>QTSX02006450.1:0-405686 GCA_014839935.2 Entomophthora muscae | reverse complement strand
AATAAACTTTGACTTGCAGCCAATCAGAAGCCTTGATTCAACAGTTTCCACCAAACAGTTCACCCAAATGATTTGTCTCTTTACTATGGTTTTCCAGAACCCAAAGCTGTCTTGCTCTATATAAACAAGTACTCTGTGTTCCAAACAATTTTGCCGTAATTCCGGTCATGTTTCTCCAGCAAATCTCAAAGCGCTTTTGCCTATGCTTTGGCATAGGGGATTTGGAATCCTTGATTTTTCAACGTTTATCCAGGATTTACCTGCATTTTTTTCAGCATTTTACATCCTCAAGCCTGCCTGTTGCTAGCCTTTTGCCTCTCCTAGTTATTCTTGGCAAAATTTGCTTATTTGCCTTCACAGTTTCTCCGTTCTGTTTCTGGCCTCCCTTCCAGCTTCTTTCCACTCAATTAAGTCTTACTAAAAATACAGTTTAAACACTATAAGTCATTTTTCCCTCTCTTTTTTAAGCAATATGATAATTAATTATTTCTTCTTATCATATTATTGGTAGCATTAAATCATTATTTCACTACTTTTCTTATAATTTTTTCTCTTTCTCAAGAAACCAAAATAACACTCTAGCCTCCTATTTAGTCCAGCTAGACCTTCCAAGCCATCTTCAAGTTCTCTCAGTTAGTCCTGAACCATAATCTTCTGGTGCTTCAGCCTTTTATTCAACCACATTTTCTAGTTCTTCAGTCTATCCAGTAATCAGTCCTTCTCAGTCATCAAACAGCCCATACTGTAAATTCACTGCCACCCCTGGCATTGGATTGTAAAATCTTTCCCCACCTCTCCAAGAAAGGTCCCAAACCCCCAGCCAAACCCCTTAATTCCTTAGAGGATTTGGCACATACAGTTGACGAGAGGTTTGTGTTGGCCTATCCTGTGGATGTGTTGCCTTTGGCTGCCCCCTCCTGGGAAGAAACACTGGTCAATTTGGACTTCCTGTTGGCTTGGTGTTATCCACATTTAAAAACTATAAGAACCAACCAATCAAAGGTGGCCACATCAACAACCAGCAACTCAAGTGAACCTCAAATACTTGAAATCCCTCCCAGCCAATCAAATGGGCCCGCAGAAATTGGGTTGAAACACTCCAGTCCCCCTGGCTCTGTCTCACAAAACTTCTCCCCGGCCAATCAGATCTGGCACAAAAATCATGTGACCAAAACCCCCCTTTTAAACACAGCAAGGGGACCCTCAGTCCCCTGCTTGTCTATTTTGCAATTAGATTAAAAGTTTGTTTGGTCAAATTTTGGAATTTTATTCAATGGAAGTCTCAATTTGGAGTCCTCCTAGTTAAAATTTTTAAAGTGTTAGTATTTGCAGTGAAGCTTACCTTAAGGCAGCCTGGTTTGAACCTGTCCTCTTCTCTGGCTTATCTCAAAGAAGCTCAAGCATATAGCTCTTTTGGTTTTTGTTATTGTTTTAAAAATTTGATTCAAACTTAGATTTTCCTTTAAAATTCTATATAAAATCTATTATAACTTTGGGTTTTACCTTGATTTTTGTGTTTTCAAACCTGCTTTCCTCTCACGCTTTTGTCCCTGGTGTCCACAAACTACTTCCAAGGCCCCTGGACCTGTTCTGCTGTTGCTTTTACTACCA
This sequence comes from Entomophthora muscae, assembly GCA_014839935.2. Taxonomy (NCBI): domain Eukaryota; kingdom Fungi; phylum Entomophthoromycota; class Entomophthoromycetes; order Entomophthorales; family Entomophthoraceae; genus Entomophthora; species Entomophthora muscae. The sequence continues at coordinate 404,075 of QTSX02006450.1, read as the reverse complement.
GCTTGTAATCACCCCTACTGAGGCCTATTTTATCCAATTTCACCACAAAAAATATACCATTCTTCTCAGAATTGCCTGGAGAACACAGCTATGATACTCCCAGTAGTCAAATTTGTGATATTTTCTTTGGGCCCCTTTTTCCTTCTCCTGTGGTCCACTTCTCCTGACTTGTGGTCTAGAATCTCCTCCTCAGCATGACTCATGAGCGAAGACCCCCTAGCCTGTTGAGCCTTCCCAGCAACCTCTTCCACTCCGGGGAGGCTGTGGTGAAGAGCTTGACTTGTGATGATCTGGATCTGAGTGATGTTGTCTATGCCTCTCTTGCTCCTGTGAGTGAAGAGGGTTCTATGCCCTCCTTTCCTGACCTGGAGCAGGGCACCTCGGAGCCTCTACACGCCCCGTGATGCCTCCTCCCACCCCTACCCGTACACCCTGGTTGCTCACAGGCATGGCGCTGATGGCACTGAATACATATTTGCCCCAGATGTCATCTGTGTCCTCCTTGTGGTCTGTGGGGGATCATCATCTCTTTTCATGTTGTTGGATTTGGTAATTTGAGTTGACTTCCTAGTCTGGCTTTGAGTGACCAGGTAATTGGATTGCAGGTCAGAAACCTGCTTGTTTGGCACCTTGCTGGCAGGTCAAGCCTGCGGTTTTGAAATTCTGTAAGGTCTTGCTCATAGTGGTGCAAAGTTATAAACTAAAGTGTGTAAAGCATTAGGATTAAGATTCAGAAGGTATAAAAAGGTAGGAACTGTCTGTAATATAATCTTAAAGAATCCTGCTAAGAACTTATACTGGGTTACAAAAGGAGTGATATAGTTTAGGAACCTTAAACAAAGAAGATAAAACAAGGTATTTAATAGTGAAAAATTAGTAACTAAGGTAATTTTGATATTGGGATACTCTCCATCAGCAAAATGGTACATATAACTATTAAAAGATTCCTTAAGGGAAAATAGAGGATACAAAAAGCCTAAGGCTTGTTGTTTTACAACTTCCATTTATTTAAGAAAAGAAAAGAAGAAAATTTAGAATTAATTAATAAAAATATAAGCTCCTAAAATTTAAAATCTGAAGTTAAAAATTGATAAAGATTGAAGGTAATAAATCACTTAGATTTTGGCTTAAAGCCTACTCTTCACAAGTTCTTTATTATATAGCTGTGTTTCTTTTCTGTTGATAAAATTATAGGCATAGGTGAAACAGCCAAGAAAAGGAGCAACTGGAGGTAACTGAATAAGAACCTGGAGGAGAAGGAGAACTGAAGCACAGAACAGCTGGAGATTGGCAACATAAGCTGGAGAAGAGCCAGCAACTACGTAACAGGAGTTGCAAAAAGGTAATCTGAAATTTAATAATTTTCTATATTAAAGTAGAAAATATAAGGCTATTGGATAGCGGAAAAGGCCAAAGACAACAACAACAACTCAAATGCAAATTGCCGTAAAAACAAGATAACTAACTTAGAATACTTAATTATTAACTTTTAAATTAAAATTTCAAATATTTAAAAATAAAAGAAAGATTAAACCAAAACTAAACAAATAAATATCTAAAAAGCCTGCCCTTTGGGGCAAGGCATAACAACTCCTGCATCATGATATCCCAGTCCTTCACCAATCCTGCATCATTATTAGCTAGTTCTTCACTTCAACATGATCTAACAGTCCCTCAACTAGTCTTCACTGTGATCATACAGTCCTTCTTACTAGTCTTCACAGCTGATACACACTATGAACCACCTTGTTTCTCAATCTCAGTCCCCGTTACCAGAGCCTGTAGACCCAGGAATGAGTCTACATTGAACTGGCGTTTAACTGACCCCTTGCAAGTGGTAACCACTTAGGCTTTTCAACCATAGATCATTAAAGTCTATGCAGTTGTCTTTAATCACCCAGGTGATTAAGTATGAGCTTTCAGTTGAAAAGAAATCAGCTTTACTTCCCAGAGGCCTGATCACACCAAGTCTTGCAGCTGCTTCCCCAAGCAACTCTCTTGGTGACACCCCTGAGCATATCTATGCCCTCCAATGCTCACTTTGGGATCTCCCCAAAACTCCCAAAGAGCATAAACAAGGACACCCTACCAGTCTGTTAGGTAGAGTATTTGTTCACAGTCCTCCTGTAAGTTTATCAGAGTATGTATAGCTCTCAAAGCTCATCCCCTCCCTGGCAGCCTGTGTTACCTGCCAGGGGTTCAAAAACTTACCGCCCTGGTAGCCACATTACCTACCATGCTGGTATACTTTCCTACCCTGGCAGCCTGAGTTACCTGCCAGGATCTAAACAACATTCATCCTTAGTAGTACATGCTACCCACCAGGCTGAATCACTCCCCACCCCAAGCAGCTAAAGTTCCCTGCTGAGCTATCTCATTCCTCACCCCTAGCAGCCATAGTTACCTGCTGGGTGAGGACCTCTAGCCCACAGCAGCCAATATCTCCTGCTGGGTGGGGACAGCATTTGCCTCTAGTAGTATTTTTCCACCTACTAGCCAGCCCTTACCTTCCCTAGTAGCTATTATTTCCTACTAGGCCTCTACCTGCAAAAAACCAACAACACACTGTCAATCTTCAGCATAGTGTCTTTATTTGAAGCCAAATCAACCCTTGCCTGCAAAAATGCTCACATGTGGACCATCACACTAGTGTTAACCCAGCAGCTGATTGGACACTAGTCCATCAAAAACTTGTCACAGTGTCACAAGTGACAAACTCCTATTGAACATGCTTACCAGAAAACCTCAACTACAGAATTCAAACCCTGACACCCTGCGGGCTGGTGGCCCGCAGGACCAGCTGCCCAGCCGCCCACAGATTTTTGGGCAGGAACCAGAACAGGATTTAACTTTGGAAAATCCTTTAAAGCTTGATGAGTCAAAATCACCTACATCAACACTCCTCACCTTAAAGGTTCCTGTTAACTCAACCAATCAGCGGGCAGGTCTAGCCATAGAATCCAAAATAACTTGGGCCACCACAGAAGGGGAAACAAAGAAACTTCCTATAGAATGCAGGCCGCCCAGAGATGACCAACCCCACAACCCAACAAGGGAATTTGAGTATTCTCAGTTCAAACCAGCCAATGAATTAACTCCCACAATGGATGCCACCAAGGATTAGAAAAACCTGGTAGACAGTAACACCTGGTCCAAAGAAATTTTTAAAAGTTTACCCATGACAGATGGGCATACTTATACCCTGGACCACCAGAAAGTTGCCCATTGCCATTCTTGCAATAAAGTGACATGAACCTTTGGTTCAACCAGGTTATTCCTTATTTGATATTAGTTCTATTTAATTTACAGTCTACCTCCTGCGGTTTTGCACCTCACATCCATCAACCCCAAGAAACTGCAAACCAGCCGCTTGACCTTTATTGTCCACCAGGAGCTCCCTACAGCCCAGTACATTTCACTGAGTACCCCCCCAACCCTGCGTATTTGGAGTTCACCCTAGAGGAAATCCCAATCTACAACCCTGAGGCAAGAACTAGAGAGACCAAGACTGTTTACAGGGAAGGCCACAAAATCACTATACCTTCCCTGCTATTCTGCGACAAGTACAACCACCTGCCTGCGTATTTGGTCCCAATGACTCTGCCTCTCACCCCGCAGCCCAACTGCCCACAAGAATCTGTTGCTGCCAATGAATCCACTTCCACTCAGATATTTGGAGTGATGTACATCACTCTTACTGGCTTGATAGATTCTATGGTACCTGCCAGCAGACCTTGGGCTCTCCTGGGCAAATTTTTATCTTATATTGTAAAGTTGGCCTCAATCTTGTGGTGGGCCCTCCCTGCCAGGCCCGCGGGCCTTCTGCCTGCAAGTTCTCAGAAACCCCCCACAGGCTGGATCTGTGACACACAGCGGCAATGGCGCACAATGGCAAAGCACCCAGCCAATCAGATTAAATAGTGCACATGCACCAAAGAATTAATGAATGACCCTTTATGTCACAACAATCACTTTATCACTTGGCTCCTGATTGGCTTAAAGTTTATCATTGAGGCTTTGAATTTGGATCAATGACAACTTTATCTAGACACACTTAACTTATAATTTTCTAATTCAAATTTTAACAACCACCAAATTTTTGTTAATGTTTTCACAAGGGGCTGTGCAAAGTGTCAAAAAAATATGGCAATTAAGGAAACAATGCCAACATAAAGCAATCAACACATATTGAGATGAGCGTAAAACATATACACAATGGGTAAAAAGATGGGATAATGTAGTAAATGGGAAAACAAACAGGAATAAACAAAGAGGCAATAGTATCAGAATAATACAGATTTTATTGGGGTGAAAGCTATAAAAAATATGGAAATATTAGTAAAAAAAATCAATGAGAGAATTGGAGAAGCTGCTTAAAGACCTTGACTCTGCAATTGCAGAGATCAAGGAAATTGAACCCAAGGTCAAAGCCAGAGTGAAGTCTACCATCCTTGAAGGGGGCAATTTAGACAAGGTTTCTGCAAAGGCTCTAATGACTAAAATACCAGACACCCCTGAGAAGACAATTGAGTGCCTACTCAACATTCAAAAGATGGTGGTTGAGGGCCTCAAGTTTAAGTCATTTTCCCTCTCCGCACTGTCAGTCTGGAAAGATGACCCTGAAATTTATGCCCACCTGAAACCTACAAAGCAGGTAAGAACAGAGGATAAAAAATTGCCTGTACAACTGCTTGCGCCAAGAATGGCCAAGCCGGCCAAGGCTGCGGGCAAGGAGGAAACCCAAGAAGGTAATCTAAAAATTTTAATTAATAAAAATTCTTAAATACTTACCTTTTTTATAAGATGTTGATGGTGCTCTCCCCCGGGTCCTGGTCCCTTTTGTCCCCCACCTTTTATGCTAACTATGCTAATCATGTGGCAAGGCAGCTGGTTCTGTCCCCCCTGTTTTGCATGAGCTAGAGGTTTGCGCTTATGGTACCTTCCCTATGTCCAGGGAGGCATTGGCTAGGCTTTCACATACCAAGGGGGTATCTGAGTGGAAAGTTACTACCTACAAAGATGCCCAATTGGTCTGACTTGACCCAGTGATCCTCAGTGGAGTTTACTGTGACAACTCCATTGAGCTTGTTTGGGACGTCCTGGCAATGCTCCCATTCAAGAACATACTGGAGATAGGCCAGGCCCATGCGGCTGCTTGCTTCTGCTTCCTGGTGGAGCACACCATATCTTACCTGTTGGAGAACTTTGGGCGCATGGTGGGTAAATTTGCTTTTGCAGACACAATAGCTGTCAAGAAGACCAGAATCTTCCTTGCCAACTTTGGGCTGGCCTGGAGTGCCAATAAACAGGGATTCCTTTGGCTATGGAGCTGACTTTCTTGAAGAAAAAGGATGAGAAAAAAATTAGCTTGGTGTTTAATAAGCTGTGTGAGCTTACTGAAGCCTTTAATGGGCAAAGGCTTCATCTGGTTGCTTACCTGGGATTTCTCTTCTGCTTTGGGATGTGTCCAAACGTCAAGGACCTGGAGAGGGTCCTTCTTGGGATTGACAAGGCCAGGCTCTCCCTGGATGGGAAGAAGGTCCCCCCAGGATATGGCTTGGTGGACCATGTTATCTAGGACACCCTGGTCCTGACTGGTTTTTACAGGTTTGCGGCCCTGCCTGAAAAGTTGCTGCTTCACTCCCACCTGACCCTACTGTATTTCAACAGCAGGTGGGAGTATTTCAACCAGGGTGTATCCACTATCCACAGTGTGGCAGTGGAGGTTGTGCACCACCTCCATTACCAGGTGGGTACATACCAAAGAATCCACTACAGAAGCTCCTGATATATTCTTTATGCCAATAAATATCTTTACACTTTAGATTATTTTTATTATAAATAATTTTTATAATTCTTGTTTTAGCAAACAAGTTTTGAAAAATAAATCCTGGAGAAGGGTTTCATAAAAGCATAATAGCACAGTAGTTTTCAAACCTGTTGAGAGAAGCATATAATCTCAGTCTAAAAAAATACAACTCAGTCATAAAACAAAATCAAAGTGGGTCCAAATATATTGTAATTTTTACTATAAATTCTTTTTTTTTTTGTTTTCATACTGAGCCTCATACATTTTTAGACTGAGATTATACATTTCTCTCAACAGGGTTAGAAACTACTGTATATTTTAATTAAATATACTTCTAATTTGTAAATTTTATATTTAATTTTTTAATTCCATTTTTATATTTATTAGTCAAGAGCAATATAAATATATCTGCATAATCCAGTATCAAGTGTTTGGGATAGCCTCAGAAGCCACAATAAAATAATTTACTATAAAATAAATACATTACAGACCTTTATTGATGGTACCCCTAAATACTATTGTGGGCTTTCAAGCTGCTAAATATAAAATGATTTTTAATAAATCCTATATATTAAATTAGAGAATATAAAAAAGTCAAACACACTAAGCCTTTAATTGATTGGCTGTTTGGCAAGGCACATGGGGATGAACAAATCATCCTGGCCATAGAATTTGACCACAGTCTTAGCTGGGAGGGTGTGGATCCTGGCCTAAAGCAAATCAAATAGGTCTTTGGTCCCAGTTGGGGTCCCTTGCTTAACAACTTGCTTGAGACACCCAAAAACTTCCTCAATGGGATTTAGGAAGGGCAAATAGGCAAGGAGGAAGAGAAGGTGCAAATTTACTGTGGCCAATTGCTGGAGGCTCACTGCAATGCTGGTATCAATTGATGAAATTCAGCAAAAATATCTGCCACCTTGTGGAGACCAAAATTGTCCAGTACTATTACATTGGTGAAGCCTGGGCTTGTGCGCCTCAGGTGCTCCTGGACCAATCAGAGAAAAGATAAGAAGGCCCTGCTATTTTGAGAACCTAATATTATTTGATACAGCTCAATCCCCTTTGGACCAAGGAGAGCCACTATTGAATAGGCTGTGGCGCAAACTGCAGCAAGCCAAGTTCCCCCGTCATTGGAGCCTTTTGGGACATACCCATATGCATTGCACATAGACAAGGTGAATGCCAATTTGTCAATATAATAGAATTTCACAGCCCCTTTGTTTTTGAGTGCAGTGTAGGCCTCAGCCTATTTTTCCAGGTCTTCATGTTGGTTTGGCTGTTCCAATTGTACAGAAATAACCCAAGCTTTTTCCAGGAAAAGCACATTCCCTTCACCAGATGGTAGTAAAAGGAAATTGAGGCCTCAACACCAAAAGTAGATTTGACCATGGCCTGTATATTTACCAGTTCAAGATGACAGTCCCAGGTTATTCACTGGTGGATTGCTCATTTGTGCTCCATGGTGAGCATATTAGAAACGTGCAAGGTTTTCTATGCAGCAAGGAATCAGCCAGTCTCAATGAAGGGTTTGAATGACTTGGAGGCGTACTTGGGATCCACTCCAATAAGGGCCGTGGCCGCCTTGTAGTTGCCAGATTCCTGCATGAGCCAGAGAAGGATTATGCACTTTATATAAGGAATGTGATTCTCAGCAGGCTTTGTGGCTTCAAAAAAACCAGGATCCTGATTGGTGACAGGCTTGAAAGACATGAGTACCTTGATGTAGAACACAGCAGCTTTCTTTAACACTAACTGCCCCTTTGTGGTTCTATAGAACTTGAGCTTATTGTTGTCTTCTTGGTTGCCATCACTGACCTAAGGCTCATAGCTGGTGTCAAGCACAGGCTTAACCTTCTCCATCATGGCTGACAGGATTAACTCTTGGCGGTACACAGCATCAAACACATAGAAGGTAAATCCAATCCCTTTTTTTCTGACTGTTTTGATTGTGGTAACCTTAGTGGGCTTCTGGGTCAGCTTGGGGACCCAAGGGTTGATGCTCTGCACCCTAGCAGCTTGTGCTCCTTAAACTGGCTGTGTCATTGCAGTGTCACTATTGAAATCTCCAAATCTGTCCTTCCTGAGTAGGCACTTGGGTTGCACTAACTCTATTCTTTGACCCGTGGAGCAACTGCAACCGTGGTGCACAATGGGTGAATTGGTACTCTGGTGTTGTGTTCCTTCCATTTAAAATTTAATAAAGTACTAAATAAAACTTAATTAAGTTATACACTGGTCTTTAATTTTTGCTTTTTATCTGAATATGAATATTTGATTAATATTTCCTCCCATATCCCAACTATAGGTTTTTTGTTTCTTAATTAGTTGTTTTTGATTTTACCACACCCATTTTAGAATACCTGAAATAATTCCCACCCATTTTCCCAGATTTTACGCCAAATTAAGCACCCAACACAATATTTTTAAAATTTATGTCTCAGATTGTGTGTCTTATTTTAGATACCTTGGTTTCATTCTTGATTAAAATCCATTGCATACAACATTTGAGTGTTTTTTTACATAGTGAGTTACTATTGTGTTTTGGTTTTGGGTTGAGTTTTGACTCACTGCGCTTGGGAGTATTTTTTACCAATTCACATAGTAAACATATGTACACCAAAATTCAACTCACACCATTTTTTTTGTGAATCAGTGTATTTTGGATAGTATTTGAATAGTTTTTCTTGGCACATGAGCACTTCTTTGCCGTGTTGACCCATTTTGCCCATTAACGCCAAAAATCCCTGTTAACAGAGTGTATATTTTAGCCTGATAGTCAGAATTTGCTTAGATTATAAATCATTTTGTTTAAATATGAGGTATTTTTAGTTGTTGCCATAGCTTTTTAAAACTAATGTACTGTTTTTCATTAAATAAGTTTTATAAAGGCTCAGGTTTAAACCCAAGCCTTTTTATCAAGTTTTTTAAATCTATTAATTTAGGTTCTTTAAAAATATTATAGCATATATGTAAAATTTTATTTTAAATCCAATAAAGGTAATTTCAGAAAACAATTACTAATGAAAGATTTATATATTAAGCTATATAACTCTAAAAGTTTTAATAAAAATTATTTTTGATGTGATTTTAATAAGCTTCTATTATAAAATACCATGAATGATGGCATAATGTCATATTCTGGTTCCTAGAAAATCTTTTTCAGAATTGAAGAGTATACCCTTTTACTTTTCTGAAGATATCTTTTTTATTTCAATAAAGACAAAAATCTCCAAAATCTTCATTTTTTTGGCTTATATGCTCCACAAAATATTATACAAAACACCAATGTAATTTGATTTTAGTTAAAGCAAATAGCTCTTTAATTTAAAAATAGACCCATATTAAGATAGATAAAGTAAATAGTGTTGTAACTTTGCTGTTTTGGCAGAGTTAAAAGGGGGGAAATATTTGGGAACTAGATAATATTCTTTATTGAGAGACAGCTATTATATAGTTGATGTGAATTGTGGATATCAGGAACATGATTGTGTTGATTACCTGGTTGTGTAGTGGGGGGTGGCTTGATCCTGGTAATGAGTAGAGCACTAAATCAAGCCATCCACTATATGGGATCATCAATTGCTCATGTTGCTATTTCTGAGAATTCAAGTTAACTTCTGCATTTGGCTACAGGTCACTGTGAATTCAGATTAAAAGTCATGAACCTTCTTGGTTGGAACCTTTACAGGGGATCAACTCTGTTGTTTTGACACCCCCCAGCTGAAAGTTGATCTCCTCTGGTGGGAGGTCTGCTGGTAGGTTGTCGTAGGCGCGGGCACCATACTGCACTAACTGTTGTTCAGTTGCTGGGAAAACTGTCTCACGCTGTTTCTGACGGGCCTTGTGGGGTTGTAGCTGGTCATGGTATAGAACCTTATCCTACTTTGTTTGACCAGTCTTTGTACTAGGTAAGTGTTGTTGTTGTTTAACTTCAGCACAATGACCGGGCCCATTTTCTCAGGCTATAGCTTGCTTTTGTCTGTGTTCATTACCCATACTTTATTGCCAACTTTGTGCCTTGCTTGGGTGGGGATAAACATATCTTGTTGTTGTTTCTCTTTCTTCTCCTTTTTGGTCACTGTTGGCTTGAAGTATTAGTGGATTAGAGTGGGATGATATCTTGTTTGGTATTTCCAGCTTGGGCCCAGTCAATGCTTGAACAATGTTGGTTTGTGTTACATAGACAAGTTTAAATCAGCTCTTTCAGGTGAATCTGTTCACCAGCATGCAACACACAATAAGTTCAGCTTCCAGATATCTGTGCTACTCCTCAGGTCTTCCAGCTGTGAGCTTGGAAAGGTCCTGTACAAGTCTCCCATTCAGACACTCAACTCTGTCATTAGCCTGAGGGGTTATGGTGTAGTTACTGTTTGTTTGACCCCATTCTTGGTGAGTTAAACATTGGTATTCTCTGAGGTCAACTCATTTCCTCCATCTGTGATCAGCAGTTCTGGATTTACAAACTTACTGATGATTTCTCTGCCAATGAATCAACATACATTATTGCCAGTGTGTGTCCTAACCGCTTGGGCCACTGGCCAGCAGGTGGAAAAATCAATAACAGCAATGATGTAATTATTACTGTTATGTTTTCCTGGAATAGGACCTACAATGTTGAGGGCTCAGACCTTGAAGGGTAATTGGGTTTGGATTGGTAATACTGACTTTTGGGGAGTTTTGCTTTTGGAAAACCTCTCATATACTTCATATTGTTTGAGGACTTCCTATACATCCCTATAAAGAGTTGGCTACCAGTCCTTGTGTTTTAAGAACTCATAGAGATTGCGGCTTTTTGTGTGACCTAGATCTTATGATAACCCAAGATGGTATCAACCCTTTGATTTGTGGGAATGTACAGGATGATGCTTCTGTTGGTCATCTTTTGGTGTAGTGTTCCATTTACGTCTGTGAATAGGTGTTTATTATTAATGACTGTCTCTTTAGTGATGTCTGTGGTGCCCAGGGGAAACCTTCATCTTTTGTTCAAAGTACCAGGAGGGGCCAGGAGGGGTAAAGGTCATTTTTGTCTCTGGATGCCATCACATATAGACATAAGAGTGCGTCCACCATGAACAACTATGGTCCAGGTTTATATTGTATATTCATGTTGAACTGCTCTAGGAAGACCATCAATTGAACTTGGAGTCTGGATAAGTTGGCTTGGTTCCTGAAATATATGAGGGAATTATGGTTGGTTAGGGCAGTGAAGGCTTCTTGTCATCCCAGGTAATAAAATCACTTGAATAGACAATGGATGATTGTCAGAAGCTCCTTGTCATGGATTGGGTACCAACACTTGCCATCTGTGAGTTTTTGTCATTCATAGGCTACTAGCAGGTAGTCACCTGTGTCTGTTCTTATGTGCATTACACCCCCAATAGAGGTGTAAGAGGTGTTAGTCTCCATTTGATAGCCACTATCTATTTTTGGATATCATAGGATGGGGGCAGACTTCAGCTTGTTCTTCAGGCAACAGAAACAAAGGTCTTGCTGGGGGGTCCATACAAATTTCAATTTGGCACCTGTGATATCAGATAGTGGCGCAGTTAGGACATGCCAGTCTGGGATGAAGCAGCAGACATAGGCTATTGTCCCAAAAAGGTAAAAAGCTTGCTTTTGTCCTTGGGGGTGGCATATTACATATGAATTGGATTTTCTGGGCGTCTGGCTTGATGCTGTATTTCAATACTATGTACCCAAGGAAGGGGAGCTGCTCTCAGTAGAATTGACACTTGGAGGATTTTGCAAGTAATTTGTGTTATGCCAAGGTTGAAAACACTTCCTCTAGTTCCTTATGGTGTTGTTCCACCTTGGGGATGTACACAATGATGGCATCCAGATACACAAGCACATTATTGTCAATAAGAGGTGCAAAAACCTTGTTCATAAAGGTAAAAAAGGTTGAAAGCATGTTTGTAATACCAAAGTTAAGTATGATACACTTGTATGAGCTAACTTGGTTCAGAAGGCATTCTTGGTAATGTCTTCTTCTTTGATACAAATTTGGTTGTAACCAGATGTTATATCAATCTTTGAGAAGACAATTGCTCTGCCCAAGGCATCAAAAAGATCATTGATAAGTGCAAGAGGGTATCAATTATTAATGGTGACTTGATTTAACACTCAGTAGTCAGTAACTATCCTGAGGGACCTGTCCTTCTTTGCCATAAAGAACACAGAGGCCCCAAAGGGTGATTAGGAAGGTTGAATGATCCCCTTCTCCAAAGCCTCCTTAAGGTAATTGCAAAGTGCATCATCTTTTTTGGGGGTGAGTCAGTATATGGGTCACGCCTTGGGTACTGCTCGTGTAAAGCCCAGCTGTATAGACATAGCAGAACTTACTTTCTATAATGAAATAAGAAAAATAGATAGAAAGATTGGGTAAAACTTTAAGGATAGCTTAAGCTATCTAATATTCAAAGGGTTTTTATTTATAGTATCTCTCACTGTTCAAAGTTTTGCAAGTGGGTGTGAAAGCAGGGAATGAAGATTCCCATATTTTTTGGTGATGAATACTGAAATCAGGCAATTGGAATAATGTCAAAACTTTGTTCTTCTACTATCTGGGCCTGGATTTCCAATTCCTGGTTGTGGCCAATGGATTACTATCATGAGGGAAAATGGGCCTAAGTCTTCCTCAAGGCCTAATTTTAGACTGGTTAGTTAGGTTTGGCAAGAATCTGGCCCAAACCATGTGGTCTGGGTCCCAGATCCCTATTGGTTGGTGTCAGGATTGATGGCCATGGTTTGGGTTTTATCCCTAAATTGTTCAGAGCTGCATGACCTGCCCTCTATTTTTATCCCCAAATTCTGGGACTTATCTTATTGGTTCCTTTGTTGTGTGATTTGTGCATTAATGGACTTGAAGTGGATTAGTTACAAGGTCTTGTGTTCCAATTGGGTTTATGCGCAAGGTGGGGTCTTACAGGGTACTTATTTATTATTAAATGATTCTTGAAATACAAAGAGCTTTAAAATGAATGGTTGATCAATCATTTTTGCTTTCTTATTAGCTGAGATACACTTGCATGGAGGATATTAATTCATGCAACAGGAGTTCATGTAGTGGGGATTGCTTTTGCTCAATTTAGCTCTCAATTAACTTTTTTGACCTGACTTACTTTATTAAAATAAATTGTAGGCGCTATTCAGAGATCTTGAATGCGGGTTTGGTCATTGACATCCATTGATTAAGAGCTGAGATATGATTGCATAAATTACGTCATCTATGCAACCATGAAATCATGCTTGATGAAGCAGTGGCATCTCAAGCTGGCATTTCACAATTAAACCTTTTTGCACTAGACTGTGCTTATTTTTTGCTTTGGTCCTCATTCAGAGCTATTTCAGGAGTGATCCTGACAGCTCCCTTGAGTTGTATAGAGTGTTGAATGGTGCTTCTCAGGAGGTAGCCCTGGCAGTGCCTCTTCAACTATATCCTGATGTTTTGCTACAATCTCTTAATTCTGAGAGGTAGCAGTCTCTTGATAGTCTTCAAAATGTATGACCTTGTAATGGCAGGAGTCCCAATCAATCTCTTTGAGATTATCTTTTTTCCTCTTGGGTCTTTGTAATGCATACAAACACATGGTTCTAAAGAAGTTGGCCAACTGTGTCAGGGTAAATTTGATGGTTGACTCCTTTTTGTTTGATGGTTAACACTGAGATGGCCCAGTTCATATGAGGGCTGTTCTTCTTCAATCAGTCAAGGCAAAGTAACATGTCAAATCTTGTAAAGTCAAAGACATGTCAGAAACAGTGTTTTATTTTTTTACTGACAACCACAACAAGGAATCTTTAGGTTCTTTATATTTTGAGGATTCTTCTCCTCTATGGGATTCTTCCTTAGGCCCTAGGAATGAATTTTTAGATTTTGCTATAATGAAAGTATTACCTGATAACAGTCTTTTGAATAAATCAGAAAGTCAATTAAATTTCACTACAGGAATTGAACCTGGGTCTTCTTGCACTCTCTTTGCAATCTGCTAATCAAAGTTAGTAATTAAAGACCAGCTTACCTTTTGCTTTGCCCAAGCTAGAGGCCTGTAGCCAATAAGAGTTTACGCCCAAGGAATCAGGGTTAGAATCTGCCTTTTTTTTGAGCTTCAAAACAACCAACAACACTGTAAGCACTGTACTTAACAGGGACCAGCCAAATGGCTGTTTATCTTCTTCTGGTGGTTATTACAACCACCAGAAGCCTCCCCCCAAAGCTTGGGCCTTAAAACAGCTGGGGTGAATAATACCTAGCTGTTTGAGAGCCTCATTAGGGGGAATTATTAATTATAAAATAACTGTTATGTTGTTGTGGTTAGGATGTCTCCTGCCAAGTTTCCCCCAATTTCCCCAACATTTATCTCCATTTCTCCTTGAACTTCAAATTAGAAATCTATTGACAGCCTATATAAGGTTCCATCTTGTCATGATTTTTGTTTGTTTGGTTAATAAAGTCAATTCCCTAACAACTAGTTGATTTTATCTGCTTGTTTCTTTATTATTGAACCCCAACACTATGAGATTACCCAGGTCCTCCCAATGGGAGCTATTTGGGTATAAATGGTTGGTTTGGTTGCTCCTTGTGCAGGCCTTTAAAGTGAGTGTATTGATTGGAACCAGAGCCAATTCTGGGTTGTCCCCTCCTCAATACCTCAATAAGTTATGGCGCCAAGTGATACCAGATGTATGGTATACCGCCACACCCTTGTCCCAGATCCCCCCATTACAGAGAAACTGTGTGTTATGGGCAACAGTTAGCCTGCTTTACCCTCCTTATTCCATCCCTTGGCTTTGGCCTTCCTACTCAGTTACCTAGGAGCTTACTTCCTTCTGGGAAGCTTCAATTTGCTCCTTGGTCAATATTGTTTGCTTGGAGAACTATTCCATATGGGAATGGTCTCTGTCCCCATTGGTTCCCTGGTTACGGGTTTGAATCCATCTGCGGCCATACACCTGCTTGATGGTATGTTTCAAAGTGGATGGGTTCCTGATAATTTAACTGAACCCATTTTTGAGGCCCTTTTGGGACCTCAAAACAAACCAGATCTGCGGAAATGGAATTCCAGCTAGGGTTAGTCAAACCCCTGGCCTTGGTTTTTCCCCTCATCTTAGTCTGTGTTACCACTGTCCTTATCACTAGACCCTACATCAATCTAATTCCAAACTGTTACAAAAGTAACAGCTTCAAAGCCCTGGGCGGGAATCAAACCCGCTCCTAGCCACCAGGCGGGGTTAGAAGGCGGGGGAGATTTGCCTGCACCTGGATTTTTGCTTTTTAAAACAAATCCAGGTGCGGGAATCATTACGCCCTGGTGGCAGCTGAGGGGCCTGTTTTGGGCCCCAAAAGCTACGCCCAAGCCTTGGTGGGTTTGGCTGAGCCTGGGTAGGCTATTTTTAGCTGCCCAGTAAACCCAGATTCAGCCCACTCTCCATTAAGTAATTTGGGGTCCCCAATTGGGGACCCCTTTTTTAAGAAAGTTCTTTGGGCTCAGGAGAGCCTGTCAAGCCAGTCCAAAAATGGTGATTGAATTGGGAAAACACCCATATTCCAGAAGCCAAACCTGCCAGAATCAATGGCCAGCCAAGCCAAGATGGACCACCAAAAAGCCAAACAACTGTTCCTGAAACCCCTGAAAATGACCATGAAGTAGTCAAACAAACAGAAGATCCTGAGATTCCTGCCTTGTCACACAGATAGCACCAGAAGAATGCCCAGAGACACCTGCATGTGAGTAATTATATAAATTAAAAGCACTTGAAAAAGTTCCTTATTATCATCCTTACCAATAAAGTTGTTATGAACCTTTGGTTCACCAATCTGTTTCCATACTTATTTTTGATACTCTCCCATCTGCATACACCCAAGCGTCAGTACCCATCCACTGGGATAGATAGTCAGACTTCAGTTGACAAAACCAAAGCCTTTGACTACTATCATTATCCAAGGCTCCATTTGGCCCTGTGCATTTCACTGAGTATCCTGCTAATCCTGATCACAAACCCTGGACATTGGAAGACTTGCGGTGGTACACCTGCCCAAACGCACCCAAGGAAGCCTACCAAACTGTCTGTGACAGAAAAGCAATCACCAATTATCCTTTGATCTTCAACGGGAAGTACAATAATCCTTCTGCCTACTTGGTCCCCATGGAACTGCCCACAACACCCAAACCAACCATCTCAATCCCCCCACTTCTGATGCCACTGGCCAGAGTAGTCAATTACTGGGAGTGCTTTACCTGGCACTCACAGGATTGATTGACTCTGCCTTGCAAGCGGCTGGATCTTGGGCTGTGGCTGGGAAGGCCCTTTCCTACCTGGTAAAGTTAGGTCCTATCATCTGTGGGCCATGTCAGTACCTGCTTTGACTCCTCCCCTCACCTTCTGGAGCTCCACAGTACTCTTGGTATCCTGACACCAATATCTGGATCCAAAGCCCCTTCAAAACCAGGTTCAGATGGTGGTCTTGAAAAACATCTCCTCCATTTAGTTAGAAGATATGGAATCTAATGAAATACTAATGTGTTTGGCTTTTTCACATTCTTTCTTTGACACTTCCCCAGACTAATACCATATCAACACGCAAAAGGTACACCATGTAGCCAAGCAGCTACAAGGTAAAGCCAGACAACTATAAGCCAAGTCCACCCTGAAGGGAGAAAAGCTTCTTTGCAATTACCCTGCCTTCTGCAATTCTCTCCTCTTGGTAATATTGCCAGTCTTTTCTGAAGAGGAACTCCAGGTCCAGATCTTCTGCCTTTATCAGAGCAAGATGGCCACAATTGAATTCCTCAAGGAGTTCACTTGTCTCAAGGAAGCCATTGGCTGGGACAAAAAGAAAGCTGTTATATGCTTCAGGTATACCTTTCTACAGACATGAAAGCCTTTTTGGCTTACCACATCTTGCCCAATACTTATAATGAGCTTAATCAAGAAATTCTTTGCTGAGCATCTCAAGTGAATTAATTCCTAGCAAAAAAACACAGCCCTTCCAAACCCATCATCTCCCAGAAGATCTTTGGGACCAATACCCTCCCAGCTTGGTTGGTTCTAAGGAGGGAGGAGGATATCAGCTGTCTGAGGCCAAGTGCAAACATAGTGTTGACAAAAGATGCTGTCTCCACTGCAGGAAGAATGGACATCAAGCAAAAGTCTGCTTTGCCTTGAACTGTGTCCAGAAACATCCTTCCAAAGACCTTGCTGCTTCATATCCCAATAAATCCACCATTAAGTCTTGTGCTACCTTTCCATGGTAATCACTTCAAATCAGGGGGGACACTCAACACTGGCACTCCTAGATACTGGAGCCATGGGGAACTTCATTGATCACTCTCTGCTGAGTTCTCTGGGGATATTGGGTGTTACCTTGTCTTTGGTATTATTGGCCAACAAAACCCAGATAACTGACAAAAACTTGCACTACCCCTCCAGACAAGTATTGCTAATACTGAATTCCGCCTAGAGTTTTTGGCTAATCCAGGTCTGGCATGCCTGGTGATCTTGGGCTACTTGTGGTTCAAGCAAGCCTGGATGAACATCAATTGGGATACCCATCATATAGACTTCACCAACCATGGTAAATTCTTATCTGTCCCCATTGACCTCAACACTTCCCTTCCTGACTCTTACCTCCACACAATCACAACATTTTTGCTCACCAAAGGCTCTCTTCTAGCAAAGATAATGGAATATGACGGGCTGTTTAGTGAAGAAAGCTGCAATGAGCTTCCCTCCAATTGAGCCTCAGACCTAAGAATTGACCTCATACCCAGTAGCATGTTGATGTGGGGAAAACTATATCCAATCAATTGAGCCCAGGGGATCACACTTAAGGAGTATCTTGACAATAATCTTTGCAAGGATTTCATCTGGAGATCAAACTATTCATGCTCTTTTCCCATATTCTTTGTTAAAAAGTCTGATGGCACTCTTTTCCCCCTGGTTGACTACGCCAAACTTAACTCAATCACCATCAAGAACCACAATCCTCTTCCAGCTGCAGAAACCCTCACCAACAAGCTCACTGGGGCAAGGGTATTCTCCAAAATAGACCTACAAAACGCTTACAACCAGATCCGCATTTCAGAGAAGGGTGAGTGGAAAACATCACTTAGAGCCCTCTTTGGACTGTAGGAGTACCTAGTAATGCATTTTGGCCTCAGCAACGCCCCAGCAGCCTTCCAAAGACTCATGAACAAAGTACTATTCCTTTTCCTTGACACTAGTGTGGTAGTCTACCTTGACAGCATCCTCATTTATTTGCCTGACCAGGAGAGCCATGTTGGACACTTGAAAGAAGTCATGGATGCTCTCACCAAGGTTAAACTCTTCTGCAAGCTATCTAATCATGAGTTCTTTTCAACTAAGGTTGAGTTCTTGGGGTACTCCATCAAGCCATTAGGCTTTGCAATTGCCCCCTCCAAGGTGGAAGCTGTCCTGAAATGGCCTGTCCCCACCTCTTGCACTAAGCTTAGAGGTTTCTTTAAGCTAGCCAACTTTTGTAGGAAAATCATCAAGGATTTCTCAGCCACTGCAATTCCTCTCACTGCTCTTACCTCTAGCAAGGACCCCTTTTTCTGTTCCAATGCCACTATATAGCCTTTTATTTTCTGAAGCTTGCCTTTACTTCTGCTCCTTTAATTCTTTGCCCTGACCCAGAACGCCAATTTTTTGGAGACAGAAACTTTGGATTATGCCATGAGAGGGGTACTGATCCATCTTGGGGAGGATGGTGAAGACTACCCTGTGACTTTCTACTCCTATAAGCTTTTAGATTGGGAGCAAAACTATCATGTGTATGAGAAAGAATTGTATACAATATTAAACTTGCTTAAACACTGGCATATCATCTTGAGAGAAGCAAGTTCCTTACCGTTATCAGGACATATCAAAAAACCTTCTCTACTTTACAGAGAAAAGGAAGATTGCACCTTGCCTTGCCAGTTAGGCAATTGACCTCCTGGAATTTGACTTTTCAATCAAATACACTCCTGGCAAAATGAATGTGGTCCCAGATGCTATTATCTGATGCAAAGACCTGAAGGACAATAATGCTCAAAACCATGACCACAACAAACAATTGGTCCTGAAAACCTCTCAATTTCTATCCATCCTTGTTGAAATCTTGTATATACTTCCTTGGTGTTACAAAAAGTAACATGTTCAAAGCCCCAGGCGGGAATCAAGCCTGCTCCTAGCCCCCAGGCGGGGCTAGCAGACGGGGAAGATTTGCCTGCGCCTGGATTTTTGCTTATCAAAGCAAATCCAGGTACAGGAACCATTCCCGCCCTGGTGGTAGCTGTGGGGCTGTTTTGGGCCCCAAAAGCTATGCCCAAGCCTTGGTGGATTCATCTGGGCCTGGGCAGGCTAATTTTAGCTGCCCAGTAAACCCATATCAAGCTCAACCTCCATTAAGTAATTTGGGGTCCCCAATTGGGGTCCCCTCTTTTAATCAAGTTCTTTTGCCTCAGGAAAGCCTGTCAATCCAGTCCAAAAAGGGTGATCAAATTGGGAAAACACCCATAACCCCAGAAGCCAAAACTTCCAGAATCAATGGCCATCCAAGCCAAGATGAACCACCATAAATCCAAACAACTGTTCCTGAAAACCCCAAAAATGACCATGAAGCATAAAACCAAACAGAAGAACCTGAGATTCCTGCCTTGTCACACAGATAGCACCAGAAGAATGCCCAGAGGCACTTGCATGTGAGTAAGTATATAAATCAGAAGCACCTGAAAAATTTCTGTATCATTATCCTTACCAAATAAAGTTGTTATGAACCTTTGGTTCACGAATCTGTTTCCATACATAATTTTGATACTCTTCCATCTGTATATACCCAAGCGTCAGTACCCACCTACTGGGATAGATAGTCAGACTCCAGTTAACATAACAGAAGCATTTGTCCACTACTGCCCTCCTGACGCTCTGTTTAGCCCTGTGCACTTCACTGATTATCCCCCAAATCCTGACCACAAACCCTAGACATTGGAAGACTTGCAGTGATACACCCGCCCAAACGCACTCAAGGAACCCTACCAAATTGTCTGTGGTGGCAAAGCAATCACCATCTACCCTTTGATCTTCAACAGGAAGTACAACAATCCTGCCGCCTACCTGGTCCCCATGGAACTGTCTCTGGCACCCAAACCAACCATCTTAACCCCACCCACTTTTGATGCCAATGGCCATAGTATTCAATTACTGGGAGTGCTTTACCTGGCGCTCACAGGATTGATCGACTCTGCCTTGCCAGTGGTTGGGCCTTAGGCTGTGGCTGGGAAGTCCCTTTCCTACCTGGTAAAGTTAGGTCCCATCATCTGGTGGGCCATGCCAGTACCTGCTTTAACTCCTCCCTTGCCTGCTGGAGCTCCACAGTATTCCTGGTATCCTGACACTTGGACCAGGAAATCATGGAATCACATATGCATCAACAATTTCAAATGAAGCTTGAGGGAATGTTAAAAAGCTCACCAAAGACCAACACAATCAACAATCAGGTAGTAACATATATCAAAGGCACCTTGGTGGTCCCTAAAGGGGGACTCCAAGCTAAGGCAATACTACACATACATGAAGGCCCTTTGTCTGGACAAGGTGGGTGGCTCAAAACATTGAAGCGTCTAGGGCGTTAATACTGATGGCCTGTAATGAAGAAAGATATCAAGCCTTGCATTTCCAACTGTCTTGGTTTTCAGAGAAACAAACCTTCCAACACTAAGCCCCAGGGACTCCTCCGACCTTTACCAATTCTGTCTTGCCCATGGACTTCCATATAAATGGCCTTCATAGTGGACTTACCTCTTAGCAAAGAAAACACTGGTATCATAGCTGTTATAGAATGCATGACCAAATATGCCATTTTAATCCCTTTTTCTTCATAAACCTCAAAGGAAATAGCCAACGTGTTCTTCTGCAAGGTGCTCAGCAACCATGGGCTCCCCAAGGACATTGTCTCAGATCAAGGTGTCCAATTTACCTCTCAGCTCTGGAAGGCCTTAATGGACCAGATGGGAGTTACAGTGAACTTGTCAACTTCCTTTCACCCCCAAACAGATGGACAGACCAAGTGTGTGAATCAAGTTTTTGAGGGATACTTACAACAATACATAAACTCACAGCAGGACAATTGGATTCATTTCTGCCACCTAGCCCAGTTATCTTATAAAACTTTGCATCACAGCTCTATTGGTATGTCTTCCTTCTTTGCCAACTTTGGAGTTGACTCAGAGTCCTTCCCATCAGGTTGCAAGGAATCAGCCTTCCCTCAAGCTGATGAACTGGCCAATAGGATGCAGGAAGTGCACTCAAATCTTACAGAATTTCTCACCAAGTCCAGGTCTGAGTACAAGAAATATGCAGACTAACACCAATCCCTGGAGAAGGACTAATACATTGGTTCTTATGTCTACCTCAATGCTTGCAACCTGGAATTAAAGATTCCTAGCAAGAAACTGGGTCCCAAGAAGATTGCTCCACTCAAAGTTTTACAACGCCTCTCTACCCTTAACTACCACCTTGAACTACCTGCTGGTTCCAGTGTACATGAAGTATTCCATGCAGACCTACTTACTCTTTTTGAGGGCAATCCTGAGTCCTTGACAGGGCTGAATCCCAATCCCCAGATTGTCAAAACACCTTTGAATTGGAGGTGATGATATCTTTGGACAACATATGGTAAAGAGCAAGGCACAATATCTGGTTAAATGGAAGAACTATTGTGAGGAGTCCAATTCTTGGGAACCAGGGGAGAATCTTACCAACTGCAAACAGGTCCTATCCAGGTCACATCTTGGGGAGAGCCTTTCTTAGATGGGGGTAGTGTCAGGAACAGTGTTTTATTCATTCCTGACAACCACAACAAGGTATCTTTAGTTTTTGAGGATTCTTCTCCTCTATGGGATTCTTCCTTAGGTCCTAGGAAAAAACTGTTAGATTTTAGTATAATGAAATTATTACCTGATAACAGTCTTTTGAATAAATCAGAAATTCAATTAAATTTCACTGCAGGGATTTAACCTGGGTCTTCTTGCTCTCTCTTTGCAATCTGCTAATCAAAGTTAGTAATTAAAGACCAGCTTACCTTTTGCTTTTCCCAAGCTAGAGGCCTGTAGCCAATAAGAGTTTACGCCCAGGGAATCAGGGTTTGAATCTGCCCTTTTTTGAGCTTCAAAACAACCAACAACACTGTAAGCGCTGTACTTAACAGGGACCAGCCAAATGTCTGTTTATCTTCTTCTGGTGGTTGTTACAACCACCAAAAGCCTCCCCCAAAGCTTGGGCCTTAAAACAGCTGGGGTGAATAATACCTAGCTGTTTGAGAGCCTCATTAGGGGGAATTATTAATTATAAAATAACTGTTATGTTGTTGTGGTTAGGATGTCTCCTGCCAAGTTTCCCCCAATTTCCCCAACATTTATCTCCATTTCTCCTTGAACTTCAAATTAGAAATCTATTGACAGCCTATATAAGGTTCCATCTTGTCATGATTTTTGTTTGTTTGGTTAATAAAGTCAATTACCTAACAACTAGTTGATTTTATCTTTCTTGTTTCTTTATTATTGAACCCCAACACTATGAGATTACCCAGGTCCTCCCAATGGGAGCTATTTGGGTATAAATGGTTGGTTTGGTTGCTCCTTGTGCAGGCCTTTAAAGTGAGTGTATTGATTGGAACCAGAGCCAATTCTGGGTTGTCCCCTCCTCAATACCTCAATAAGTTGTGGCGCCAAGTGATACCAGATGTATGGTATACTGCCACACCCTTGTCCCAGAACCCCCCATTACAGAGAAACCATGTGTTATGAGCAACAGTCAGCCTGCTTTGCTCTCCTTATTCCATCCCTTGGCTTTGGCCTTCCTACTCAGTTACCTAGGAGCCTACTTCCTTCTGGGAAGCTTCAATCCACCCCTTGATCAATATTGTTTGCTTGGAGAACTATTCCATATGGGAATGGTCTCTGTCACCATTGGTTCCCTGATTACAGGTTTGAATCCATCTGCGGCCATACACCTGCTTAGTGGTATGTTTCCAAGCGGATGTGTTCTTGACAGATGGGTCCTTGGATGGTTGAGTGGAGGTTCTATAGCGCAATAGAAAAAGGGGCAGTCTCTTGAGTAACAGCAATGTGATGTTTATCAGCTAAAACCATGTTCTTTATTTTGCAAAGGATTAGTGGCTAGACTGAACTTGTTCTTAAAGTTGCTATTGACAAGGGTACATTCTGTGCCTGAGTTCAAGATAGTTGAATCTGTATAACTTAGAAATCAGAAAAGGTAGGTCATCAGTTTATTGGGATGTCTGGCAATGGTGTAAAGTATGAAATCTCCTGAGGAAACCTGGATAATAGGGCATTGATCCACATCTTCCAGCCAATATTCATTGTTTGGCAAAGAAGGAGTTTGATGGGAAGAGCTTGGCTTGCTTAATGCTCTCCCTGGGCTTGTTCCTCATCCTGGTTGTCCTGGTTGCTAGTGACTCTAAATTGAGTGCAATTGGACTAGACATTAATCCTGTTGCAATAGAAATTAGAGCCTTCAGGCTTGTTGGTTGTGTGATTCATATTATTAGACAGAAGGCAGTTGGAGCGTTCTGAGGAGTGGGAGTCTTTAGGTCTCTCCCTTTTTCTGGTTTACACCTTGTGTAACACATTAGATGTTTGCTCTGCTTTCTCTGCTTCATGGTACAGGCTCTGCAGTTTGGTTACTTTGTCCAGGTTTACATGCCTCATTACATCTAGGTTAAGGGCTTCATAGTACATGAGGTGTGTGGCTGGAATGTCAAACATCATATTTGAGGGAGCTTGTAGGCAGAGCTCCTTGTAGACTTGAGTAAGTTCCTTTACCGTGCTGGTTTGGCTTAAGTTCTTTACTTGTTGTATTATCATGAGAGCTGTGTCTTTTATTATAAATCTTGACAGGAAATCTTGTTTGAAGGTATCCCAGTCCTTCTCTGTGTGGTCTTTGTGCTATTTATTGCATCAAGTGCCCACATTGTGGGACAGACAAATGGATATCTCAGCAATCCAAAAGTGTGTGGGATATTACATTTGTGTCAGTTTGCTTTGCGCAGATTAGATTCATGAAGTGGTGTTGTCATTTGCTCCTATTAATGATTCCAGTGAGATACTGCACAGACACTGGGCTAATTGGGCAGGCATAATTTTTTTGTTGACAACTCAGGCTGTGGCAGTAAGGGCTTGGAAGAACCCCTGAGCTGATAAGGTGTTGAAGGCAGAGACTGTAATTGTCATGTTCTGGCAAAGTATGTACCCTTCTGGTATCTTGGTCCCTGGTTTGTAGGGCATCTAGTCCACAGGGAGCCCAGACATGATTATTTTTTATATTTGTTGACCACAGCAGGTACAGGTAACAGGAGGAATTTTGTAAATAAAGGTAGGATGGAGAACCTACCTGTGCTACTAATGTTTTAACTGTGCTGTTTTAGCAGAGTTACAGGGGGAACATATTTGGAAACTAGATAATATTTTTTATTGAGAGATAGCTATTATATAGTTGATGTGAGTTGTGGATATCAGGAACATGATTGTGTTGATTACCTGGTTGTATGGTGGGGGGTGACTTGATCCTGGTAATGAGTCAAGCACTAAATCAAGTCATTCACTGTATGAGATCATCAATTGCTCAATTACTATTTCTAGGAATTCAAGTTGACTTCCGCATTTGGCTATGGGTCACTGAGAACTTGGATTGCAGGTCATGAACCCATTTGATTGGATCCTTTCCAGGGGGTCAACCCTGTTGTTTTGACAATAGCAAAATTTTGTGAATTAAAAATATAGGTACCTGATAATAAAAAGCTATACTTATTTAAAAATGTGCTACATATATATTTGAGAATAAAAAATAAAGGTCTAAAAAATATTACACATACAGTATTAAATTACCCTGTTTTTGCTCCATAGTAAAATATTACTTAGCTGTTAAATATAATATAAAATCTTGAGTCATATTTTAAAGTCTTCGTGCCAGGGCCCAGAATGCCCTAGACAATCAGATAGCCTTCCTGGAGATAAAACAACCAACATTGTGGAAAGAATTGCCAAATGACTTCCTGGAAGGAAAACTCCCTTTCTGACCACAAATGGCCAGGGGTTTGTAAGGCCCACATGCTGCAAAGCCCTGGCATAAAAATTAAACAAAAAATTGGGTTCCCTTGCTATTAGGAAATGGTAAATTGTGAAAGCAATTGTTTGGTTGTTCAATCAGGCGCTCAATTTCTTGTGGGCTCTAATAATAGCTATGGAAACTTGACATGATGCAGCCAAACCTGTCAGGGATCCACCTACTTGGAAGTAACCTCCCAAGGTAGTGAATTATTGCAAAGGAATTAAGACCAGTAACCAAGGAGCCCACAGGCAAGGAAACCATGCCCAGATTGAAGAGCTCCCCAACCAGGCAATAGCAGCCTAAAAGTGGATTGAAGAGCCTAAGGAAGAAGTATGCTCTTAGATAACTCAGGAGGAAGGCGGAGGCCAATAGATGGAAGATCTGAGGTTTGACAATTGAATGTCCAGTCTGGTAGTTCCGAGGCTCTTCCTTCTGAGGTGGGTTGTGAGGCAAAGGTGTGGCAGTATACCACACCCCAGGGATTACTCTTCACCAAGAGCTGTCTAGATACTGAGTTTTGGGAGAATTTCTGGAATTGGCTTGCAAACCTATCAAAATTCTAGCAAATACAGCCGGCAACAAAAGCATCCAAAAGAACCATTTATACCCAAGAGACTCTCTAGGAGGAGTATTGGGTAATATCATGAGTTAGGATGAAGGAAGATTTTATTCTTGAACTAGAAATAGGAAAATACTTCACTTAGGTAAATATAGACTTTATTGATTGAAAAAATCAAAATAGATAGATTACCAGCCTTATATAGCATGGTATAACATAGAATATTGGGGAACAGAGGTAAAGGGAATTTGGGGTTTGGAGATGATTCTGAAGAAATTAGGAAGTTAGTGACAGAAAACTGGAGAATTAAATTACTCCCCTCATAATTATGCCCCTTTAAATTTGAAATAATTATAATTTCTTCATTAAATGGCCTTACTTGAAAGAGGACGCTTTAACAATTACAATTTTCTACACAAGAGTTTGAAGACCAGGACTATCTTTACCAGAAGGAACTTCTTGCAACAGACCTGAAACTAATCCAGAAGGATCAAAGACATTGTCAACGTCACTAGCATTAAGAATAAACTCATCTGAATCTAATTTTGTAGTTGTTGATTGGCTGGAATTCAGGCAAAAGGTAACAATTGGCTGGTAACTAAGTTTACGCTAACTTCACATGGATCCAAAGAAACTAGGTCTAAAGAAGACCCGGGTTCAAATCCCGTTCTGGAGCACAGAAAACCCTCCTGAATGTCACTATAAGGTAATTTTGAACAGATACTACTTATTAATTCTTCTTTTGTAGGATCCTTTAAAGAACAAGGATTGGTTTCCTCCTCAACACTTTCTGGCATCACTTGGTTACTGTTATGAATATTAAGCAGTGATTTCCTGACAACCAATTTTCATGATATACCAGCCAATGTCCTTAACTCCAGGTCCCAGTGCACAATTTCCTAGCCAATTTTCAAGTATCACAAGAAATGATGCCATCAGGCCTCTGGTGGCACAAAAGGCTAAGAATTCCCCAGTAAGTATAGATTGTGAGGAGAAGGTGTCCTCCTCACTGTTAACATCTTAAAAATAAATAACTTTATGCTCAGGGTTAATTATTTTCTTGTAAGAACTATCTACTTTTTCACTAATATAACTATTCTGTTCACAATTATTTGTAACTTCACTACACTTTACAACCTCATGTATCTGCTCTCTCCTGGCCACCAAGAGTGATCATTTTGCCTTCATACTGGAGATTCCTCCTACTCCCCCCTTCTAACTGTACCTCCTGCCCAAGACTTCAGTAAGTTGGGTTTTATCTATATCACAGTATTGGGGCTGGCCAAACAGGTTGTGCCCCATACTGGGAGTTGGTGTTCCCTAGCTACTGCAGTCCACTATCTGGTCAGAATTTAGCCTATTGTGTACTTGGTCTTCCAGGCCTGGCCTTCCTCCCCTGTGGGAGTCCAGCTGGACTGTGGTATGGGCCATGACAGAATGTCAACCATAACAAAATTAGTAACCCTGGGCCCCTATTCTTCTTTGATTATAAAGGCATCTTTTATGCTTTTCTTTTTTGACCTCAGCTTACTACCTAAGACACTATATGTCCAAGAAACAATAAAAGAACAAAAGCCAAGAAGAAGTTGCCGCCAAGCCATCCCAGGCCCAGACTGTGACTATCTCCACCTCAAACCAGAATACTGCTGCCCCACAACCTTTCCTGACCTGCCAAAAATGGACTTGGCTGGCTTCAGAAAAGGAATGATCATGATAAATGCCTTGTTCTGTGCCCACCACAAGAGCTTCAGAGACAAGGCTCAGAAAGTTATGATGTTGGCTGCGCAAATGAAGAATGCTGCCAGAGAAACCTTCTTGACCAGCCTAGAGGAAGATCCAGAGCTCATACTCTCCTACAAACAATTCCTGGAGAGATAAATTCTGCAACCACCCCAGCTCAGGCCAAGATTTAAGCCTACATGGGGCTCATCTGCCTGACCCAAGGAAGGAACAATCTGGAGACCTACATACAAAAATTCCTACGCTTTGAAAAAGCAGCAAAGCTTCCTGATAGCATATCAGGTTTGCATTTCAGAAACGGTCTGAACCCACACCATGCCAGCCTAATGAGACACCACCAATGTGACCTCCCCAAAGATGAGCTCCTGGCCATTGCCAGAGGCATGGACTTCAGTTAATCACAAGGGTACCACACTGGCCAAACCAATAAAACCCATACCCCTAGTGCTAGTAGGCCCTGTCTGAACATGACCCCATAGGAGTACCAACACCATGTCAGAAGTGGGCTATGCTTCTATTGCCACCAGAGTGGCCACTTATCCAAGGACTGCACTAGCCGCTCCAATGAAACCCAAGGAGTAACCATTTTGATAATAAGCAACTCTTCCCAGTTCTATCCTATCATTGACAATACTTTATGTTACCATGACCATGAGGTGAACACTGTAGCCCTCCTAGACAGTGGGACAACCTTCAACTACATGGAATATAGTCTAGCTGATAAACTGGGTGTACCAATCCAGGGAAACTCCCAACTGGTAACCTTGGGCAACAAGACAACAGAACTTTCCCACACATGCAAAGAGTCTGTCTCCCTGAAGTTGTGTAGGGAACTTCTTCCCACCAGATTCCACATCATGTAGAAGCTTCCCAAACCTGTAGTGATAGGGTTTGAATGGTGGGTCAACCACCAATTGAACTTGGATTATAAGAATCATCAGGTGACTGTCACTCATGAGAGCCAAACCTTAGAGGTTCCCTGTTTGAACCCTCATCAGACCCCTGAGTTAAACAATATCACCATGGAATATTGCAAAGCTAAGATCCCAAAATGTTTGAAGCCTTGGGAGTCAGTCTTCTCAGAAGAAGAAGCCACCACCTTGCCTAAACACAGTCAGTTTGATCACGCCATTGACCTCCTCCCCAAAATTCAACCTAAGCATGGACCTGTCTAAAGTTGTAACATTTAGGAACAAGCTGTCTTAAGAGAGTACTTAGACAAGATGTTGAAGAAGGGATTTATGCATGGCTCCAAATCTCCCTGTTCATCCCCTTTACTGTTTGTTAAAAAGAAGGGCGCCAACCAACGTCATTGTGTCAATTACCAGGACCTAAACAGCATCACTGTAAAAAAAAAGATTCTCTGTACTCAATGCTGAAGACCTCTCAGACCAGGTTTCAGGATTCAACGTCATCTCAAAGATCAATTTGAGGGATTCCTTTAACCTTATCCATATCAGACCTGGTGACAAATGGAAGACCGCCTTCAAGACTAGACAAGGCCTCTACAAATACCTGGTTATGCCGTTTGGACTATGCAATGCGCCCAGCATCTTTCAAACTATGGTGGATGTGGTCTTGGGAGGAATCAAGGATCATTGTTGTGTAGCCTACTTAGATGACATCCTCATCTACAGTTGCCCCCCTGAAGAACATGTTGAACACCTTTAAGCTGTCCTACAACACTACAAGGAACACAGACTCTTGTTAAAATCCAGAAATGTGAGTTCTTCCAAGAAGAAGTATAGTTCTTGGGGTAAAATGTACTGAAAAGAGGATTTGCTATGACACCCAACAAAATAGAGGCTGTGACTTCATGGCATGAACCTAAGAACTGCAAGGAATTCAGAAGTTTCCTGGGACTGGAAAACTTCTGCCAGGAATTTTCTGAAATTTTTCTTCTATCTGCTTATCCTTGTCCCGCCTTAACTCTGAGAAACACCACTTTGTGTGGGATGACACTGCCAGATCTGTCTTTGAGTTGCTAAAGAACGCCTTTATTGCTGTCCCCATCTTGGCAATGCCAGTTTACAATAAGCCCTTCATTTTGGAAACAGACACCTCTGACTTTGCATTGGGGGTGTTGCTTCAGGAGGAGCATGATAGTAAGCTGCACCATGTAGCTTACTACTCAAGGAAGTTCACTCTGCCTGAGTTAAACTACCCCATCTACAACAAAGAGATTCTTGCTATCATCCAGTCCTTGAAACATTGGAGAAGATACTTGTGTGACGCCAACCACCCAGTGAGAATCATGACTGATCATAAGAACCTGACATACTTCTTCAAACTGCAACAACTAAACCAGTGTCAAGCTAGATGGGCTCTATTTCTAGAAGATTGCAACTTATCAATCAGCTACAAACCTGGCAAGATCAACATTTACCTGACGCCCTAAGCCAAAAAGCAGACCTTTTTCCCAGTGCCAAAGAGATTGAAGAATTCAACACTAAATCCTTGCTGTCTCCAAAAACAATTGAGCCAATACCCCTATTCCTGGGACTAGCCAATAGAAGGGAAGAACTTCAACTAGCTCATACTATAGACCAGAACTGCATCTCCATCATGGAAGACTTGAAGAAAGATATCAACAGTTGATACTACTAAACAGGTTCTCCTTATATGGAAACACCCTACAGCTACCAGAATCACCTATATACCAGAAGGCCTGCTGCGCTTAGATATACTGAATAAATACCATGGCTCCCCCATGTCAGGACACCCTGGGCGTACAAAGACTCTCAAAGCGTTCAAAGAACCTGCATGTGGCCCAGGATGAAGCCAGAGATTGAAAGATACCTAAGTGGTTGCAAGACATGTGGATGTACCAAGCCTAAGCAAGGAAAGCCAGTAGATTTCTACAACCCCTTCAGATTGCTGAAGGCCCTTGGAAGTCAGTATCTATGGACTATATTGTGGAGCTACCCAATTCAAAAGGATTCAATGCCATCCTTGTAGTTGTCAATTGTTTCACCAAAATGGCTCACTTCATTCCAACAACAATCAAAGTAACAGCAAAGGAAACTGCCATCTTATTCCAGAACCAAGTATTCATGAACCATGGACTCCCACAAGAAGTTGTCTCAGACAGAGGCCCAAAATTCACCTCCAATTTTTGGGCCCAAATCCAAAAGGACTCGGGAATTAAAGGATTGTTGTCTACTGCATATCACTCCCAGAGCAACGTACAGACCAAAATAGTAAACCAGGTCCTCAAACAGTACTTACAATGCTACATTAACTTGGAACAGAACAATTGGGTAATACATCTACCAATGGCTCAGTTTGCATACAACAACCAAGACCACAGCTCCACTGGTATGTCCCCTTCAAATCCAACTACAGATTCAACCCCACATGAGATGCCCCTCCCACAGAGGAAGCCAATAACCCAGAAGGACAAGAATTGGTCAGCAACATTCATGTGATCCAAGAAGAATGTGCCCAGAACCTGATAATAGCAGTATAATTATACAAGGACTTTGTTAACAATAAACAAAGCCCTGGTCCCCCAATTAAAGTAGGAGACCTTGTGTACCTCAGCGCCAAGAACATCAAGACTACCACCCCTTGCGCTAGCTTGAGCCCCCAACAAACAGGTCCTTACAAGGTCTTACAGTGTATTGATACCTTAGCATACCAAATATAACTCCCCCTTAGATGAAAGATTCACAATGTATCCCACCACTCCCTGTTATCAAAAAAGAAAGGACCTTCTTGCCTGCATCATATAGTGAGAACAGCTCCCCCATCCATCAAAGTAGGAAGCTTCATGGAACACAAGGTTGAAGCCATCCTGGGACACAAACTCTGATACCAAAAACCTCATTTACTGGCCAAATGGAAAGGGTACCCCAATGAAGAGAATACTTGGGAACCAGAATCCAAACTGGAGAATGCCGCTACTCTGGTGAAGGAATACAAGTCTTGGAATAAAGAGTTATGCTCTGAAAGCTTAACTATGTTAGGGGATGATGTCAGGGCCCAGAAAGCCCTGGACAACCAGCTGGCCTTCTTGGAGACCAAGCTACCCATGGCCTGGAAACCCTCACCAATTGTCTCTCAGAGTGAGAAAACCCCCCTTTCAAGTAACAAATGGCCCAGGATTCAAGAGGCACACAAGCCTTGAATCCCTGGTTTTGATTCCAGTAACAATTTTGGCCATCTTAACTATTGTGAAATAAGACCTCAGGAGCGTGATTGTTCAATCACACAATCAGGCGCTAAATTGCTTGCAGGTTCTATTAATAGCAGTGGTACCTTGGCATGCTATAGCCCAAGAAAAGTTCCTGTTATACCAATCAATGAGCACCCACCCCCTGGTCCAAGTACGCAAATTCCAGTGAAAATTGTAAGTTTAACTGAAATTGATGCCATCAGTTCTCTGGTGGGACAAGAGGCCTCAAAATTACCAGTAAGTATAAGTAGTGAGGAGGAGAAGCCCTCCTCACTGTTCACATCTTAAAAATAAACAACTTTATGCTCAGGATTCCTTATTTTCTTGCAAGAACTATCTACTTTTGAACTAATATAACTATTCTGTTCACACTTATTTGTAACTCCACTACACTTAACAACTTCATGTATATGCTCCCTCCTGGCCACCAAGAGTGATCATTTTGTCCTCCATGCTGGAGATTCCTCCTACTCCCCCCTGCTAACTGTGCCTCCTTCCCAGAACTTCATTAAGTTGTGTTTTGTCTATATCAAGTATTGGGGATGGCCAATCAGGTTGTGCCCTATACTGGGAGTTGGCGCTCCCAAGCTACTGCAGTCAACTATACGGTTATGATTGCATCTATTGTGTACTTGGCCTTCCAGGCCCAGCCTGCCTCCCCTGCAGGAGTCCAGACAAACTCTGGTATGGGCCATTAAAAGACAGCTGAACTAGAGACAGGCCAGATGGGCCCTAGAACTAGACAATTATGTCCTCACTATTGATTATAAACCCAGAAAGGTCAATGTGGGCGCTCATGGATTGAACAGATCCACAACACACACAAAACATGCTCAACCAACCTGAACCGTGCAGTGCAAACATACAAAGCCTTCACCAACCACAAGCAAACTCTGAGACAACCCTTAAAATTTGGAGACAAAGTATATATGGACTCCCAGAATGTACCCTTACATGTGCCCTGTAGGAAGTTAGCTCACAGAAGAAGTGGCCCCCACAAGATCACCAAACTAGTTTGAGAGGTTGCCTTCAAACTAGACCTACCTCCCTCCTGGAATATTCATAATGTGTTTCACTGCTCCCTGTTGTTTAAAAAGGATGGGAACTTGCCCCCCCACCAATGGCTCAAGACAACCCCCCACTCATCCAAACAGGCCACTCTAAGGAATATGAAGTCAAATAAATACACGGCAATAGAACCCACTACCAAAAACCCAAGACTACTTAAAATAGCAAGGATACCTGCTAGAGGAAAGTACTTGGGAACTGCTGAGCAACCTGACTAATGCCCAAGAAGCCGTAAAACTCTATCTGAACAAGAAGAACTGGAAGGGAGGGCCCTTGGGGGAAGAAGGGGATGCTGTCAGGATTGACAATTTGTTACCCCTCAAAACCCAGGCCCAAGGGCGGGATTCAAACCCTAAACCTGAATTCCTGCGGGCCGCTGGCCCATGGACCAAGAGCCTGCCCGCCCGCGTTTCTCTGAGATTGAGCCCCCGCAAGCTAAAGCCCCTGCTAAGTCCCAAAGCTAGAATACCAGTACAGGTTCAATTATGATGATGCTCATAGAGGAGCTTCTCAAATTGCCTAATGGAGGCAGAGAAAGTTCCTCTGTGAACTTCATGAATCTGAAGTCCTCTTGGATGACCAATCAAATTCCTCTGCCAAGAGAAATCACGGATTTTAGGCCTGACCCCGTGACCACAGCCAAAAACTCAAGAAAATCAAGTGACCAATGTGGACAATCTGACCAATGAGAGAGCACCCAGCTGAGGTGCCATTTTGCTGCTCCCACACCCGGGCCTCCTGGCCACCTACCTGTACTTTTTCTGACATTTTGATGAACCCCCCATGGAAAATATTAAGTTTGGAGGTGGGGTGCTATATAGACCAAAGGACCCTGCACTCCAAACTTATTGCCATTTTTGAATAAAGGGTATATTATTTTGGCTCACGCAGCTATTACTGTTTATTATATTTGCCATCTACCAAATCAGCTCCAGATCTTTCAGTCCTCCTGTCCCAAAGCCCATCAATTTCTGTCCTCCAGGTGTTCCCTTTGGCCCCGTACACTTCACAGATTACCCTTTGAAGCCTGAATATAAGGACTACACCCCAGAGAAAATACTTTAACCAAATCCTTTGGCCTGCATACAATCTGCAGTTAGATACAACTATCAAGGCCCCTGGA
The DNA here is from genome assembly GCA_014839935.2 of Entomophthora muscae. Lineage (NCBI taxonomy): Eukaryota > Fungi > Entomophthoromycota > Entomophthoromycetes > Entomophthorales > Entomophthoraceae > Entomophthora > Entomophthora muscae. Next base: position 370,471 of record QTSX02006450.1, on the reverse strand, counting down.
TATTCTCAACACCCAAATTGTTTAGAGTGAAGTTCAACTACCTTCCTGCTTACAACCTCCACATGGAACCACCTGTGACCCTAAAGCTTATGCCCGCCTCCTCACCCAACCTCCCAACTGACCACACTGACAAGCTATTTGGGATTGTGTACATCATCCTCACAGGGGTGATTGACACCATGATCCTGGCCTCTGTCCCGTGGTCCTGGGTGAATAGTCCTTCTCCTACCTTCTAAAGTTAGCTCCTCTCTTGTGGTGGGCTTTAACCATAAAAAATCTGGCCCAAATCACCCCCAAAAACAACAGAATGGCCGCCCAAGACTGGATCCCTGACATTTATTGCTTATTTTTCTATAGGATAACCACATATCTTTTGCTAGGATAACTTGACCAAAAATAACTCTTATGTTTCTCTTGTTTTAGCCATATTTTCTGTTCAAAATATTCTCTAACCTTGATTTTGTTATCTAGATAAGTTTGATAAGGTGGCTCTGTTTCATAAGCATTTTATGGGAATAATTCTTATATAGATCAAAAAGCTATACTAGTAGTTATTTTCAATTTTGTTCTAATTTTGTTTCACTTCTTATTTATTTTTGCATATATTTTTGAAAGCCTTGTGTAAAATCTTGCAGTGCATCTTTTCATACTGATTTTACTTATTTTTGATTTGTAAAATCTTGCATCATCTTAAAAAAGGCTATTGACCCATTACTTAAGGAGGGTACTGTAGATTAGTTGTCTTATTCAACCTGGCAAGTCAAAGTTTTAAGCTTTTGGTTGGCAGCCTGTCAGCGCAACCGCTAAGCTGCTGATAGGTTTTCAGATGAGCGGTAGTCCAGCGTAAAGGGAAATGCTTCTGGGGTGGGCTTTGGAGGCTTTGGGGTGAAGCCTTCATATACTTTTTTATATAAAAATCTAGTTTAAGATGTAAAGTAGTCCTGTGAAATTTTAGATGATGCTTAGATAATAAGTTTAAAAATAAATTTGGCCTTGTGAAAGCTTTAATTCTTGAATTTGATTGGATTAGAAGAGTAAGATGATATGAGCATTGTGATGCCAAATTTGATTTGTTATCAAATATCAAATATTGAATGCATTTCCAAAACCAATATATAAGTCCCAATCAATTGCAATAAAGCTTACTTGATTATCTCTAAATTATTTTAAATATCATATATCTGTAAATTGACATTACAGAAAATTGGAGGTCATGCCAAAAGTCAAACTTGGATTGTATTGTTGATTGATTGTATTGTGTTGATATGTCTACTCCTTTGTGTCAAGCAGTGACGCCTAAGGCCCCACCCAAATCTTCTTCATTGGTTGTGGCTACTCCTGTTAATGACTCCTCTGTGGCCATTAAGTTCTGGGTCTCCCAGTCTGTCAGCACCTTTAGTGGAAAAGAGTTTAGAGTATGGCTCTATTCTTTCAAAGACTACTGTGACACCTTTAACCTCCCAGACTCAGCCATATTAAGAGAAGTTGGCTACAAACTACGCAACAATGCACATATTTGGCACCACAACATGCTCCTGAAACCTGGGAAGAGTGGAAAACTGAAGCTAGAAAGCGCTTCATTGGGTACAAACCAGACCCAAGCCACCTTTTGAACCAAGTTAAGATTGGTCAGTTTACCTCCCTCCAGCCCTTTATTGTGAAATTTCAAGAGTACACAAACAAGGTTTTGACCCAGCAAACTAAAGGATCATCTGTAATCAAACAGAATATCATCTCTGATAACTTCCACAGTTTGGTAGGCATACCCACCTTTGAAAACGCCCTTACCCCTGCTTACGCTGGACTCATCTGCAAAGCTAAACCTGCCACCCTGAAAGAAGCATATAACATAGTTTGCAAAAAATATGCTATATACATGGAGCATAAACTTGACAAAGATGTTAAAGCATCATCTAAGTGGAATCTATTCTCCCCCAGAAGCAAAAAGAAAGAACATTCAATTGCTAAAACAATTGAAGCTAAATTCAAGGACATGCAATCCCGGTTTGAAGCTATCTACCTGGCACACAAACACCCTAGCTGTGGCCCCAGACCCATGCAAGGACCTTATGTGTTTACAGGCAATTGCTACAATTGCGGCAACCAAGAACACAAGTCCAAGAGATGCACCAAACCCTGTTTAATCTACAAGAGCACCAATTTTAGTTGTAACCAACGCATGCTCAACACCACCAAACACCCCATTGCAGTCATGATGGCAGACCAGTACTATCAGAATGAGAAGCGCCCTCTCACCACACCTGAGAGTGTTTCCCTTTTGAATAAAAATAATAGTTCTGATTACATTATTGATCACTCTGGCCCTGTAATCTCTCCATTGATCAAACCCAGACACATAAGATCTCAAGCCCCATCTCCCATCCAAGATTATACACCCCTACCCTTGAAAAGACATGAAAGAGAGGCCAACCCTTCCTCCAAAGAGCAGCCAGCTGAGAGTGACACTCCAGCAACACCAGAAACCCAAAGCACAGTTGAATTGTATGAGGAAACCTTTGAAGAAGGAACCCATGAACCCCCCACCTCTCCCAAGTTACCCACACCACCACCCACCGTCCGCAACAGCAGATGGAACCCTGAACACCCCAACCCGTTTGCAGCCTTGGAGGAGCAACTAGATTTTGATGACCCAGCACTGGCAGAGGATGACCCTAAGTACAACATGGTAACTATGGAAACAGCACCAGAATCTCCAGCCAATTGGAACAATGCAACTAATAGTGTTGAATTTGATTTGGAAATTCACAATGAATTTCCCACCAGCAACAATGAGCCTATTGATGCAACATCAGCTGAGGATAATGTTATTGATGACTTACCTCAAGTAAACAATGTGTACAATGGAGAAACAACAGACATGTATGTAAATACACCAATGGAAACATCACCTTTAATCAAGGAAGAAAATGTAGCCAACCCACCAATAGAAATGTCATCATTTATTTACCCAGACTCCACCACAAACATTCCAATGGAAACATCACAAGTAGAAGCAGCAAATACAATGTACAACTCTCCAATGGATACATTCAACATCCCTGCAGAAATGGTATTAGTGGATAATAACAACTCACACTTACCAAATGGAGAGCAATCATCAAAAATGAACAATGATTGTATGCAGGCTATCCCTAGTATCCAGAGACATCCACTGGACACATCAAATCTAAAAGCAGAAAGATTAGTGGAAGGGATCTTGGTTGACAAACTGTTTGCAGAAACAGCAGTAACAATCTCATTGGCTGACTTACTTTGGGAAAGTCCAAAGTTGCAACAGAAGGCCCACAGAGCAGTTTTGGCCCTACAGCTGCATTGCAAGGAGGAACTCTTCTTGGCAGGCACTGGAGCCCCAAGAACGGAAGCAGCTGTAAACAGAAGAATGACCCACATCATTCTAGATGGAGGCGGCTATAGTAATTTAATAACTGCTAAATTCCTATAGACCTTACCTAACGTTTTCATTGCACCATCTGACATCACCTTAATTATGGCTGACAGAAGTGAGAAATTCTGCCTTGGGATTGCAAAAGGATTGAATCTATGGATTGGTGGCGCAGAAATACAGATCAATGCAGCAATCTTTAATCACCACAAATATACATTGTTATTGGAACAAAAAACAATGACTGATTTGGGCATTACAACTCAAATACATAGGCAACAAATGGACAGTAGAGTACAACAACTTGAGAGTCCAATTACATGTTACCTTTGACACCCCCAGATCACTGAATTCCTGTGTGAACCTATTGAAACAAATATTAGCAAAAATGAATGGCTGACAAATGATCAAAAAACTCAACTAGTTGAAGTCATAGAACCATATGACTCCAACATAGTGGGTGATTTGGATGACTTACCAGAAGCTTCAGGCTTTGAACACAAAGTTGACACAGGAAATGTGCATCCCATCACATCCAGATTTTATCAGCTCCTGCAATCTATAGAAGAATATGTTAAGAAAGAAATCAACAGATTACTCAAACACGGACTAATCAGACCCAGCTCCTCACCTTGGGCATCTCCGCTAGTAGTTGTCCCCAAGAAAGGAGGCAAGCAAAGAATGTGCGTCAACTATATCCCTCTGAATAAGGTTACTATTTGCAATAATTATCCATTACCTTGTATATCCAATATTCTGGCCTCCTTTGGAGGTGCTCAATGGTTCTCCAACATTGACCTCTTCAGCGGCTTCTATCAAATCCTAGTACAGCAAGAAGATCAACCTAAAACAGCTTTTGTTAGTATGTGGGGACAGTTCAAATATATCATAATGCCTTTTGGATTGAAGGGCGCGCCATGCACATTCCAGAGGATCATGAACAACATGTTTGCAGGACTCATTGATGATTTTGTCACTGTATATTTGGATGCCATTACTATCTATTTAAAGACCTTTGAGGAGCACTTAGAACACCTAAAGTTTTGTTTAGATAGGATTAAGAGGGCTAACCTTAGTGTTAATGCGGAGAAATCAATCCTCGCAGTTCAAGAACTCAAACTCCTTGGACACATTGTAGACGTGGAAGGCAAACACCCAGACCCAGACAAAACCAAGGCAATCAGCAAATATCCCAAACCCACAAATGCAAGCCAGGTCAGATTGTTCCTAGGAGTTGCTGGATATTACTATCATTTTATACCAAACTATAGTAATATTGCGGCCCCTCTATTCAACCAAACACACAAAGACAAGGAGTTTAACTGAGGTCTAGAGGAAGACAAAGCTTTTAATCAACTAAAAGACATTATTACTTCTCTGAAGCTGTACTCATCTACCCAGACTTATCAAAGCAATTTCACATCTTCTCGGACGCCTGCAAAGATGTCATAGGAGCCGTCCTATGCCAAGAGGTAGAAGGGAAATTCAAACCTATAGAGTACATGTCAAAGAATTTCATAGAAGCAGAATACAACTACTGCATCTATAACAAGGAAGTACTAGCTGTTGTCAAGGCCCTAGAAAATTTTTGTTATTATGTGCTAGGACACCCACTTACCATTCACATAGATAACATTGCAGTACGCTTCATAGCTGACAACCTAGGCACCAACTCAAGGAGAATTTGCTGGTTTACTGACCTAATTGATTACAACTTTGACATACAACATGTACCTGGGAAACAGAATGCAGTGGCTGACAGACTGTTCAGGCAGTTTTCACTACTCACCAAGATGGCGGCCTACAAAGACAACTTGCAGAAGTATGTGGACGTTGCCACCAGGAAAGTGCACCCAAAGTCCAGAGAAGACATCTCAGAATTTGTATCAAACTCCCTTAAATTTACATTAGTAAACGGGGAGTTGTTTAGAAAGACGGATGATGGGTTAAAGATAGTACCTACCAAAGACAAAAGAGTAGCAATACTCAAGGAAGCTCACAACGGCAATGAACATTTTGGCCAACACACAACAGTAGAAAGGCTTAAAGCAATGTACTGGTGGCCAAAAATGTACAGTGAATCCATTGAGCATGTTGAGAAATGTCAACCCTGCCAAAGATTTAGTAAAAGAATAGAGCATACAAAACCAATAGTACCTATTGTAGTGGCCAAAATGTTTGACCTTTGGGGAATTGTAAGGTCTCATGGTCTGGGAAAGATGATTATAAGCTAAAGCTTTTATCCCAGTGATTTTATATTAGTCAAATACAAAAAGGTGGGAAAATTCTGCAGTAGCAACTTTACTAAGGCTTCTAAAAGTTTATATGAGGTGAAGTATGGACTAAGGCAGCTTATTAACCCTAAGAAGATAAAATAGAGTCCAGTCTTAATGACAGACAATCTGGTCAAAAAGTCAATCTCTAAGTCTGGGAATTGTTCTGCACTAGTGGGAGGATTAAATCTATCAACAATTAAATTATGTGTACTACTATAAAAACTACCTAACTAGTGAAGAAGAAAGTCAAAAGGAATCATGGGACCAAGATTAAAACTAAAACTGAAATTGAAAAGAAACACAAGCCACAAAACCTAACAAGCACCTTTTTGGGGTTCAAGTCAAACAATCTCAACTTATTTTTGAGACTGGAAACCAAGCCTTTTTATTGTGTACTGTTTAGTGAGGTGCAAGGAATAGTGGAAAGAGTTTTAACCAAACATGGTTAGAAGACATGCATGAAAAATAAAGATAAGAATATCAGGTGTTGCCAGTCTAGCTTAAATAAGCTAGCCTCCGTTAAAGGGTGACCGGGAGGAGAAGAAGCGGTTACAGCAATTTTCTTGTAAAGTAAAGCAAGCAAAAATCAAGGAAAAACGGGTCCAAAGCTCTAAAAAGACGTAATCAAGTGTATAGCAAAAAGTAAGCATTTCAGAGCAACTTTCTAACTTCAGAGTATAGATCCAGGGTTTGAAACCGGCTGCAGAGGTAAGGGAAGTTCAAAAATGAAAATAACCAGTATTTAGGTCATAACTAGGCTTTTACAAGGCCTAATTTGAAACCCAAAGATGGGAAATAAAGGGAAAAGGAAGAGGATCATGAAAAAGTGAAATGTGAAGCAATCTTAAGAAACTTACAAGCCAGAAAGAGCAAGTAAATAAAACAGAATAGCAGCTATATAAAAGGTGAATCCTGACAGGAATTGACTTTGTGGGACCTTTTCCAACATCAAAGCATGGGAACAAGTACGTGTTAGTAGCAACTGAATACTATTCAAGATGGCCAGTGACAGCCGCTTACCCAGACAACACAGCACTTACCGCTGCAAAATACATATACAAGGAAATTATGTTGCAATTTGGACCACCAACAACAATACTGACAGATCAAGGAACACACTTCCAAAACCAGATGATTACAGACCTAACCAAAATTGTTAGTATCAAATATAGATTTGCAACAGCATACAACCCGCGCTGCAACAGACTTACTGAAAGATTCAACAAAACTTTGGTACAGACTTTGGAGAAATCCACTGAGTATCAACCTAGCACATGAGAAGACGCCTTACCTGCGGCATTGTGGCATTACAGAACCAAGGTTCACGCGACAACACAACTGACACCATTTGAAGTAATGTACAGCGTGAAACCACAACCAAATCCGTCCTGACATCTTACCTGAGACAAACAACACAGCCAACCACAGACAGGTGGCCAGGACTAAGGCCATGGAAGCTATCAAAGGAAAGGCTAACAAGATGGAAAGAACACAAGAGGAAGCCTGATTCAACTTACCTATATTTGAAATAGGTCAACACATGTTGAAATTGAAGAAAAGCTTAGCAAACAGTCATTCAGGGAAGTTTAGCACTAAGTGGACAGGACCCTTCACCATCTATCAACTAAGCAACAACAATAATTACTATCTCAAAAATCAAGAAGGTGTTCAATTTATGCAACCAATCAATGGCACCCATCTGAAATACTACTGCAAATAGTTTAGTGGTGGAGTGTGATGCCAAATTCAATTTGTCATCAAATATCAAATATGGAATGCATTTCCAAAACTAATACAGTAGTTTTAAAAGCTATAGCAACAACCAAAAATACATCAGATTTAAATGAAATGATTTCAGATTTAAACAAAATCCATCTCTCAGGTTAAAATATACACTCTGTTAACAGGGTTTATTGGCGTTAATGGGCAAAACAGTCAACACAGCAACAAAGGGCTCACACACAAAGCAAAACCATTCAAAATACAATCCAAAATATATTGATTCACAAACAAAATGGTGTGAGTTGACTTTCAGTGTACATATGTTTACTATGCAAATTGATGACAAAATACACCCAAGCAAGGTGTGTCAAAACACAAACCAAAAATGAAACACAATAGCAACTCACTATGTAAACAAAATCACTCACACAATGTGTGCAATGGATTGTAATCATGAATGATACCAAGGTATCTAAAATAAGACACAAGATCTGAAACATAAATTTTAAAAATATTGTGTTGGGTGTTTGAATTTGGCAGTAAAATCTAGGAAAATGGGTAGATTTTTTTTAAGTATTCTAAAATGGGCGTTGTAAAACCAAAAACAACTAATTAAGAAATAAAAAATCTATAATTGGGATATCAGGTGGGGAAAAATATTAATTAAATATCTATATTCAGATAAAAGCAAAAATTAAAATTAGGAAGTAACTTAATTGAAATTTATTTAATATTTTATTAAATTTTAAAATGGAAGGAACACAATACCAGAGTACCAACACACCTGTTGTGCGCTGTGGTTGTGGTCGCCCCCGTGGGTCAAAGAATAGAGTTAGTGCAACCCAAGTGCCTACTCAAGGAGGAGACGGGGGAGGAGAGTTCCATAGTGACGCTACACTGACACAGCCAGTTCAAGGAGCACAAGCTGCTAGGGTGTGGAGCATAAACCCTTGGGTCCCAAAGCTGACCCAGAAGCCAACCAAGGTCACCACTATAAAGAAAGTTATAAACAAGGAGGTAGAACTTACTTCATATGTGTTTGACATTGTGTACTGGCAAGAGTTGGTCCTGTCAGCCATGCTGGAGAAGGTGAAGCCTGTACTTGATACTAGCTACAAGCTCTACGTCAGTGATGGCAATCAGGAGGATGACAAGGAGCCCCAGTGCTATCAAACCAATGAGGAACAGCTGGTGTTAAAAAAGGTTGCAGCCTTCTATACCAAGGTACATATGCCCTGTGTTGTGCCCAATGCCAACAAGTCAATCCCCACCGCTAAAAAGCCCGCCCAGAAGCGCATCCCCAACATCAAACACATCATCCTGCTTAAGCTAATGCAGTAATCAGGTGATTACAAGGTGGCTGCGACCCTTGTTGGAGTGGATCCCAAGTACGCCAGCAAGACCTTCCAAAAATTCATCAATACTGGTCGTATCCTTGCCGCGGAGAAATCCTTGCGTGTTTCTACCATGCTCACCAAGGAGCACAAATGGGCAATCCGCCAGTGGATCACCTGGGACTGCCATCTTGAACTGGAAAATATACAGGCCATGGTTAAATCTACTTTTGGGATCAATGCCTCAATTTCCTTCTATTATCATTTGGTCAAGGGAATGCACTTTTCCTGGAAAAAGCTCGGGGTATCCCCCTACAACAGAAACAGCCCAGCCAATATTGACATCCAGAAAAACTACGCAGAGGCGTACACTGCCCTCAAAGCCAAGGGGACAGTCAAATTTTATTATATTGACAAATTGGCATTTGCCTCGTCAATGCGCAATGAGTATGGCTATGTCCCCAAAGGCTCCAATGATGGGATGGCTCGGCGTGCTGCAGTCTGCGCCACAGCCTACTCGATGGTGGCTCTCCTTGGTCCAAAGTGGGTTGAGCTTTATCAAATGATATTGGCTTCTCACAACAGCTGTACCTTCTTGTCATTCCTCTGATTGGTCCAGGAGCACCTGAGGCGCACAAGCCTGGGCTTCACCAATGTGATTGTGTTGGATAACGTTGGTCTCCACAAGGTGGCTGATATTCTTGAGGAATTCCCAATGATTGACACAAGCATTGCAGTGGGCCCCCAGCAATTGGCCACAGCAAACTTACGCCTTCTCTTCCTCTCAGCTTATTTGCCCTTCCTAAATCCCATTGAGGAAGTCTTTGGGTGGCTCAAGCAAGTTGTCAAGCAAGGAACCTCAACTGGGACCAAGGAACTCTTTAATTTGCTGCAGGCTGGGATCCACATCCTCCCAGCTGAGACTGTGGCCAAATTCTATGGGCATGCTGATTTGTTCATCCACGCGTGCCTAGCCAAACAGCCAATCAATTAAAGGCTTAGTGTGTCCAATTTTTTTATACTCTCTTATTTACTATTCAAGATTTATTCATTATCATTTTATATTTAGATGTTTACACACCTGCAATCACATTCAGAAGATCCATCAATAGATGTAAGTAATTTATTTATTTTATTATATATTATTTTATTATGCCATCTGAGGTAATCCCAAATGCTTGATACTGGATTATGCAAATATATTTAAATCACTTTGGTAAAATAAATATAAAAATAGTTTTAAAAAAATTAGACGTAAAAATACAAGTTATAATTTATTTTATTAACATATAATTTTATGCTTTTATGAAAACTGTTTCTGCGATATATTTTGAAAAACTGGTTTTCCAAAATAAAAATTATAAAAATTTATTATAATTATAATACTATAAATTGTAATAAAATTTATTGGAATCATATTTTTATTGTGTGCGCCTGTAGTGGGTTCTTTGGTATGTACCTACCCTGCAATGGAGGTGGCGCACAACCTCCACCACAACACCGTGAATGGTGGATACACCCTTATTGAAATACTCCCTCCTGCTGGTGAAAGGCATTAGGGTCAGGTGGGAGTGAAGCAGCAGCTTTTCAGGCGGGGCTACAAACCCGTATATCCTAGCCAGGACCAGGGCGTCCTGGATCACATGATCAACCAAGTTGTATCCAGGGGGACCTTCTTCCCGTCGAGTCTGAGCCGGGCCTTGTCAATTCCCAGAAGGACCCTGTCCAGGTCCTCTACAGACGCGCCCATCCTGAAGTAGAATAGGAACCCCAGGTAAACAACCAGATGAAGCCTTTGCCCTGAAAAGGCTTCTGTGAACTCACACAACTTATTATAGACTGTGCTGATCTTCTTGTTGTGCCTGGTCTTTGCAAAGGTCAGCTCCATGACTGCAGGGAGCCCTGTCTTGTTGGCACTCCAGGCCAACCCAAAGTCCTCCAAGAGAATCTTGGTCTTCTTTGTGGCTGTTGCATCTGCAACAGCCAATTTGCCCACCGCACGCCCAAAGTTCTCCAACAAGTAAGATATGGTGTGCTCCACCGGGAAGCAGAAGCAAGCAGCCACATGAGCCCGACCCATCTCTGGTACATTCTTGAATGAGAGCGTTGCCAGGACGTCCCAAACAAGCTCAATGGAGTTTACATATTAAACTTCACTGAGGGATACCGGGTCCAGGCGGACCAGTTGGGCATCCTTGTAGGCAGTAACTACCCACTTGGATGCCCCCTCAGCATGTGTAAGTTCTGCCAATGCCTCCCGCAACATCAGAAAGGACCCGTGGATACGGTCCTCCAGCTCCCGCACAACAGGGGGGACAGATACAATTGCTTTGCCACATGAGTGGCATAATTTGCATAAAAGATGGCCGGACAAAGGGGACCAGGACTTGGCGGAGTTTGCCGTCTACATTTTCTAAGAAAAAAGGTAAGTTTTTTGAAAATTTATTAATTTTGTTTTTTAGGCTACCTTCTTGTGTTTCTTCCTTGCTTGCAGCCTTGGCCGGCTTAGCCATTCTTGGCGCAATCAATTGTGCAGGCAATTTGGTATCCTCTTCCCTGGCACGCTTGGCGGGTTTGAGATGTTCATACATCTCCGGGTCATCAGCCCAGACAAACGGCGCAGAAAGATTGTATGCCTTAAATTGCAGGCCCTCCACCACCGTCTTTTGGATGTTGAGAAGATGCTTGATTGTCTTCTCTGGAGTGTCTGGCATTTTTGACATTAGTGCCTTTGCGGACACCTTGTCAATTTTGTCCCTAGTGAGGACGGCAGACTTCACTTTGGCTTTGACCTTGCGGTCAATGTCCTTTATTTTGGAAATTGCCAAGTTGAGATCCTTCAGAAGCTTCTCCAATTCTCTCATTGATTTTTTACTAACCTTTCCATATGTTTTTATAGCTTTTGTCCCAATAAATTCTGTATTATTTTGATATTGTTGCCTCTTTGTTTATTCCTTTTTTTCCCATCTACTACATTATTCCATCTTTTTACCCATTTTGAATATGTTTTACGCTCATCTCAATATGTGTCGTTTGCTTTGTGTTGGCATTGTTTCCTTGATTACCATATTATTTTTGGCGCTTGGCATAGCCCCTTGTGAAAATGTTAACAACAATTTGGTGATCAGCTAAATTTGGATTAGAAAATTATAGTGTTAACTGTTTTTAGATAAAGTTGTTACTGATCCAAATTCAAAACCTTAATGATAAACTTTAAGCCAATCAGGAGCTGAGTGATAAAGTGATTGTTGTGATATAAAGGGTCATTCAATAATTCTTTGGTGTATGTGCGCTAATTAATATGATTGGCTGGATTTTTTTCCATTGTACGCCATTGCCGCTGTGGCAAGTTGTTGGTGGACTAGTGCCCAATCAGCTGCTGGGTTAGCACTAGTCCATCAACAACTTGCCACAGCAACAATGGCATACAATGGAAAAAAATACAGCCAATCATATTAATTAGTGCACATACACCAAAGAATTATTGAATGACCCTTTATATCACAACAATCACTTTATCACTCAGCTCCTGATTGGCTTAAAGTTTATCATTAAGGTTTTGAATTTGGATCAGTAACAAATTTATCTAAAAACAGTTAACACTATAATTTTCTAATTAAAATTTAGCTGATCACCAAATTGTTGTTAATATTTTCACAAGGGGCTATGTTTAAGTGCTAAAAATAACCGTGTTCTGGATCTAGATACACAACATAGTAAATATATGTTTTATAAAAATAAGCTGAACATAAAGAATAAAACCAACTATAAACAAAGAGAACATGAACAATTGAAATTCAAAAAAATAATATAAATAGAAAATGTTTGGTGACAGGGGTTTATTGGGGCGGGGGAGAGTGATGTCTAGGAGGCAGAATAATGCGGGAAGGAGATGTAGAGGCGGTGCTGGCCTGGGGGGTCTGGGATTGGGTGAGTTGGGCTTGCGGGTTAGGGGTGTTGGTGGCGGGGGTGGAGGCAGGAGGATTTTGCGTGATGGCTGCCATATAACGCTTGTTGTATTCCTCATCAGTCATTGGCTGGATGGGCTGGTAAGTGGCAGTAGCCTGAGATGGAAGGCGCTTATCCTTACATGATTGGTTGCCCATGTTCACATGGAAAATCATTTGCACAAACAAGTCAGCCACCATCTGGCGGCCAAAGAGAAAATTGTGGTCAAGGTCCCCAAGATAGAGGTTGTTAAAAGCCTGAGGGTGGCGCTCCCGTAATGTGGATCCCATGTTGAAGAAGACAACATCAGCCAGATGGACATCTGCATGGCCGGCGGGGTAGACTGAGGCCTAGTGTCCGTGTCCCTGGATGGCCTCGAGGGTAGTGGAGCTACCCTCTATCTGGTGGCTCAAGAAAACCTGGTACTTGGAATTTGAGCCATCCCAGGAGTCGAGTAATCCACCAAGGATGTGGCTGTATGAGTAGCCATTGATAAAATCTGGGTTTGTCCAATAGTAGACAAAACCCTTGGCTGAAATAGCCAGAAATACACCAATGAACGTCCCCTTCTTGACCTCTTCCTTCTATTCTTGGCGGCGGCTTTTCCTTGCTTGCCAAAATCATCAAAAGCTATTGATAGCTTGTAATAGGAGATGAACATGAAATCATCAGTTAGACTAGTCAGGCATCGGACCAGGGTTGATTTGATGGCAGTGTCATACGGGGAATTCTCAGCGCCATCCCATTGGTTGCTGGCAAAATTGGTAAGAACCTGTATGGAAGCCACCTTTCCGCGCATCCAGAGCTGCACCATGCGCTCAGAGACCCATATGTTATGGTGCGCAAGCTGCTTCCGGACCTGGGTCAAGGGAAGCTTGGGATCCCGCTGGAGGAGGTCAAGCATGATTGGGTATGCCTCAGATATTTGTGACTCAGGGGCCTTCTTGGGCTTCTTGGACGTCCCAATCAGATTCCCCCTGTTCATCAGGTTGTTGAATTCCTGCATGACAGTAGCTCGGGTAAATTGCAACTGGGCAGCAATCTGTTCCCAGGACAGACCCTGTAGATTCAGTACCACAATTTCTTGAAGAATTTGGGTGGTGCTGATTCGTCGCTTGGGGCGCTGGGCCAAGAGAGCTGAAGCCTGATTGGCTGTAGGGGGGCAGGTTGGCTGGTGTCAGGAAGTTGTTCCAAATCAAGGTTGCCATCCTGATTGGTTGGTTGGTGGGCAGCTTGTGCGGGGGTGGGTACAGGAGCACAGGCAGAGCTAGACACTATATGACTACTGAACAAGTCAAAGCCATAGGGGTCGGTGGTCAGGTACAGGTCAGCTTCCTTGTTACTTGCCTCAAAGGCTTGGGTGTAAACAGGTGCCTCCACATCCTGAGCCTCGCCTCCATTGAAGCTGGCTTGGCTGCTGCTGGCGCTGTCAAAGATATTGCTGTTAAAAACCATTGTAAAAAACCTAGGATAAAATCACTAAAAGTAGAAATTTTAAAATTTAATGATTTATTTTTATTGTAATCTCAAGTCCATATTTGGAAGGTTCTCAAAACCTTTTCATACAAATCTGGAGCCATGAAAATGGATAAAATGCCTCTGTTCCTAAATTGGATAGCTGTTGATTGGCTGTTAAACTGTTATTTTTCTATTTTAGGCTGCTCATACTACACATCTTGTGTGAGTTCATTTCATTTCGTGCTTGTGTAATCTTGCTTCTAGATTGCTCAAGTTTTGTTTCACTTTAGTTCTTCTGTTGGTGCCTCATATGAATCCTGATTGGATTATAATATACTCTGGAACAGCATCCATCCATTTCACTTGTTGCGTCAGTTCATTTCATTTGTGGTTTGAACTACACCGCTTGATGTTTGATATAATTTCGTAAAATGGGCTAGTGAAATTTCGTTTTTTGTTTGACAGTCCATTTATTAACTGAATCTTTTTTAAATTAAGTGAATCCTGAATCTCACGTGACTTGGATTTCGTTAAATCTGAAGTCATTAAGTTTAAATCTGAGGTATTTTCGGTTGTCACCATAGCTTTTAAAACTACTGTATATAAGTCCCAACCAATTGCAATAACGCTTACTTGATTATCTCTAAATTATTTTAAATAACATATATCTGTAAATCGGCATTACAGCAAGCATCAACCAATGGTTTTTACTTTCTCACCCCTGAATAGGGTTGCTTCGGCCAAGCCCTGGGCAGCTGCGGCCAGTTTCAAGCTCTGGGTCACTCCGATCAAAGATTTATTTAAAGCGTTCAAATATAAAAAGTTCCGTTTTAGTTGTAGCGGCCAATAGCTGGAAGCCAGCCAGGGCTGAGCCGAAGCAGCCCTACTCCTGAATCAAGCGATGAAAACATAATTAAACCCAATATAATTATCACAAAGCGCCTGAACTGACTCTCATTAGCATGAATGACTCAGCTTAGCATGGGGCCATAGATGATCGCCAACTAAGCATTTTCAGGGTTCTGATTTTTATCTTTTATAAGCAATAGTCTAATTTGGATTGCAGTAAACTTAGAATGCTCCATATTGAGCTATCTTTGCGGGTATATATAATGCAGCTGGATAAACGTGCATTTGCTTTTGTTACCAGGAACTTTTTTAGTGTGACTAAAGATGGAGGTGAATTTATCAGGAAATCTATTTTGTGTTTCTCGGCTTGGACCCACTTTGCGCTGTGATGCTTGCTTTATAAGCCATCAGAAGTGCAACAATGGAAAGCCATGCTCTCGATGTAAAATCAAAGGAATCGAATGCACTCGCCAGCGAAGGTTTAGTAATAAGAAGCTGTTATGCATGGACAAGACAGGCTTCGAGCTTGACAATAAGCTTAGAGGGAAATTTAGAGCTGGCGCGGATTGGAGACAGATTGTTGCCAGAACTGTCAATCATGAAAGTGCCTACCTTTTCCTTGTGCAATTTATGGCCCCACTTGTCATTGTGCAGCCTGAATCTAAACGTATCAAGGATATTTTGACCACAACCATCAGGCGGCAAGCTTTACAGCCCTATATTCCATCTTCCACTCTTAACCAATTGGCGCAGATGATTCCATTTTGAAGTTTGGTCACGCTATCCAAGCCTTTTTCATTACTTTAGCTCATTTCTACCCCTGTTTTCTATTGAAAGCTTCTATGCAAAGCCCCGCTCGTCTACTTTGTTGACAATAGTAATCCGTATTGGGCTACAATACTTCGACCCAGGCTTTGCTACTGACCAAATGATAAAAGATTTAGAGTCACAAATTACACTTCCTAGCCTAGTGCGCTTAGCTCCTAGTCTAGATACTGTCCAATGTCTTCTCTTAGTGGTATTTGGACTTCGTTCCTCTCAACTAAAATACTCAATGGTTGCCATCTATAACCGAATGGCCACCCTGCTACCTTTACTTGGACTTAACGTCAGGTGTAGTGCTGGTTGTCTTGAGTCACGCTTAGCATTACACGCTGCTTGCATAGGGGTATATAGTTCCTGTGGAGGTAGTGATATTTCCTCGCTCAACTCAATCTGGTTTCAATGCAGTGCAACTTATTCACCTTGTAAATTTTCCAACGTTTATTGTACTTTTGACAAAATCCATTTTGTCACTAGTCAGTGTATGTTCAATGGCTATCTTGCAGTTTATGCCGCCTCAAGAGACCGCCGGATTCATGCTACCAAGAAGATTCCTGGGACTCAGTTTGCCCAAAAGATCCGCAACTTGCTTGGAACACTACAAGCCAATTTCCAGCAAAGCTGGCATATTCTTGGCCGCATCACTGAAGACTCTCACAACAAGACCCTTCTTCGCCAATCAAAGCTGATGATCCTTGTCTACTATCTCAATGACTTCATTCGCCTAGCAGATGTGTCCTCATACATCAATCCCAAAAATCCTTCAGCACCTGTATCTGATAAACCCAATACAGGCGTCGCCACACACCTCATCATTTCAGGACTAGAAAGTGCCATGACTCTCATTCAGCTTGTATCTCTTGTTACATCTCCTCTATTCAATATCAAACAAGTACGTCTTCTTGTGCTATCATATTCCTTTATTTCAGCGCATTATGATTCTACTGTGGAAGCATCCTGTCTTAAATCTTCTCTAACAAGTTCTCTTTCGCTTGCCCACTCTCTGCTGACGAGACTATCTCAATTTGATCAGTTCTGTGAAGATGCTGAAATTAGTCTTTTGTTAAGTAAATACTTCACTGGGTGTCAAGGCATTTCAGTAAGATGAATTTTCGCATAAATAAATTTCAAGTCTAAAAGCCATTCTTTTAATAGTATTTGATCAGACAAGGCATTGCTCTCTCCGCTCAAGCATGTATGCTTATCTGCTTGAATTCATATGATTTGTCTTAAAGCACATTTAAGATTTGAAGCATCTTTGCTAACCGTCTTACTGGTTTAAGTTTCCTATCCAAAACTTGAATTAACTTATTTAAGCTACATTATCATATTCTTAAAAGGCTTGCTTCATTTCGTATTTGTAATATCAACTTTTCGTAACCAAAATATTGTGCTGCAAGTGAAACAAGCCTGTTATAAGGGCTTCCTTCTAGCTGACCAAATCAACCGATGAAGATCATTTTCCGACACTTGTTCATTATTGGTATACATTGATCCATATGGGTAATTATTTTTCTTGTTATGTCTAGGCGCCAGATTAATTATTTTACAACTTAATCACACTATTCATATTCAAATTATTCAGAAAGCTTAAAATACAGTCAATCCTAAAACTTTAATTGATCATGGGCTTAGATAATTTTTTTTAAAAAATAAGTCATCGATTTTAGAATTGAAAATTGCAACTTATAGTATTACTGAAAATATCTTAAGTGCTACTACAAACCAAAAATATTTATGATGAGTTGCATGGGAGAGTAATAGCAGCCCCAAAGCTATAAATGCTATTACCCTATCTTTAGCTCATCATAAATAATCTTAGTTTGTTTCAGAAAAAAAGGTTGTTGTTTTTTGAAAGACTAATAACTCTATTTAAAATACACCCTCTAGTAAGTTGCCCTACTTCATGAACTTGTCCTAATGTACCACTAGCATCTTTTATATTTTTGTTTCTCTGGTATCATCACGTAATTTCAAATGGTAAGTTATCTCAGAATATTCTGATAAACTTTCAAATGTTAGAGGTGAAGTATATAGCTTCCCATCTTTTATTAAATATGAAAGATTGATGCTCAGATTTTTAACTTCAAGCTCTCTTTTTATAGGCCTAACTTTTCTTTCATAAATATAAAAGAATGACTTTTGAGAAACATTTGAGTCTGATAGCACTGATTTATATAATTTTTTTTCTTCTTGCTCAAAAATATTTTTAAGATCATTAATATTGTTAATATAAAGCTCATTTTCTTTTTCTTTTAACATTTTTGATATTACACCAAAGTGACCATCAACAATGCTTTTTCCATGACATTCAACAAAACAATTATATTTTATAGATCCTTTAATATATTTAGGTGCCTCTTTAAATAAGTAATATAAAAATTCATATGATCTAAAATGATTTCCATTATCAGTCCACACTTTTATATTTCTTATTTTTTTAAATCTATCTAATTTAAGAAGACTTATTAGATATTCACCTGAAAATAAAGAATCATGTGATAATATTTGAGACAAAAAATCATGATATTCATATTTAATTTTATTGTTTTTTTAAAAACTAATGCAAACCCTAATAATGAGATAGGTTTTTTTGAATAAAAGCAATTATTGGTCTCAATTGGACCACTTCCAACCTTTAAGTTTTCTTTATAATCTATAACTACAACACAAGACTCATCATCTAATTTGTTAATATATTTCTTATATTCCCTATTTTGATGAATATAAAAGTCTTGGTGCTGCTTAATAGTCTTTAAGTCATTATCTATAGATTCTGGTAATGATAAGTTTAAACTTTCACATTCTTCCTTCTTTTTTTCTAGTGAATTTTTTAAATTACAAATATTGCACATATCAGTTTATTTTTTACTTTTTATTATATTTTTAGGGATTAATTTATAGTAAGTAGAAATTAAAACTGAAATTTCATTTTTTATTTTTTATATTTTCATATATTTCTTTTTTTTTGTTTTTAAGAGAAAGTATTTTATTGCAGTTGAGTATTCACTCATTTCTCTTTTGATATCTTTATAAATTTTTTCAGGCACTTTTTTTGCGAACTGGCTTGTTTCAAAAGAATTTTCCAGCAATTTTTTAATTATTTTTTTAGTTATTTCTTTTTTAATGAATAGTTCTTATTTTTTTGGCTTTTTTTGTTTAAGCTTAAATTTTTATTTTTATTTATTTTTCTTGAGTATTCAAACTCACTTTTGGTTATATTAAAGCCCATATCATTAAGCTCTTTTAAAGAGTAGCTGGAAGTAAGCAGAGATCGCAAGGCTGGGAGATGCTTTTGGGGAGAAGATTTCAGGAGATCCTTTAAGTTTTCAATGAACTCATTGCCTTTTTGAATATGAATAGTTGGAAGGAACTGAGATCTCCCAAATTCAGTTTGAGTAAGGAAGTGCTTGATGAAAGTATCAAGATCATCACCAGCAATAAAGAGGAATGCCTTTTTTAACATTGTAATTCTTTCTCTTTTTGTTGAAGCTCCCAAGGAAAAAAAGGGTAGCATGACAGAAGTAAATTTAACTGAAGACATGGTAGTATTTTGAATCTGTAATAAGGTCAGATCTCTTAAATGTGCCTTAATGATGGAGTAGTTCTGATAAGAGTGTGGCCTTTGAATGGGGTCTTTTGGATTAGAAGCTCTGTGGTGCTTTAGTTTTTATAGACCAAGCTAAATGTCACCATTCTGAAATAAATGGTGTGATAGCTTTTACCATAGTTTGAACTTGAATTTATGTTTGTAGAATTAATTAAATACCCAGTTTTTATGCACAAGTGATTCATGTGAAGCAGCTTAGCATCATTATTACATCATATTCTCTTTATAATCAATGCAAATCAATTAAAAGGATGTATTCACTTAGTTGTAACTCTTCTGCATGTTTTTAAAATGATAGAATATTAAAGAAATCCATTTAAAGAATGCTTAATTTGAGGCTCAAAGCTCACTTGAACCTTAAAATTAATCTAAACAGTGATAATAACATTCTAACTTCAAACTACCATAAAATTCTAAAGAATTGAGCTTTTTCAATAAAATAAAACAAAAAATAAAGCTCTCAATCTTATCTTTTAATTTTGTCAAATAAAAAAATCTTTTGTTTTTAAAAAAGAGTATTTGTTAGCTTTGAAGTAATCTACTTTATATCATTAGTAGAATCATGTAATAAAATCTGGATTATAATCTTTTAAATTACTTTTGCTTTAATATTGGGTATAGTATACATATTAAAAATTTTACACAATAGAAAGATGGGATCCTTAGCTTCATTTTGATAGTTTACAATGTAAAAAAATATTAATTTTTCATTGAGTTATTAGCGTTTTAAATATAAAATGTATAATTTGATTTTTTCAAAATTGAACTGTGTTATGCTGCGACTTGAGCAGCATGTGTATTAGAAAATGGCCTAATTCCTAAAATAATGACCCTTATCTACAAAGCTGCTGTTGACTAGGGTTTAATCTGCACTCAAATCCAGGAGTGCTGAGCCTGTGTAACTGCAAAAGCGGAAAGGATAGGACATCAGTTTATTGGGATGTCCGGCAATGGTGTACAGTACCGGGTCCTCCAAGGGCACTTGGATCATTGGGCACTGGTCCACGTCCTCAGGTTGGTATTCATTATTGGGTGAGTCAGGAGTTGTGCAGGAGAGCTTGGCTTGCTTAATGCTCTCCCCAGGTTTCCCCTTGTCTTGGTTGCCTTGTGTGGCAGTGATAAAGAAATGGGTACATTTT
This sequence comes from Entomophthora muscae, assembly GCA_014839935.2. NCBI lineage: Eukaryota > Fungi > Entomophthoromycota > Entomophthoromycetes > Entomophthorales > Entomophthoraceae > Entomophthora > Entomophthora muscae. The sequence goes on along the minus strand of QTSX02006450.1, from coordinate 349,910 downwards.
GATTGGCTGTTGTTCCTGTTTTCATGTCCATCTGAGCCTGCAGGTTTATGGTTTGCGTTATTGCTGTTGTTCCCAGGGGGTGGTTGACTCAAGCGCCTGGCTGGGTGAGAGTCTTTTGGTCTCTCTCTTTTTCCAGTTTGCGCCTTGAGGAGGGTGTTGGACGTTTGTTCTGCTTTCTCAGCCTTGCGGTACAAACTTTGCAGGTTGGTTACTTGGTCCAGGTTTATGTGTCTCATTACATGTAACTTGAGAGCGTCATAGTACATGAGATGGGTAGCTGGAGTGTCAAAAGTCATATCCAAGGGGGCACATAGTTGGAGTTCCTTGTAGGCATGGGTGAGCTCCTTCACGGTGCCAGTCTGGGTTAGGTTCTTTACTTGGCATATGATCATAAGTGTGGTGTCATTTAGACCAAACTTTGCCAAGAAGTCTTGTTTGAAGGTATCCCAGTCCTTCTCTGTGTGCTCTTCATGCTACTTGTTGCACCAAGTGCCAGCATCATGCGTCATTCAGATGGAGATCTCTGCAATCCAGAATTGTTGCAGGCATTCCATTTGGGCCAGTTTGCTTTGGGCAGATTGGATCCATGCAGTGACGTTGTCATTGTTGGCCCCAGCAAAGGATTCTAGGGCTGCACTTTGGAGTCTCTGGGCTATGTAGGCTGGTATAGTGTTTTTGTCAGTTGCTCAAGGAATAGCAGAGGGAGCCTGGAAAAACCCTTGGGCAGACAGGGCATCAAACATGGGGAGTAGAATCACCATGTTCTGGTAGAGGACAAAACCATCAGGTATCTCGGCACCAGGTGTGTACGGTGTCCAGTCTACCAGGAGGCCAGACATGATTCTTTTGTAGATTTGTTGACCACAGCAAGTACAGTCAACAGGTGGAATTTTTCAAGATAAGGTAGGATGGAGAACTGTCAAAACCAAAGGCTCAACCTGCCAGCAAGGTTCCAACCAAGCGGGTTTGTGACCCACAATTCAATTATCCGGTCACTTGAAGCCAGACTAGGAAGTCAACTTAAATTACCAAATTCAACAACATGAACAGATGATGATCCTTTACAGTGGATACCTTGTTTTGGCGCTTGACTTGTTATCAGGATCAAGCCATCCCCTTCTTCCATCCAACTGTGTGATCACCAATCATGTTCCTGTTATCCATTGATTCACATGAACTATATAATCACTATCTCACAATAAAGATTATTATCTAGCTTCTAAATATTTTTCCCTGTGTAACTCTGCTAAAACAGCACAGTTACAACATTGGTAGCACAGGTAGGTTCTCCATCCTACCTTATCTTGAAAAATTCCGCCTGTTGCCCACATACACCGCGGCCAACAAATCCTTGACAGAATTATGTCTGGCCTCCTGCCTGACTGGACTCTGTACACTCCTGATACCGCAATACCCAATGGTTTTGTCCTATACCAAAACACTGTGATCCCGCTACCCACCTTCAATGCCATGTCTGCACAAGGGTTCTTTCAGGCTCCGCCATTGATGCCACAACCAGCCAACAAAACACCATGCCCGCCTATGTAGCTCAAAGACTACAAAGCGCCGCCTTGGAACCTTTTGCCGGGGCCAACAACAACAACGCTGCAACATGGATCCAGTCCGCCCAGAGTAAACTAGCTCAGATGGAATGCCCACAGCAATTTTAGATCACAGATATTTCCATTTTCCTGACCCATGACGCTGGCACCTAGTACAACAAGTGGCACAAAGAGCACACTGACAAGAACTGGGATACCTTTAAGCAAGACTTACTGGTAATATTTGTGCTAAAGGATACAGCGCTCATGATCATTTGCCAAGTAAAGAACCTGATCCAGACAGGCAATGTAAAGGAACTCACCCGCGCCTACAAGGAACTCTGCCTTTGTGCACCCTCCAACATGGCCTTTGACACCCCAGCCACACACATCTTGTACTACAACGCTCTCAAGTTGCACGTGATGAGACATGTGAACCTGGATCAGGTGATCAACCTGAAAAGCCTATACCGTGAAGCAGAAAAAGCGGAACAGACATCCAACGCTCTGAACAAGACACAAACTGAGAAACAAGAAATACCCAAGGATTCCCATCCAATCAGGCGCTCCTCTCAACCACCTGCTGTAGGCAACAGAAGCAATGCCAACCACAAGCCCATGGGTTTCAATGGACATGGAAATGGAAACAATGTCCTGTCAAACCGTACACATTTCTGCGTCACTGCCACACAAGGCAACCCAGATGAGAGAAAAGCCCAGGGAGAGCACTAAGCAAGCCAAGCTCTCCCCACGCAACTCCTGAATTGCCCAACAATGAATACCAACCCAAGGATGTGGACTAATGTCCAATGATCCAGGTGCCCTTGGAAGACCCAGTGCTGTACACCATCACCAGACATCCCAATAGATTGATGTCCTATCCTTTCTGCTTTTGCAGTTACACAGGCTCAGCACTCTTGACTCAGGCGCAGACTGAAACTTAGTCAACAGCAGCTTTGTGAATAAGTTCAAGCTGGCCACTAATCCTTCACAGATTAAAAATGTGGTCCTGGCTGATGAACACCCCATTGCTGTGACAAAGGAAACTTCCCCCTTCTCTGTCATGCTTGGGAATCTCCACTCCACCATTCAAGGTCCTGTCATTGACTTTCCCAAGTTTGACATTGTACTGGGACTAGACTGGTTACAAAAGAACAACCCTCACATAGACTGGGCAACCTCAGTATTGACCATCAAGAGTGAAGGTGTCAATCACCAGATCTACCCTGACTCTGTGGACCAACTACTATGCAACCACGTCTTTGTGCGTATCACAGAGACTCAGGACAAGAAGAAAGATTTGAAGTCAATTGACTGGGACTCCTTCCAGTACAAGATCATACACTTAAAAGACCACCAGGACACCTTCATGGCTCAGGACTGCAACATTGTGGCCCGCCACCCAGAAATCTTTAAGGAAGCTTTACCTGGGCTGCCTCCTGAGAAGCATATTCAGCACTCTATCCAACTCAGGGGGGCTGTACCCAAGGCGCGCCCTATCTACAGGCATACCCCAAATGAAGACAACACCTTACGCGCCTACCTCAAGGAAGCATTGGAAAAAGGACTTATCCAACCCTCACAGTCTCCCTTTGGGGCCACCATATTCTTTGTGGCTAAGAAGGACGGTACCTTACGCCTGGTCACAGACTGCTGCGCCCTAAACAAAGTTACCATTAAGAATTGTTATCCACTACCACTGATTGACGACCTCTTCAATGCCTTGGGAGGAGCCACTGTCTTCTCCAAGATTGATCTAACTGCAGGCTATAATCAGATTCATATCAAGGAGGAAGACATCACCAAAACGGGTTCCACACTAAATACGGCTCCTACAAATGTGTGGTGCTCAACTTAGGTATGACCAATGCCCCGTCCACCTTTGTAACCTTCATAAACAAAGTGTTTGCGCCCCACATAGGCAAACACACCCTAGTGTACCTAGACAACATTATTGTCTACAGTCCCACAGCAGAACAGCACCACAAAGATCTGGAAGCAGTCTTTGCTCCTTGGCACAACACAAACTGTTGGCCAAGCCCTCCAAGTGCCAGTTCTTCCATGAGCAACTACCCTTCCTGGGACATATAGTCTCAAAGGACGGCATCAAACCCAACAGTCAAAAGATACAGGCCATCTGTAAGATGCCACCACCCAAGGATAAGTTGGAACTCTGCACCTTCTTGGGAATAGTGGTCTATGTACAACACTTCATACCTGACTGTGGCGTCTTGACTACCCCCTTATCCGCCATAATTGGCGCCAAATCTAAGTTTGTGTGGAAACCCCAACGTGACCTCTGTTTTAGACGCCTCAAAGAGAAGCTCACAACAGCTCCCATCCTGAAATATCCCAAATGTGACAGGGAATACCAGATGGAAACCAACGCCTCAGATGCATCCATTGGGGGAGTACTACAAATCAAAAATAATGACAGTGACTTCCTGCCTGTAGTTTATGAATTGCAGAAATTGACAGATGGCAAGTGTCAACATCCTATCCACAACAAGGAGCTGCTGGCTATCGTGCACTGCCCAGTCAAATGGCACTGCTACCTAGAATGCCAGGAAGAATTCACAGCATTAACCAATCACAAGTCACTTATCTATTTCAAGTCCCAAGAAAATCTGTCACGCTACCAAGCGTTCTGGATGGAACTATTAGAGAGGTTTAACATGCTCATACAGTACAATCCTGGGGTTGAGCTTGCCATGGCAGACGCCCTGTCCTGTCTATATGTCCGTGCTTCAAGAGGAGAGAATAGGCTTGACCCAGACTGGCCTCTCCTGGTGTTACAAACAAAAGATGAAGGGTCCCCCCAGGCACAAACAACATAACCAAAGAAACAGTCATTAAGAATGAACATCTCTTTGCTGATGTATATGGGACTCTTCACAGAAAGATGACTGACAGCATGATCATTCCCTACATCCCCACATATTAGTGAGTTGACACTTTCCTTTGCTATCACAGAGACCTTGGACATACCAAGAGCAGAAACCTATATGAGTTCCTAAAACATAAAGCCTGGTGGCCAACCTTATACAGAGATGTCCAGGAAGTTCTAGACCAATGTAAGGTGTGCAAAAAGTTTGCCAAAAGCAAAACCCCACCAAAGTCAGTACTTTCTATCCGCACACAACTACCTTTCAAAGTATGGGCTCTTGACATTGTTGGCCCCATGCCAGGAAAGCAGAATGACAAGAAATACATCATCACTGCCATTGACTTTGCAACAAGATGGCCAGTAGCCCAAGCAGTTAAGGCACACACCGGCAATGACTTTTGACGTTTTATTGACAAAGAAATAAGCAGCAAGTTTCTAAAGCCAGAACTCCTGATAACTGATGGAGGCAAAGAGTTGACCTCCAAAAACACCAAAATATACCTCACCAAGAATGGGGTCAAACACACTGTAACAAAACCATACCACCCACAAGCCAATGGACAAGTAGAGCGGCTTAATGGTAGCCTTGTGCAAGCCCTATCCAAACTCACTGCCGTGAGACCTGAAGATTGGTATAAGCAGCTACTGACTGCACTACTTGTGTGTCAAACCTGAGTGAACAGATCCACCAGGAAAAGCCTGTTTGAACTGGTATACAGCACACAGCCAAATATCATTCAAGCATTGACAGGACCTAAACTGGAAATTCCAAGTGAAGTTCCCCCCTGCTCAGACCCTCAAGTAATGGAGGCTAATTGTGAGCAAACAGCCAAAGAGGATAAACGTCTGCAAAAGACATTTGTTCCCATCTGCAATAGGCATGAAGTTGGGGACAAAGTATGGGTCATGAATGTTGACAAGAGCAAGTTACAACCTGAAAAAGTGGGGCCAGTGATCATTCTAAAGATAAACAACAATAACACTTACCTTGTGCAAGGGCTTGGCAAACGTAAGAAAGACAAGACCCTACACCATGACTGCCTACAACCCTGCAAAGCAAGACAGAAACAACAGGAGATTGCCCTACCCGCTACAGAACAGCAGCTAGTTCAATACAGTGCCTGGGCTCCTGACAACCTCCCTGACAACCTGCCCCCAGAGGAGGCTGATCTTCAGCTGGGGGGGGGTGTCAAAACCGTAGGCTTGACCCGCTAGCAAGGTTCCAACCAAGCAGGTTTGTGACCCGCAATCCAATTATCTGGTCACTCAAAGCCAGACTAGGAAGTCAACTCAAATTACCAAATTCAACTACATGAACAGATGATGATCCTTTACGGTGAATACCTTGTTTTGGCGCTTGACTCGTTATCAGGATCATGTCACCCCCTTCTTTCATCCAACCGTGTGATCACCAATCATGTTACTGTTATCCATTGATTCACATAAACTATATAATCACTATCTCACAATAAAGATTATTATCTAGCTTCTAAATATTTTTCCCCATGTAACTCTTCTAAAACAGCATAGTTACAACAGAATCTACCTGTGCTACCAATGTTGTAACTGTGCTGTTTTAGCAGAGTTACAAGGGAGAAAATATTTAGAAGCTAGATAATAATCTTTATTGTGAGATAGTGATTATATAGTTCACGTGAATCAATGGATAACAGGAACATGATTGGTGATCACACAGTTGGATGAAAGAAGGGGGTGACATGATCCTGATAACAAGTCAAGCGCCAAAACAAGGTATCCATTGTAAAGGATCATCATCTGTTCATGTTGTTAAATTTGGTAATTTGAGTTGACTTCCTAGTCTGGCTTCAAGTGACCAGATAATTGGATTGTGGGTCATAAACCTGCTTACTCAGAACCTTGCTGATGGGTTGAGCCTGCTGTTTTGACAAGAGGATCAGCTGTTGAAATCTGCCACACCATACACATGTCTGACATATTATGTCAAATCACTTCAGTATAATGGGCTGCATTATACCTAACCTGTTCAAACCATCTTATACTGGATCATCTCTTGTGCCTTTCAATTCTGCTTCAATCTATTTCTTATTGGAGCATGTAGTCTCCCTGTATTAATGTAGGCAGATGGGTAATGTCTTAATGTCATGATTGCTATAAATATATCCTGATATTAATTATCCTATCTTCTGGTGGACTTAAAAATAATAGTTGTTATTTATATTTAGTCCTTTTACTCAACATTTAGATTAGAAGCTAGAGAAAAAGATGATTCTGTTATTATAAAACACAAGCTTTCATATAAGTATAGGTGTAAACTGAACCATTCCCCAGATGTATAGAAAAATAGAACCCTGCCTTCTGGGCCACAGGCCCAGTCTGACTTATTACAACCAAAAGACTTCAGGGCTGATGTCTACCCCAAAGTTACAGGTTCTTCCTGTATATTTATAGCGTTATAATGTATATGATTTTATCCTGGCAGATGATATATTAGATCAGCTCATAGTTTTCTGACAAGTATACAATATATTAGACATATTTAAATGATAAAAAGTAAAATATAAAGTCTAATCCCAATAAGGCTTTCAATATCTAATAAAATAAAAATTTACAATCAATAATAAAGTGCTGTAATCAATTTAAAATTGATCTTTTTAGATTTTGAAAATACTTAATATCCTAAAAATAAAATCACAGCTTAATATTGTGAGAGAGGGAAGATAGACTAACAAATTCTGGCTCCCATTCTGGTGGAACTATCTACCAGGATGCTATCCAGTGCAGGACTGGGATGGCTTCTCTAAGAGGCTCCAGGGAGAGGTAGGCCAGGAAAAGAATGGGAAATAGGTGTTTAATCCCATAACCAAGGCACCTGCCAGCAACCATAGAGAATAATCCTTGGTGGGATGGGAATATGGACTCATAGGAGGAAGTTGCTGCAAGGAGAGGAGGGAGTGGTTTGAAATTGACATAATTTCGGTGTTTTTATGATCTGTTGGAAGCAATTCATTGATTTCTGGCTCCTGGAAAGGTGAGAGGTCCTTGGGATAGAGACATATCCAAGCTGACTTGACAAATGTGTTGAAAAGGTGGGAATCTAGGTCAGATGCAGAAGGGGATTTGAGAGCAGGCCAGGATTGGATACAGAATGCTGTACAGCCAAGGAGATTCTATCCTAAATGTATGAGGTTGTAGTCTATAGCAACAGGAAGACAGTTACCATGGTCACCATAAATGACTTAAAGAAAGGAGACAAAATTCCATAGAATTTGTTTTTCAAAAAACTCCAGGCAGACAAGCTACAAGAAATGAGGGGCTTCCAAGGGTCCAAACAGGGTTTAAATCATCTTGAATTAGAGCCCAACAAAAAATATGGCCAGGAAGACAGCAGGGCAGGCAGACCAAAGAAAGCAGGAGGAGGTAGACAACAGCAGAAGTCAGGACAGTAGTCTGTGTTATTAAATCAAAACCACAAAATACAAAGAGAATTTGTAAAAATTAGGAGGTTTATTCAATAACCAGGATTGGTAAGAAAGGGTCCTGATGGCCTTGCTTTCATTATATGCATGGGAGGGGGTAACACTACCAGGGGAGTAATAGAAAGGGGCTTTAGAAGAAGCATGAGGAACAAATTAAATGTGTCAACCTAATCTACCCAAAGCCTGAGCCCAAGAAATATGAGCAATAGGCTTGGGTGCAGGGGACAGAAGCCTGGTTGGCTAGGTGAATTCCAAGCATTTAGACACAATATTCCCATTGCTATTTGCCATTGATGTTATAGATGGAATGTTCTTAGAACCATTTTATTCAGGCTGAGAGACCCCCAAGCCAGAGGAATTATTCAACAGGGATTCCACTATATATGGATTAATATATCTAAATTTTCTGGGCCACAAGCCAAAAACCCAGTGAAGTGTAGGCCACATTTTTCTGTTTTCCTGAAAATCACTTTAAGGCAGGAAGGCACCAAGAGAGCAAATAATCCATCTGGATTAATGTCTCTTCCATAATGTGTGGGAACTTCAAAGAGAGAGGGGAAGATTTTTATGTAAAGACCAGCACAAAACACTCATCTACAGTGTGGGAAAGGTCCTCCAGGTTGCGTAGAGGTTGTGTCTGGACGCGGCCTGCCTTATTTATGGCTCTAAGGAATATATACCTGTTTAGGGCTAGAAGAACCCTTGGAACTTTACAAATATGCATTGAATATGACTCATTATAGTGTCAAGAGTTTGGATGTTTAACTACTACAATTTATATCAGCCTAGTTAACATTCATTTATTGCCTAATTTGGCATTAAACTAATTACCCAATGGATTTTATACCTATCTGCCTATCATTTAGTTACTTATATGATTCACTCTCATGATCTCTCATTCAGAAATCTCACTTGTGTACTCACTGTCACAGCCCATACCAGAGTTTGACTGGACTCCCACAGGGGAGGCAGGCCAGGCCTAGAAAGCCATGTACACAATAAACACAAAGTTGACCAGGTAGTTGACTGCAGTATCTATGGGACACCAACTCCCAGTATGGGGCAAAAACTGGTTGGCCAGCCCCAATAATGTGATATAAATGAACCCCAACTTACTGAAGTCCTGAATGGGAGGCGTGTTGGGTAGGGGGAAGTGGTAGAAATATCCTTCATAGAAGGCAGGGTAGTCTCTTTAGCACAACCAGGAGGGAGATTCAGATGATGGGGTGGAAACACTCCAAGTCAAGAGCACAGGGTGGATTGACTGAGGTAGCAGGAGTATAGCCAGGAGGGTACAGATAGGCAATTTTATATTGAGTAGAGGATTCACAAATAGATGCAAACATAATAACTAAATTTGAGCAAAAATAGATAATTCCTGCAAGAGATAATAATTTCTGGGCATAACCCTGTTTTATTTAAGATGTCAACAGCAAGGAGGGCTTTCCCCCCTCACTACTTATACTTACTGGTAAAGATTCAACCTTTTTTGCCACCAGGGATCTGGCAGCAACATTTTCAGTCAAACTGTCAATTTTACCTGAGAATTGCAAACTAGAGCTTAGGGAGGGAATATTATTGGTCAGCATAACAGAAACCCTGTTTAAGCTATAGCATGCCAAGATGCCACAGCTATTTATAGAACCTGCAAGCAATCAAGCGCCCAATTGTGTGATCAAACAATTGCGCTCCCAATGTACCATTTCCCAATAACTAAGAGGTCCAAATTTGTTAATGGAATAAAAGCCAGGGATTTGAGGCTTGTATGCCTCTCAAATCCTGGACCATTTTTTAATCAAAAGGGGGGTCTTCTTGCTCTGGGAGAAAATTGGTAAGTAAACCAAGCTGTGGGGTGTTTGGCCTCTAGGAAGGCCAGCTGATTGTCCAGGGAATTCTGGGCCCTGACATCATCCCCTACCATAGTCAAGCTTGCAGAGCACAGCTCTTTATTCCAAGACTTGTATTCCTTCATCAGAGTAGCGGCATTCTACAGGTTAGATTCTGGTTCCCAAGTATTCTCTTCATTGGGGGACCCTTTCCATTTGACCGAGAAATGGGGTTTTTGGTATCAGAGTTTATGTACCAGGATGGCTTTGGCCTCGTGTTCTGTGAAGCTTCCTACTTTGATGGGCAGGGGACATGTTCTCACTATATGGTGCAGGAGAGAAGGTCTGTTCTTCTTTGATAACAGGGAGCGGTGTAATACATTGTGAATCTTTCATCTGAGGGGTAGTTCTAGTTGGTATGTTATGGTACCAATACACTGTAAGACCTTGTAAGGATATGTTTGTTGGGGGCTCAAGCTAGCGCAAGGGGCAGTGGTCTTGATGTTCTTGGAGCTGAGATACACAAGGTCTCCTACTTTGATTGGGGGACAAGGGCTTCATTTCTTGTTGGCAAAGTCCTGGTATACTTGTACTGCTCTTCTCAGGTTCTGGGCACATTCTTCTTGGCAAATGGGGATGTTGCTAACCCAGTCTTGTCCTTCTGGGTTATTGGCTTCCTCTGTGGGAGGGGCATCTCATGTGGGGTTAAATCTGTAGTTGGATTTGAAGAGGACATACCAGTTGAGCTGTAGTCTTGGTTGTTGTACGCAAACTGAGCCATTGGTAGGTGTGTTACCCAATTGTTCTGTTCCAAGTTAGCATATCATTTTAAGTACTGTTTGAAACACCTGGTTTACACTATCAGTCTGTATGTTGCTCTGGGGGTGATATGCAGTAGACAACAATATTTTTATTCCCAAGTCCTTTTGGATTTGGGCCCAAAAATTGGAGGTGAATTATGGGCCTCTGTCTGAGACCACTTCTTGTGGGAGTCCATGGTTCATGAATACTTGGTTCTGGAATAGGGTTGTAGTTTCCTTTGCTGTTACTTTGGTTGTTGTTGGAATGAAGTGAGCCATTTTGGTGAAAAAATTGACAACTACAAGGATGGCATTGAATCCTTTTGAATTGGGTAGCTCCACAATATAGTTCATAGATACTAACTTCCAAGGGCCTTCAGCAATCTGAAGGGGTTGTAGTAATTCTTCTGGCTTTCCTTGCTTAGACTTGGTACGTCCACATGTCTCACAACCACTGAGGTATCCTTCAATTTGTGGCTTCATCCTGGGCCACATGTAGGTTCTCTGGATTTCCTTGAGAGTCTTTGTACGCCCAGCGTGTCCTGACATGGGGAGTTGTGGTATTCCTTCAGTATCTCTAAGCTCAGTGGACCTTCTGGTACGTAGGTGTGTCTGTGTAGCTGCAGGGTATTTCCATGTAAGGAGTAACCTGTTTGGTAGTATTGACTGTTGATATATTTCTTTAAGTCTTCCATGATGGAGATGTAGTGCTGGTTTACAGTCTGAGCTAGTTGGATTTCTTCTCTTATACTGGATAGTCCCAGGAATAGGAGCATTGGCTCAATCATGTTTGGAGAAAGCAAGGATTAAGTGTTGAATTCTTTTATCTCTTTAGCGCTAGAAAAAAGGTCTGATCTTTGGCTTAGGGCATCATGTACAATGTTGATCTTGCCAGGTTTGTAGTTGAATTGATAAGCTGTAATCTGCTAGGAATAGGGCCCATCTAGCTTGTTGCTGATTTAGTTGTTGCAGTTTGAGGGAGTATGTAAGGTTCTTGTGATTGGTCATGATTATCACTGGGTGGTTGGCGTCACACAAGTATCTTCTCCAATGTTTCAAGGACTAGATGATAGAAAGCATCTCTTTATTTTAGATGGGGTAGTTCAACTCAGGGGGAGTGAAATTCCTTGAGTAGTAAGCTACAGGGTGCAGCTTACTATCATGCCCCTCCTGAAGCAACACCCCCAATGCAAAGTCAGAGGTGTCTGTTTCCACAATGAAGGGCTTATTGTAAACTGGCATTGCCAAGACAAGGACAGCAATAAAGGCGTTCTTTAGCAACTCAAAGGAGGATCTAGTGATGTTTTCCAACACAAAAAGGTGCTTCCTCAGAGGCAAGGCAAGTCAAGGACAAGCAGATAGAAAGAAAAAATTTGGACAAATTCATGGCAGAAGTTTGCCAGGCCCAGGAAGCTTCTGACCTCCTTGTGGCTCTTAGGTTCAGACCATAATGTCACAGCCTCTATTTTGTCAGGTGTCATTGCAAAACCTCCTTTCAGTACATTGTAGCCCAAGAACTCTACTTCCTCTTAGAAGAATTCACATTTCTGGAGTTTAACAAAGAGTCTGTGTTCCTTGAAGCATTTTAGGACAGCTTGAAGGTGTTTAACATGTTCTTCAGGGGTACAGCTCTAGATAAAGATGTCATCTAAGTAGGCTACACAACACTGATCCTAGAGTCCTCCCAAGACCGCAGCCACCATAGTCTGAAAGGTGCTGGGAGCGTTGCACAACCCAAAAAGCATAACCAAGTATTTGTAGAGACCTTGTCTAGTCTTGAAGACAGTCTTCCATTTATTGCCAGAACTGATCCAAATCTGATTGAAGGCATCCCTCAAATCAACCTTTGAGAAGACGTTGGCTCCTGAAAGATGGTCTGAGAGGTCTTCAGAATTAGGTACAGGGTATCTGTTTTTCACAGTGATGCTTTTTAGGTCCTGGTAATTGACACAAGGACGTAGGTTGCCGCCCTTCTTTTTAACAAACAGTAAAGGGGATGAACAGGGAGATTTGGAGCCGCGCATAAATCCCTTCTTCAACATCTTGTCCAAGTACTCTCTTAAGACAGCTTGTTCCTTAATGTTACAACTGTAGACAGGTCCATGTTTAGTTTGGGTTTTGGGGAGGAGGTCAATGGCGTGATCAAACTGACTGTGTTTAGGCAAGGTGGTGTCTTCTTCTTCTGAGAAGACTGACTCCCAAGGCTTCAAACATTTTGGGATCTCAGCCTTTCAGGATTACATGGTGATGTTGTTTGATTCAGGGGTCTGATGAGGGTTCAAACAGGGAACCTCTAAGGTTTGGCTCTCATGAGTGACAGTCACCTGATGATTCTTATAATCCAAGTACAATTGGTGGTTGACCCACCATTCAAAACCTATCACTACAGGTTTGGGAAGCTTCTCCATGACGTGAAATCTGGTGGGCAGAAGTTTCCCATTTAACTTCAGGGAGACATACTCTTTGCATTTGTGGGACAGGTCTGTTGTCTTGTTCCCAAGGTTATCAGTTGGGAGTTTCCCTGGATTGGTACACCCAGTTTCTCAGCTAGACTATGTTCCATGTAGTTGAGGGTTGCCCCACTATCTAGGAGGGTTACAGTGTTTACCTCATGGTCATGGTAACATAAAGTATTGTCAATGATAGGATAGAACTGGGAAGAGTTGTTTATTATCAAAATGGTTGCTCCATGGGGGTTTCATTGAAGTGGCTAGTGCAGTCCTTGGATAAGTGGCCACTCTGGTGGCAATAGAAGCATAGTCCTCTTTGGGGGTCATGTTCAAACAAGGGCTACTTGAACCAGGGGTTTTGTTGTTCCGGGGTTAATCAGTGTGGTATCATTGTGGTTGGTTGAAGTCCATGCCTCTGGCAATAGCCAGAAGCTTGTCTTTGGGGAGGTTGCATTGGTGGTGTCTCATTATGCTGGAGTGGTGTGGGTTCAGACTGTTTCTGAAATGTAAGCCTGATATGTTGTCAGGGATCTCAGCTGCCTTTGCCAGGTGTAGGAATTGTTGTATGTAGGTCTCCAGGTTATCCCTTCCTTGGGTCAGGCAGATGAGCCTCATGTAGGCTTAGATTTTGGACCCAGTGGGGGTGGTTGCAGAAATCATTATCTCCAGGAATTGATCATAGGAAAGTATGAGGTCTGGGTCTTCCTCTAGGCTGGTCAAGAAGGTTTCTCTGGCGTCATCCTTCAGTTGGGCGGCCACCATCATAACCTTCAGAGCATTATCTCTGAAGCTCTTGGGATGGGCATGAAACAGGGCGTTTATTATGATCTTTCCTTTTCTGAAACCAGCCTAGTCTATTTTTGGCAGGTCAGGAAAGGTTGTGGGGGCAGCAGTATTCTAGTTCAAGGTGTAGATAGTCACAGTCTGGACCTGGGATGCCTTGGCACATTTCTTCTTGGCTTTTGTTTTTTCTTGCTTCTTGGTCATATACTGTCTTAGATAGTAAGCTGAGGTCAAAAATAAAAGCTTAAAAGATGCCTCTATAATAAAAGAAGAATTGGGACCCAGGGCTACTAATTTTGATATTGTTGACATACTGCCACAGCCCATACCAGAGTTTGGCTGGACTCCCATAGGAAAGGCAGGCCAGTCATGGAAAGCCATGTACACAATGGGCGCAATTCTGACCAGGTAGTTGACTGCAGTAGCTATGGGACACCAACTCCCAATATGGGGACAACCTGGTTGGCCAGCACCAATACTGTGATATAAATGAACCCCAACTTACTTAAGTGCTGAACAGGAGGTGTGTTGAGTAGGGGGGAGGTGGTAGAAATCTCCTTCATAGCAGGCAGGATGGTCTCTTTAGCACAACCAGGAGGGAGATACAGGTGATGGGGATAGAAATACTCCAAGTCAAGAGCACAGGGTGGATTGACTGAGGTAGCAGGAGTATAGCCAGGAGGGTACAGATAGGCAAGTTTATAATGAGTAGAGAATTCACAAATAGATGCAAACATAATAATTAAATTTGAGCAAAAATAGATAATTCCTGCAAGAGATAATGATTTCTGGGCATAAACCCGTTTTATTTAAGATGTCAACAATAAGGAGGGCTTTCCCCCCTCACTAATTATACTTACTGGTAAAGATTCAACCTTTTTTGCCACCAGGGATCTGGCAGCAACATTTTCAGTCAAACTGATAATTTTACCTGGGAATTGCAAACTAGAGCTTAGGGAGGGAATATTATTGGTCAGCATAACAGGAACCTTGTTTGAGCTGCAGCATACCAAGATGCCACAGCTATTTATAGAACCCACAAGCAATCAAGCGCCCAATTGTGTGATCAAACAATTGTACTCCCAATATACCATTTCCCAATAATTAAGAGTCCCAAATTTGTTAATGGAATCAAAGCCAGGGATTTGAGGCTTGTATGCCTCTCAAATCCTGGACCATTCTTTAACCAAAAGGGGGGTTTCTTGCTCTGGGAGACAATTGTTAAGGGTTCCCAAGATGTGGGGTGCTTGGCCTCTAGGAAGGCCAGCTGATTGTCCAGGGCATTCTGGGACCTGACAACCATTGAATGAAAGAGATGGTCTGCAGCTAAGACTATGTGAAGTGAAAAGTGTGGAAGTGATCACCAGATGGCAAAAAGTTTAATGCCAATATTGCTTGCCTGGAACATGAGCTCATTGAAGCTCACTTAAAGAATTCCCATCAAACTGTAAGAGAGTCAGACCAGGATAATGAAAGAGCAAGTTTGAATTTCCTGGATCCTCTACAATAAGGTAGGTACTGGTTGCAAACTTTCTTGAATAGCTGGTTATTGTTAATGAGGGTGTCTTCTGATAGTTTAGTCAGAGCTGATTGAATTTCCTCAGTTTCACTCTCCTAAGCAGATGGATATCCAATCAGTTCATACAACCAGTCTGCCTCTGCAGGGTGAAGGGCTAAGATAGGCATGTGTAATATCCTGTCTGCATATTGATGTTAGATCCAAGGGTAATTCAATACTATGAAGTCATATCCTTAAAGGCAAAGGGCCCACCTAGATAAGCGCTCTTCAGGCTCCTTAACTTGTAACCACTTAGGTGAGGCGTTTTGTGAATGCCAACATTCACACATTATTGATTTTGCTTTTGTTGGGTTATTTTGAGGACAAATGATTGATTTTGCTCCTCAATATGAGTCTATTTTGTTGAGGGTCTGGATGTACAAGCATTCTGACTACTGCCAACCTACTTAACATCCAGCTATTGCCCAATTTGGTGCCCTTCTAATATACCGTTTGACATACCAAGAATGGTAACCAAGAAATATCACATGACAATCCAATTATCCAGTGGCTTGAACCCATCCTGCACATGACCAACCCCTAGGTTTGATCCGACCAAATCTTTGCCACAGCCCAATCTATATAAGTCTAAAATATTATCCAATAAAATATATTTCTCTTCTTTATTAATTCCATATTTGAAGCTTCCCTAAAAGGCACTCCTTATCACTGGTAGCAGCTACAGATTTTTGACCACACCCATGAGAGAGAAAATGAATGACCAAAACCCGCCCACCTTTGCTCACGTACTCAACCAGGCCACATCCCAGGAGACCTTGAAAACATACTTCTGCGCCCACAACATCAACAAATATATACCTAGTGGATGCACCATATTTGAAGGTCTAGTCATGCCCAAAGCATGCGCCAAGATAATTCAATACAGTTGCTCTCTTCAACCACAGACAAACACACAACCACCTATCACAGGTGAAGTTACCAACACCAAATACATTGTTATTGGCAAGTTCTTTGGTAAAAACAAAGAAAACATCATCAACTGGCTAGACCAATCAGCCGCTAAACTCTGCGCCAGCCGCATCCCCCACAAAAAATGGGTCCAGGAAGCCAGCAAGTGCCTTTAAAAGGCCGCAGCTAACTGGTTTACCACCTGGGTTGGCTCACAAACTGACAACCAGCTTGAAAACTGGGAAGAGTTCAAAGCCAACATTACCCACAATTTCTGCGTCAATGAATCTCTCCAAGACATTGCAATACAGCTCAGCAATCTTCCTCAGAAGACCACTATCACAGCTTACGTGTAAGGGATTCCATCCCTAACACAAATTGGAAACTAGACTTAAATTGTTTTAAAACAATTGACAAACCAGAAATTGCATTTTTTAATGCTAATTCAAAAAACAAAGTAGAAACCAAATCCGTTAATTTAATCAATGCAAAAACACATTCAAAATTGATAAATGAATGTGTATTAACCAATTCCAAATGCAAAATCAAAAGCAAGCATAAAAACAGAAACCAACACATAAATTCTACTTCCAAGTTTGAATTCCAAGGCTTCAGACAATGATAACAACAATGGGAACACTGATTCAGCATATAAAATTTGCTCCAGTCAATATAAACCAACCAATCAAGTCAAAATTAAATGCAGAAATCATCCGAATCAGATATGTGGGGACCTGGGAGGCCAATCAAAGACAACAAACCAACTAAGCCAGAGAAGTACCTCACATCTAACCCCAGAAATCATCCCCAACCATAGTGAAGTACAATAATACAATGCAATACTCCAACCTGCTTCTTCTTGCATTGCAGGCTGCAGCCTGTTGTAGCTCTGCAAGGCAATATTTCTCAGATCACTCTTGCAGGACCACCTGGTAACCACAATGTTCCCTTGATCACTTGAGCTCAGTATTTAAACTGGCAAAATCTTCTCTTCCAAATTGCTCCAACAATTTCTTTTATTCCTATCAATCAATAAATCTATATTTTCAATTCTAAAACACTTGATTAGTAGATTCTAAAGGTTCCCCCCAACAGCATGAAGTTCATCTTCCTTGTATGGAATTTTTATGTGTCATCAGTTATGGGCAAGCCAATATTAACTTTGAAACCCCCAAACCAACTCCTACTGACAAATCAGAAGACTCAATTTGGTATTGTTTCAGACCACGTCAATGATATGTCCCTTACATTGAAACAGCTTGATTCCCACCTATCATCCACCCCCAGGCCCCCTGGTTGATCTTGGGGTACACCAGTGTCTATTATCTCCTCAATCACTTCACTCCCTTCTTGGGAAGATACCGCCTATTTGGTCACCTTCTACACATGTTAATGATAGGAATTACAGTAGGTTACACTCTGATCAAATTCAACTTGGGAGCTCTACTTCAATTAATTGGAGAAAGACTTCCCAATGAGTGGATCCCTGACATTACGCCAATGAATTCAAGGAAATACATCACAAAATACAAAACCCAGCACAAGCTGGTATTGTCACACCAGAGCCTCATTTATCAACAGAATAAAACCCTATGTTGCTGTTTTCATCCACTCAGAGGCCAACACCTCCATGCCCACACTCATTGCAGAAGCCAAGCACACAGAAAAACACGCAAACATGGAATATGCTGCACACAACAGCAATTGCTCCTCAAACGGCAATGGCAGAGAAACCTCCAATGGCAATAAACGCCAAAACACCAATCATAGCAACAGCAACTCCAATCACAACAATTGCAATTGCAGCCAAAGCGCAAACTGCTCCTGTCCCAAGAAAGAGGACACCGCCAAAGTAAACAATGCTGAAATAGCAACCCGCTATGAATCTGACCCCACATTCTCTGACCTTGAAGGTCTCAAAACAGAGAAACAGGGAAAAGAGGAGGGGGAACAGGCTTAAGTGCCACTGTCTCCCCCCAACTTGACAATAAACTGTACCAAGGCACAAATTTTGCTGCTCACATCCCACATGTCCCGCAATCCTCCATTTTTATGAACATAAAAATTAAAGATCACTTACAACTTCTTATCTATCCATGCACTTATAAATCTCATACACATAAAATTTTATTTGACTCTGGTGCACAACACATTATGGTTAGTAAACCATTTGTAACCAAGTAAGAATAACCAGTTGTCAAATCCAACTTCAAATACGCCAGAATGGCAGATAAATCAAAGGTTCTACTCAAAGGCAAAACAACTCCCTTCAGAATTGAACTCCAAGACATATAAACATCCATCAAAGGACTTTTCATGAACAACATAAGCTACAACATTGTAGCAGGCATGGACTGGTTCACCCAAGTGAACCTCAGCGTATGTTGGAAAACAAAAACCATGACCATCAAACACAACAGAGTCAATTTTAATATCCTAAAAGAACCCAACAACCTTATTCTAAGAGACACAGTATTTGTCCAGGTCATAAACCAAGACAACTCAGAACATCTAACCTAAGATAGTACCCTCCACATAATGAGGTACACCAAATTCAATAATATACAAACAACCAAAAACCAATGCCAGAACTTGCGGCACTCCTAAACAAATACACTCATGTATTCAAAGAAGAACTCACAGAGTTACCCCTATACAAGAGGTCAAACATGACATTGACCTATGTAAAGCCATGCCTAAACCTGAACCCCTCTACAGACTCTCTCCCATGGAGACCCAAACCCTCAAAACACACATTAAGGACAATCTAGCAAAAGGATTCATTTGCCTGTCTGAATCCCCATGGGGGCAGCAGTGTTCTTTGTAAAGAAAAGGAAGGCCCTCTGCATCTAGTAACTGACTATAGAGCACTAAATTTAAGCACAGTGAAGAATAAATACCCTCTTTCTTTTATAGAGGATCTGTTTGCAAGACTCTCAGGAGCTAAATTTTTCTCCAAGATTGACCTCACCTCAGGTTACAACCAAGTTGAAGTAAAGGAAAATGACATACCCAAGACTGCATTCTGTACGCAATTTGGATCCTTTGAGTGTAGGGTAATGAACTTTGGGATGACCAATGCTCTTGCAACGTTTGTCACCATGATGAACCAAGCACTAAATGGTCTCTCAAATACATCATGCTACCTTGACAATATCATCATATTCTCAAAAACAAAAGAGGAATACCTCACTAATGTCCGCAAGATACTCAATTCTACTCACAAAGCACAAACTTTATGCAAAACCAAGTAAGTGTCAATTTATGGAAAAGAACCTCCTGTTCTTGGGCCACATAGTCTCTGACGGTGGCATCAAAGCATATCCAGTCAAAATAAAAGCCATAAATAACATGCAATTCCCCACCTCCATTAAACAAGTTAGATGCTTTCTTGGTATGGTAGCTTACCTAAGGAAATACATCAAAGACTGCGGAAAACTAACCACACCAATCAATGACTTAACCAAGGGTAATGCCAAAAAGAAATTCATCTGGACTCCAGAATGTGACAAGAATTTCCAATTATTAAAACAAGCCTTGATTGAAGCACCAATCTTGCAATACCCTAATAACAACGGGTGCTACAAGCTCAAGTCAGATGCAAGTGACACCGCCATTGGTGCAGTCCTGCGCATCTGCCAGCCAGGGCAGCAAGACTTCCTGCCAGTATGTTACAAAAGTAGAAAACTAACCAACACTGAGCAGAGATACCAATACACAATAAGGAATTGCTAGTAATATATCACATATGCAAAAAGGAGATGTTATCTGGAAGGACATTTAAACCTCCAAGTACTAACTGACCATAAATTCTTAATACATTTCAAAACTCAGAACACACTTACACGGCAACAAGCCAAATGGATGTCCCTGCTGGAGCAGCTTAATTTGGACATCCAATACAAAAAGGGGGAAGAGCTGGTCACAGCTGATGCTCTCTCTAGACTATGTCAGCCTAGAGAGGATCACGTGACCACCTGGACCCTGACTGACCAAACCTGTACAACACTGAGTACAAGACAAAAATAAAGGATCCCTCCACACATCAACTAGCCTACAATACATTAGTAAGGAACAAAAAGTATTTCCATGTATCAAATGGCACTGTATACTAAATCATTAACAACAAATATGTCCTGTACATCCCACTTGCACAAAGAGTTAACACCATATTAAGACATTACTGCCTACTAGGACATAAAAAGGCTAACAATCTATACCTCACATTAAAAGAGATAGTATGGTGGCCCAACCTCAAACAGGATATAGTTAATGTTCTGAAAAAGTGCACAGTGTGCAAGAAATACACCAGCACAAAGGCTCCCCAGCCAACAGTCAACCCAGTACCAGACCCTGAACCATTAAAGGTTTGGGGGCTAGACGTAGTGGGCCCCTTCCCAGAAACAAAAAAAACCAACATTTCTTAATTGTAGCTATTGACTTTGCCACACGCTGGCCCATCTGCTGGGCAACAAAGGACCATAAAGCAGAAACCATCAACAAATAAATTAACAAAGAAATCATAGCTAACTACAGCACTCCAGACTGCATCATAAATGATGGATTAACTGAGCTATCAGGTTACATAGTAAATGACAATCTAAAATCTAAAAACATCAAACATTCTACAACCTTGCTCTACAGGCCACAGGCCAATGGTAGAGTGGAACGCCTCAACAGCAGCCTTATCAGGACCCTAGAGAAAATAATGTATGGCAAATCTAAAGACACATGGCCACTATACGTGAAACATGCATTACTAGTATCCTGGGTCCGCACCAATCAAGGAACAGGCTATTCACCGTTTGAGCTAACCTACGGATACAAACCAAAAATAATTACCCGCAACAAGCAGCTATACATAAAGACCCCCCAGGGAAATCCCCCACAGTAGAACAAGTACCAAATCTACAACACATACGCCTCAAAGCTAAAATAGCAGAAATAAAAAGGCTCAAATATAAAAGGTAACCTCCACAGAGGAATACCTTCCCATTGACTCCCCTGTCTGGGTTCTAGCTAGCAACAGAAAGAAACTAGACTCAGTACACAGGGGACCAGGAAAAATCATCAAGTACAGACCAGATCACAACACCTATCTAGTAAAATTCCAAGGTGCTAAGCCCCCAATTGTCAAGAAATACCACAGAACCCGTCTCCGCCTTAGTAAAGGAGAACACAGAACCAGACTGGTTCCAACTAGTAAACAGCTCTTGGAGCATCAGGCGGCAGCCATTAAAACAAAGCCCTCTCCTGATGCACCAGAGTAACCCCTTAACGGGGGTGTCAAGGGTCTGGATGTACAAGTATTCTGGCTACTGCCAACCTACTTAACATTCAGCCATTGCCTGATTTGATGCCCTTCCAATATACCATTTGACATACTGAGAATGGTAACAAAGCAATATCACATGACAATCCAAGTGTTAGGTGGCTTGAACCCATCCTGCACATGACCAACCCCTATGCTTGATCCAACTAAATCTCTGCCACAGCCCAATCTAAATAAGTCTAAAATATTATCCAATAAAATATACTTCTCTTCTCTCCTAATTCCATATTTGAAGCTTCCCCAAAAGATGCTCCTTATCAATTTCCAAAGTGGGAAATTCAACTGCTTGATTTCCTGATTCTGCGCAACTCACTTGCCTCACTTGTGATTGTAGCAAGTGATCCTACTATCCTATTATTGTTTTGTGGTATCACTAAACAATATAAATTTCAATTCCTTATTCTTATCCTCAATAAAGTTTAAGTTCTATTTAGATTTCTGTGTTAGTATTTTCAAGTACTTTGGTGTCTCTCCTAGCTACAACTAGTAGAGATTTATTATTCAGGGCCACAAGGTAACTGCATCACCTTCTCTGCCAACTAACCAAGACTTAGTACAAATCCAATCCTAAGGTTAGGATTTCCTGTTGTGTGTCTGTGCCGCGCCTCATAACACAACAAAAAATGGTGCTCACTACAGGGGTTGGCCCCTGTAGTGAGCACCAATGTTTTAATTTCAGGCTTATATCCAGTCCTAAGACAACAGGGTTAGGCTCTACTCTTGTTAGGGTTCCTGTTCCATAGGCCTTGTGTAAGCCTGAAATTACAACAGGCGTGATCAGTAACTACAGTGAAATGGGTACCATAGACGTAATGGCAGAATTGCTTAACAGCATGCAGTAAAGAAATGCATTATTTCTCTGTAACACTATAGCTCTTCTTGTGCTTGTTGAGAACTTGAGATTTATATGCCACGGGATGATCTACTTCCTCATTGTCTAGCTGAGCAAGGATGGCCCCAATGGCCAGATCACTAGCATTAGAATATATGATTAACTCTTTATCATAGTTGGGGTATACCAGGATAGAAGCCTCTTTGAGTTTTTTGGTAAGGGTCTCAAAGGCATGTTGTTGGCTGACAATCCATTCAAAGGGAACATTGTGTAGTAACTGGACTAGGGGGTTTCTAGTGTCAGAAAATTTGGGGATTAACTGTCTGTAGTATCCCATCATACCCAAAAAGACTTGAACCTCTCATAAGTTGGTGGGCAGAAGCATTTTGTTGATAGCTTCAACCTTCTTAGTAATTGGGCAAATCCCGGTCTGGGTCACTTCATGGCCCAAGAATTCAAGATGTTCTTTGAAGAAGGCGCACTTGGAAGGTTTTAGCTTAAGGCCAGCTTCTCAAATCTTTATGAACAGCTCCTTGAGATGAGCCAGGTGATTGATGAAGGTAGCGCTGAAAACCATTATATCATCCAAGTACACTAGGATGCACGACAACTTCAAGTCACAAAGGATGGAGTCCATGGCTTATTGAAAAGTAGCTGGGGAATTGCAGAGCCCTTGCAGCATGTGTGTAGGCTCAAAAAGTCATTTGGAAGTGATGATTGTGGCCTTTTGTCTATCCTCAGGAGAGAGATCAACTTGCCAGTATCAGGAAGCTTAATCCATAGCAGATAAGAACTTGGAGCCACCAAGGCGGCAATGAGCATCATCAATGTGTGGTAGGGGATAGGAATTCTTTTTGGTTAAGGAATTCAAGTGTTGGTAGTCCATCACAATGCAATGACATATGTCCTTCTTTTTTAGTATGAGCAAGGGGGAGGCCCATGGAGCTTGGTAAGGAGCAAGCAGTCCAGCTTCTAGAAGTTGTTTGAGCTCTTTAGACACCTGAGCATCCTATACATAACTGTGGCAATAGGGTTTAGCGCAAAAGGGGGGAGTATCACTAGTATCAATCTGGTGAATGACGCCTTTGGATAAGCTATAATCAGTGCTATCCTTAGCAAAGATATATGAAAACTGATCCAGTAGGTCAAGCACCTCTTTCTGCTAAACTGGAGACAGCTGCGGGAAATTTTGAGCAGTGAACAGGGATAGGATTTGAGGTTTGTCTTCAGGCAAATTAAAGTCCTGGAACGTACCAAAGGGATGTAGTGATAGAACATCAGGAGCATTCAATAACTTGCCATAGCCAATGACCTGTTCTCTAGACACATGTATGGGGAGAGCAGTTAAGTTGGCGGCCATCAATTGAACAGGGTCTTTATGAGAGACATCCAAGATCCCTGGGCAGAGATAGGGTTTGTTGCGTCCTAGCAAGGGATGAGAGTATAACTCTAGGAACGTACACTCAGGTAGCTCATACAATATTTGTGAGTCTAGGATAGCCTGAGATCCAGGGGGGATGGTTACAGCAGAAGTGGTCAAGAGGGAAACCCCTTCAGACGCAGGAAATGCCATAGGAGGGCACTTCATGTTGGAGGAATGGGTACAGTATTTTAGAGAGAAAACACCAGTGGGATATTCTAAGGCACATGTCTTGAGGCGCTTCCTGGGAACTTTAAATGGCTCTTTGAAGATCAGAGGGACCTCATATCCTAAGATAGAGAGCTAGCTGTCCTTTAAGTTGATAATCTCATTGTATTCCCTAAGGAATTGATTACCAACAAGGAGGTTGTAGCTCTCATTTCCCAAGACAATGGCAGGGGCAGCCAGGAGTAGTTTACCAAACCACATGGGAAGAGCAGAATAAGCTCCTATAGCACAAGTCATGGATAGTCCAGCTGTGCCATACAACTGATGATAGTTAAGGTTGGGGGCAAGTTTGAGCTTCTTGATAAGCTTTGAGGAGACAACATTAACAGGAGATCCAGTGTTCAAGACAACCTTAATCTTCACCTTTTGGATGGATATTTCCACACAAGTGATAGTACAACCAAAGGGAGGGAGGACAGCCAGAATGTCTTGGGCTGCTTCCAGTTCTTTGTACCACTTTTTTATCATGCATATTAGTCCCAGGAATTCCTTATGGACTGTCTGGAGAGGGAGCAAGACCAAGACATTTTTGAACACAGCATCAGCAACCTCAGCAGCTTCCTTGGAGGATTTGACAAGCACAGGAGATCTCTTGGCTTGAGTGAGGTAGGGGCAAGATACAACCTCCTTGGCTTCCAGTAGAGGATTAGCAGTTGTTGTAGATTTCCCAGGACGTAACTTATAAGGGACCACAATAGTTTTGGGACAGCAAGAACTGAATATCCATAGGCCTCAGGATCTTCCATATCAGAATTGTCCATGTCAGAGTTATCAGATATGCCGTGGAATAGCAGCAGAATGGGAGAATCCTCAGTGTCAGCAGGCTCAGAGTTGGCAATGGAGATGGGAATCAAAGGGGACAGGGAAGAATTGTCAACCAAAAGTGTCTCTGCCTCTAAGTTGACTGTTCTTTTCCCACCTGTTCTTTGGGATTAGCTCCTTCAACTTGAGGATTGGTGCAGACTCAGGAATGATGAGCTATATGTCCACAGTTATAGCAATCCTGACGTCAAGGAGGATTCTGTGAGTTCATGGTGAGGATACGCAGGCCACATGAAGACAAACCAGAGGTAGAGGTAGCAAAATTCTCTTGCGCAACTGCCCCAGAATGGGTAAGGTGCATATCCTGTAACAGTTTCTTTATGCTCTTAATGGAAGAAAGCATGGATTTATGGGCCTTGAAGTGAAGACACAGGTGCTGGTTAATCTTGAGGGCTTGAGCACAAGCCATGTATGCTTCATGGGCTGTCAACTGGCGGCTTGTGATCAGTTGTTGTCCTTCCATGTAGAATCTATCTGCAAATTCAGCTAGAGTCTCCTTAGGTTTGAAAGCAATGTGCATGAAGGCGTACTTTTTCACTTCCAAACTAAGGTCACCACCAAATTTGTCAATCAGAAGTTGCTTCATATCTTCCCAGGTCTCAATGGTGGGCAGCTCTGGAACTACTACCTCTTGACAGGCCAGGTGCAGACAGGCTAGAATGTGTTCCTTCTTAACCTCATCCAAGGCTCTTCTCATGGCAGTTTCATAGATAGTTAGTAAAGCTGCAATGGTCAAGGTTTTAGGGTCAAAGACTTGCTTAAAGGTAGGCTTGAAATGTGCTTCTGGGGTTGAGCCACCATTGTTGCTATCAAGTATATTTATGTGTGGGGAGAATTCTTCTTTGGATTTGGCAGGGGGCTGTCTGTTCCACAGCTGGCAAACACTTTCCTCAAGGGTAGTCAAGGTCTCAGCAGTGCGGGTGCCTGTATTTTAGCTAGGGTGGTCTGCCTCTCAGTAACATCAAGGCGTTGACCCTGTGCAGTTACTACCAAGGACAGATCAGCCATCCAGTATATAAGAGATGGACCCACTGAAAGGCAAGGGGCAAACCTGTCATTTGCAGAATCAAATAGCTCACTCATTTTTTGTATGTCTTTATCAAGCTCAGAGTGGTCTTGTTTCAAATGATCCACCATATTAGCTAGAACTATCAACTCTATAGCACAGTGAATGCAGGGAGCTCCTGACAAGCCAGGGAAACAGACATCTTCACCAGCAACCCCAGTTGGACTAACAACAGATGCCATTACCTCACGCAAGGTAGCAACCTCTTGTTGTAAGTCAGAAACCTGAGTTGTGAGAGAAAGCACTTGAGGATCAGGCTGAGGGGCTTTGGTAGGGCAATCCTGGATGCGTGTGGACGCTCTTAACTCTCAAATGGCATCCCATAGTATCTGTTCCCTATCTGCTAACTCATCAGATGGAGGGGAAGGTGGGGATCTTATTTGGTGGTAGAAAGTTCATTTACTTTAGTCTGGAGTTTGGCAATGGTTGTGGTGGTAGCAGCCCTTTCTTGATCAAATTCCTCACCAAGTTTGCAGAGGCCTGTTGCAGCATGGACTGCTACTTGCTGCAATTGTTCAAAGGAGTAAGCACTGAATTTTTTGAGTTGCTGCACAAGTTGTTCAAAATTGGAGAGATAGGCGTTTAGGTTGGAATCTACTTGGGTGCACCAGGGCTGTTCCAACTGGTGAAACTCATGTAGACGCTCTCTGACATACTTGGGAATGGAATGGCGCATTTGTTTGATGGAATTGACCAAACAGGATTTGGAGGTGACAGAGTTGCGCTGGTTGTCAGATACTAAGGAAAACAGGGAGTGGATCCACTGCTGGTAGGCCATGAACTGATCCTAGGGATGAGTGATGGTGGCTTGTAGAGAAGAAATCTCCTGAATATGGAGCCCTAAAACCATTTGATGATGAGCTAAGGCAGTTTTTACAAAGGATGACAATAAGTGTTCAGCAGAGCCAGCCGCTAAGAAAAGATGCTGTGAAAATTGTGGGGCTATAATTAATTTGTAGTACTCTGCTTGGCTGAACTGAAGCTGGAGGCAAGGGATGGCTCCATCACAGGCTATCCCAAGGGCTACTGCCATGACTTGTTCTAAGTCAGGGGTACCCAAAGAGTAGGCCACTAGGCAGGGACCACTCCCAAGGTTCAGCACAGTAGGGACAATAGGAAGGCCAGCAATGTCTTTCTCAATAGGAGGACAGGTAATCTAAGGCAAAGTTTGCTCTTGTATGGGAGGAGGCAAAGGTCCTGAAAACGTTGTTGCAGAAGGGATAACCAAGGGGCTTACAGCCCCTGTAGTGAGCACCATTTTTGTTGTGATCTGAGGCGCAGCACAGAGTCATAACAGGAAATCCTAACCTTATGATTGGATTTTTACTAAGTCTTGGTTAGAAATGGCAGGGAAGGCTATGTGATTACCTTGTGGCCCTGAGTGAATAATATCTGCTAGACGTGACTAGAGAGGCACCAAAGTATGTGGAGACACAAAGAAAAAAATGTGAATAGAACTTAAATTTTATTGGGTATAAAGAATGGGATTATATACTGTGTATCTTTACCACAAAACAGTAAATGGACAGTAGGATTACTTGCCACATGCATGAGTGGGGCAAGTGAGTTGTGCAAAATCAGGAAACCAAACAATTGTATTTCCTAATTTGAAGCCAGCCTCATTTCAAGGGGCAAAAGCAAAAGAGAGAGATTTGTCCCCAAAATGACCCAACAAAGGCAAAATGAAAACATGGTGAATGGCAGCATTCACAACAAGAGGTAGGGTTTATTGTGGCCTAGCAAGGGAGGAGAGTGCAACTCCAGGAACGTACACTCAGGTAACTCATATTATATCTGAGAGTCTAAGATAGCTCAGGATTCAGGGGGAATGGTCACAGCAGAGGTGGCCAGGAGAGGAATTCCCTCAGACGCAGAACAAGCCATAGGAGGACACTTCATTTTGGATGAGTGGGTATGGTATTTTAGAGTGAAGACACCAGTGTGATATTCTAAGGCATAGGTCTTGAGGCGCTTTCTGGGAACTTTGAAAGGCTCCACAAAGATCAGAGGGACTTTTTACCCTAGGATAGAGAGGTAGCCATCATTTAATTTGATGATTCCATTGTATTCCCTAAGGAACTGAGTACCAACTAGGAGTTTGTAACTCTCATTCTCCAAGACTACAGTAGGCGCAGCTAAGAGTAGCTTTCCAAATTGCATGGGAAGAGCTGAGTACGCTCCCATTGCACAAGTCATAGACAGGCCAGCAGTATCATAAAATTGATGATAGTTGAGGTTGGAGGCCTATGGGGTTCCTGGTTGTCAGTCCCCAAAGTGTGTCCTGGGTCATAGCCAGGGACCAGCTTGGAGGAGTTGTCATTCCCCAGCAGTGGTGAGTGGGGTGCCAGAAGTTTATACTTAGCCTGATTGACTGTAAACTCTTAAAGCACTTATCCAATTACTAGGCAAGTATCCCTGCCATGCACCTGTACTTCAGCTGGCGCCAATCCCTCTTTGGGCCTGTACTAGTCCTTTAACAACCTAGTAAATCCATTCCATATAAACTCCATTCCCCTATCTGACATCTCAAGATGCCTAGTCAATCTCTCCCACTCCTCCTGGGAAGACTTACTGGTGGTGAATCTTCTGCAACATTGACAATAGGTATTTTTTTCCCCTTGACTAAGGTAAAAGATATGGGGTATCTCACTCATTGTCAGGGACCCACTTGGTAGGGAATAAGCTCCCTAGCTGATGGGCCAAAGCCCCTACATTCAAACCTGCAATTACTGAGCCAATAGGAACTGTGACCATTGCAAGATGTCCAAGGTGCCCTAGGTAAGCAAATCTTACAAACATAGAACTGAAACAACCAAGAAGATAGTAACCCACCAAATACATCAAGAGGTAAAAAGAGGCGTAAGGTCTAACCAGGGTAGGTTCAGCAGGAGGTGTAGTAAACAAATGATCATATTGGAACTTGCGTCCCCAGTGTCCAGAAGGGTATTTGAACCATCCATCGGCAAGGGATTCCTTTTGGTGGGCGTCATCTGGAGAGGAGTTGTACCAGTCAGTTGTAGGTGTTGGGTTTTCCAATGCTGATACCACTGGAAAGAAGTAAGCTAGAAACCAGGATAGGAATAGAATTCCTCTTATGGCTTCAAAAATATGTTTATCAGAAAAGAAGGAGTAGCAAGGTGTAGGATAAATATTTATTGTTGGAACAACTAAGTCTGGTAAAATTTTTATACTTAAATAGCCTAAAAATAGAGGCTGGGTAAGTTAAGAGGATATTGGGAGAGATGAGAGGGATTTTCTAATAATTTGCATAGATATGATGGCTGAAACTAATACCTGGATCAGATGGGCATGAATTCTTGATTGTATATGTAATATAATCATATTTCTAACATTGGCAGAGTAGAGATAAACCACAAGATCTTGGAAATTAAAGCAGTTTACATAAAGAACCTCAAGTAAATTGCAGAACATAGCCTTAGTTTCATCTTCATCTGATAGATCCAAGGGCGCCAGGATGAGCCAACACAGCCAATCAGCTGCTGAGCGGTAAGTGACGTTATTGCTGGATTTACTAACCTTTTTGAAACTGATTCAAGTTTAAAGCAAAAATTGATTCAATCTAAGGTTTATAAATATCTAAAGTAAGTTGTCTAGCTAATTTTAAACTAACAATTGGTGTTTTTTGAAGGTTTTGGGTTTGAATCTTGTTCCAGTCCATAATTTTACAAAAACTAGTGCTTGAAACTTGGTGTCTGTGTTGTGGTGTCTGTGCTATGTTGTTTCTGTGATCCATATAATTAAAGGAGTCAGGAAAGGAATCCCTGACACTCATAGGACTTGTATTCTGACTACTAGAAAATTTGGGCAGGGGTTGTAATAGGCTTTTATTAATGGTCATAAGGAAGATACCCTTAGAAAACTTCTGATATAATGCCTGGTTAAAGGAAACAATATGGGTTTGCCAATAATTGGAGTCTTCCAAAAATCTCTTGGACTCTTTGTACTTGATCTTGGGCTCCTGTGCTATGTTCTGGCTCTGGCTCCTTATCCTTAGATCTGGATTCTTTATCCTGGGCTTCTGAACCTTTAGCTTGGTCTTCAGCTCCTTCTTTAGTCCTTTTGGCTTTTTTAATCCACTGGATCCAGTCCCTGAGAAGCCTCAGATAGCTTTTCCTTTTATAGCTTCTTTTCTGAGTCCAAAGCTCTCCTCAGAACTCTTGTCTTTCAAAGCTTAAAATATCCAGTTTTTCTTGCTCTACAATATATTAAACTTTAAAACTTGCTTCAGCCAATGAAAGGCCTGGGGTTTCTTCTTCTTCACCTCATTTTTTAGGCTTTGATTCTCAAGTTAAAGCCCTCAAAACACTGATTAAATAAACTCTGGCTTGCAGCCAATCATACGCCTCAATTCAATGGTTTTGCCAAAAGGGTTACCTGAATGACTTGCTATTGACTATGGTTTGAACTCAAAGCTTTCTTGCTCTGGGTAAACAACTGCTCCACATTTCAAACGGTTTTTTTGTGATTCCTGTCACGTTTCTCCAGCAAATCTTATGCGCTTTTGCCTATGTTTTACATAGGGAAATTTTGAACCATCAATTTTTCAACGTTTCTCTGTATTTCCCCGCATTTTCTTGAACTTTTTGTGCCTTCAAACTTGCCTGTTGTTCATCTTTCATCTCTCCTAGTTGTTCTTGGCAAAATTTGCATATTTGCTTCACAGTTTCTCTGTTCTGTTTCTGGCCTCTTTCTGGCTCCTTTCAACTTAATAAAAACTTAATAAATACACAATTTAAACACTAAAAGTGTGAGAAAGGGGGGATAAACTAACTAAGTTTGGCTCCCATCCCAGAGGAAGAATCCACCAGGACACCATCCAGTACAGGACTGGTATGACTGCTCAAAGTGCTGTCCATAAGGAGGATGCAGCAGATAATTGGGGAAAGTAGGAGTCCAACCCCATCAAAACCATGCCACCAAGCAACCACAGAGCGCGCTTGGGTGCAGACTCTCAACTATCTGAATCCTTCTCTTGGACCTGAGAAACTGGAATCTCTGAGGGAGGAGAAAATGGAGGAGCCAAGCTAGAGGCCATGGAGGGGACCATTTTGAGGGCAGAGAGCTCAAGATTGTCACAGGCCAAGCTCCTCACAACATTCTCACTGGTAACAAGAATGTCCTGAGCCCATCCAGGGAGGTCCTCAAACATATGTAAAAAATAACTGGGGTTGCTCCTGACATGGTGGAAGGTATGGTAAACACAGCTCCAAATATATGGAGAAGTGGTCCATATTATCACCAAGGTAGGGGCCAGGGTAAAGACCACAAACTTCAGAAAAGAGGGCAACATTTTACAAACTAGGAGGCAGCTCTGAAAACCAGGTGTAATGGGGCTATTTTACTAAAGGGACCCCAAGAAAAAAATCTTTGCAATGTAAAACCTGATGGAGAGTTTCTGACTTGAAAAGGTGGCAGCTTTTCTGCTATGTGCTCAAGCAGACTCAGAAGGTTCTTCTACAAGCTATACATTCAATTAGACAATGGGAGGTGATTTTCAAAGCGTATAGGTAGTATATGAGATGATAAAGCAAACAGGAGATGATTTCAAACTTAAAGTAAGTATAAGTACAGTTTTCAATAATAAAGTCAAAGTTCAAACTTGGTTTTCAAAAGAAAGGGAGGTATGTGGTCTTAACAACGCTAACTTTAACTCTAGGGGCTTCAAAAAGGACGCTGTGAGCCAGGGGAAGGTTGAGAAGGTAAGGAATAACAAAGTAAATTCTAACAAAGCCAGGGAAACAAAAAAGACCAAGAAAAAAGCCCAAAAGTCAACTGGTCTTTTTAAAATTAAAACTTTAATGGTTAAAAATGAGCAAGCAGGGGACCAAAAGTCCCCTGTCTTGCTTTAAGGGAAACCGTTTGAATTTGAAAGGTCAGGTGACCTTAGTCAGTCATTTGATTGGATGAGATAGACTTTTTTTCCAGTAATTCCAGGGAGCTTAGATGGTTTCTCATCAATTTGAATCCAACCTCTGATTGGCTAGTGCCTAAAGGACACTTCTGGATGCCATTAATTTCAGTTGAAATGGATTTTGTTGAAGTAACCAAAGCGCGACCTGATTGTTTGGACTTAATCAATTTTAAATGCAGGCAAGCCCAAGCCAAAAAATAATCCAAATTAATCAGAGATTCCTCCCAAGTGGGGACAGAGTTCAAAACATCAGTATTTGCCACCTGTGAAGGGTATGCCAGCACAAATCTCTCATCAATTGTGTGGGCTAAATCCTCAAGGGAATTAAGGGGCTTGGCTGGCTTCTGAACAGAATTTTTTGTGCAACGCGGGAATATTGTCCTATCCAAGGCCAAAGGGGGGATGACTTTGCAATAATTCATTCCTTTTTTAACATAATATGACAATTAATTCTCTCTTGATATTAACAGTATTAAATCCTTATTTAAATGCTTCATTTCTTAATATTTCCTCTCCTAAGAAACCAAAATCAGCATTTTTGCTTCTGAATCCAGCCTGACTAGTCCTTTTAAGTCATCTTCTAGCTCCATACCTAGTCCTGCACTATCATATTTTGGTTCTTCTGCCAGTTCTTCAACCATATCTTCTAGCTCTTCAACCCAGCAAGTAATCAGCTCATCTTAGTCAACAAACAGCTCCTTCCAGTCATCAACCAGCCCATTCCAGTCATCAGTCCTTTAGCTATTCTTGAATCATGATCAGCTACTCCTGCATCATGATCTTCCAGCCCTTCAGCTTATCCTCAATATGAACCACTTTGGTTCCAACTTCACAATGAACCATCTTGGTTCCAAACTTCAACATGAACCAACAGTCCCCCAACTAGTCTTCACTATGGTCATACAGTCCTTCTTACTAGTCTTCTCTGCTGATCTCATACTATGAACCACCTTGGTTCTTCATCTCAGTCCCCGTTACCAGAGCCTATAGACCCAGGCATGAGTCTACATTGAACTGGCGTTTGACTGGGCACTTGCAAGTGGCAATCCACTTAGGTCATCCAACCATAGATCAATAAAGTCTATGCTGTTGTCTTTACTCCCCAGGTGATTAAGTCTGGGCTTTCAGTTTAATAGTAATCAGCTCTACTTCCCAGAGGCTTGATCACACCAAGTTCTGCAGCTGCTTCCCTAAGCAACTGCCTTAAGGACACCCCTGAGCATATCTATGCCCTCTAATGCTTACTTTGGGATCTCCTCAAAGCTTCCATAGGGACATAAACAAGGACACCCTACTAGTCCATTAAGTAGGATGCTTGCTCACAGACCTCCTATAAGTGTATTAGGGTATGTAGAGCTCTCAAAGCTCCTCCCCTCCCTGGCAGCCTGTGCTACCTGCCAGGGGTCCAAAACTTACAGCCCTAGTAGGCAAGTGACCTACCATGCTGGCACACTTTCCTACCCTGGCAGCCTGTGTTACCTGCCAGGGTCTAAACATCCTCCTGCTGAGCTATCTTATTCCTCATCCCTAGCAGCCACAGTTCCATGCTGGGTGAGGACCTCTAGCCCACAGCAGTCAATATCTTCTGCTGGGTGGAGACAATATCTGCCTCTAGTAGTCTCTACACCTACTAGCTAGGCCTCACCTTCCCTAATAGCAATCATTTCCTACTAAGCCTCTACCTGTAACACCAACAATACATTGTCAATCTTCAGCATATTGTCTTTATTTGAAGCCAAATCAACCCTCACCTGCAAAACTTCTTCCATGTGGATCATCACAGGGCCAGTTAAAGATTCTTCATAATCTTAGAGGATAAAACATTAACTGGCAATCCAGTGTCTAAGACAGCTTAGATCTTCACCTTTTGGATGGATATCTCTACTCAAGTAGTAGTACACTCAAAGGGTGGGAGGACAGCCAGGACATCTTGTGCTTCAGCTAGCTCCTTACCCCCATTTTTAATCATAATTATTAAACCAGCAAACTACTTTTAGATAATCTGAAGAGGGATAAATACTGACACATTTTTAAAGACAGTGTCAGCTACTTTAGCTGCTTCTTCAGACAACTCCGCCAACACAGGCAATCTCTTAGCCTGCATGAGGTAAGGGCAAGAGAAAACCTCCTTGGCCTCAGCCAGAGGGTTGGTGGTGATTTTAGCCTTCACAGAGCGTAGTTTGTAGGGAACAACAATGGTTTTGGGCACTGCTAGAACTGAATATACATAGGCATCAGAATAATCCATGTCTGAATCATCAGAGGTGTCATGAAATAATAGCAAAATTGGAGGAGCTTGGGAATCAGAATGCTCAGAATATGCTATGGACGAGGTAATTGGAGGAGACTGGGAGAAACCATCAACTAAGAGTGTCTCTGCCTCTAGGTTGGTTGTTCTTTTCCTGCTTGCTCTTTAGGGTTGGCCCCTTTAAACCGCAGATTGGTACAGACACAGGAGTGGTGGCTTACTTTTCCACAGCTATGACATCCCTGGCTCCTATGAGGATTCTTTAAGTTCATGGTGAGGATACAAGGGCCACATGGAGAAGAACCAGAATTAGAGGCAGCTCAATTTTCCTGCACAGCAGTCCAAAGTGATTAAGGTGCATGTCTTATAGTAAAGTATTTATACTCTTAATAGACAAGAGTATGGCCTTGTGAACTTTAAAGTATAGATGCTGGATTTGATTAACTTTGAGAGCTCGAGTGCAAATTATGTAGGCTTTATGCGCTGTCAGCTTCCTGCTTATTATCAGCTGGTGTCCTTCCATATAGAATCTATATGCAAACTCATCCAGGGTCTCCTTTGGTTTGAATGCAATATGCATAGAGACATCTTTTTTATCTCTAGTCTGAGTTCATCACCAAACTTGTCAATTAGTAGCTGTTTCATTTCCTCCCAAGTGTTAGTGGAAGGAAGTTCAGGTACAGCTAATTCTTTGCAGGTGGGGTGCAGACAAGTCAAAATATGCTCTTTTTTGGTCTTGTCCAAAGCCTGTTGCATAACAGTTTCATATATGGTCAGGAAGACCACAATGGTGGATGTTTTAGGATCAAAGAATTGCTTGAATGTGAGTTTGAAGTGAGCTTTAGGGTTAGGTCCACCATTGTTGCTATTGAGTACATTTATGTGCGGGGAGAACTCAGTCTCAGATTTGGAGGGGGTTGTCTTGCCCATAGCTGACAAACACTCTCCTCAAAAGTAGCCAATGTAGCATTGTTGCAGAAGCTCAAGACATTATCTTGAGCAACAGGCTTATCAGAAGTGTCTAGTTAAATTCCTTGTGTGGTTACAACAGTAGAAAGCTCTGCAAGGTGAGAGGTCAAAGAGAGACCCACAGAGAGGCAAGGGGAGAATATTTCATTTACTGTGTCAATTAACTTGCTCATTTCCTGGAAATCTCTGTATAAGCTATCATAATCTATCTTAAGGTATTTGATTTCATTGGCTAGGGCAATTAACTACCCAGCACAATGAATATGAGGGTTCCCATTCAACCCTAGACATCAGCCATTGTTGTCACCAGGTCCAACAGAGTTAGTAGCATCAGCCACAGCAGCAAATAGGGCAGTAACCTTTTGTTGCAAGGTATTAACTTGAGCAGTCAAGACAGCTACTTGGGGATCAGGTTGTGGGGCTTCTTCAGGCCATCTTTAGCTGCAAGTAAATGCATGCAACTCTTGGATGGCATCCCATAACTTCTCTTCTCTATCTAGTACATTATAAGACAGAAGAGAAGGAGTGTCAGGAAACGCCCTGAAACATCTTTTGTTACAAAAAAAATGCCTTGGAAAAACTCTAATGTTCTCCACAATCCTAATGCTAGTTTGATGACTCTCTTAGCTGCTCTAGACAATGAGTTATGGCTTCTTAAAGTTTGGCTGCCAGCCAAACTTCCTAACCCGTGCAAAATGACAAAATTATGCAACCAAGGCACAAGAATTGATGTGAATCTTAATTTGAGCATACTCAGCAACCACTGGACAGATTTGGACGTCCAAATACGCATTTTGAAGCCAAACATCAGGAGAGTCAATCTGGGCTAAATTTAGACAAAATACAGATGCAAAGCCTGATGTGCAAGATTTTTCAAAGAAACATGAGTCATGCTGTTCAGAAGATGCCTTGAAACCCCATCCTGATGCCACCATATAAGGAATTTCATATCCTACACAAATATTAGAACAAACACAAGAAATATGGATAAATCCCAAAATATGAAAACTGCATTGTTAAATGTAGATTTAAAAACTAAGGTTGTTAACAAAACAATTAATTTAATTGATTCAAAAACACATTTGAAATTGATAAACAAATGTGTTTTAAGCAAAAACAAGTACAAAAGCAAAAGCAAGCGTGAAATACAAGAACAACATATAAATTCCACTTTAAAATTGGAAATTAAGGCTTTGAACAACTATTACAACAACATTAACAATTCAGCATTGAATTTTGGCTCCAAAAATCATAATACAGCCAATCAATCTAAAAATAAATGTGAAAACTGTCCAAACCAGACATTCAGGGACCCGGGAAGCCAATCAAACCCAGCAAACTACCCAAGCCACATCAATACTTCACATCCAGCTCCAGATACCATCCCCAACCAAAGTGAGGTACAATACTGTAATGCAATATCCCAATCTTCCTCTTCTTGCATTGCAGGCTGCAGCCTGCTGCAGGCCTGCAAAGCAATACTTCTACCCTACACTTGCAGTTTGCCTGGTAAACTCTATGATCCATTCCCCAATTTATTTCAGTATTTAAACTAAATATTTTCCCTTGAGCTAATTGATCCAATAATTTCTCTTATTCCTATCAATCAATAAATATATATATTCAACTCTAAACACTTAATTAGTAGATTCTAAAGGTTCTCCTCCAACAACATGAAGTTCATCTTCCTTGTATGGACTTTTTGCGTGTTAATTTGTTATGGGCAAGCCAATGTTAACTTTGAAACCCCCAAACCAACTCCTACTGACAAATCAGAAGACTCAATTTGGTATTGTTTCATACCACGTCAATGACATGCCCCTTATGTAGAAACAGCACAATTCCCACCTATCATCCACCCCAAGGCCCCCTGGTTGTTCTTGGGGTACACTAGCGTCTATTATCTCCTCAACCACTTCACTCCCTTCTTAGGAAGATTCCGCCTATTTGGTCACCTTCTACACATGTTAATGATAGGGATTCCAGTTGGTTCCACTCTGGTCAAATTCAACTTGGGAGCTCTCTTTCATTCAATTGGAGAGAGACTTCCCAATGAGTGGATCCCTGACACCCCAGTAGAGTCCTTAAGACTGTCTAGCAGATTTAGGAAGGTTCTAAAGAATCTAATGGAATGGTACATAAAGGTGTTGCTCACAACAATCCCCTTGTGATCATTCCAAGTTTAGCCCAATAAAATAAAGTTTATTTTAGTTTATTTTGAAAAGTTATATTAAATCTGTGTAAGTTGTTTCCTATGGAGACCTGTCAAGACCTACTGGGCCCTGACAAGGAGGGACATCCACCTTAGGCATAGACAACTTGTCCACTTGGTCCTGGAAATTTGCAATGAAAGCAGCAGAGGACGCTCTCTCTTATGCAACTTCCTCTTGTGAAATGTGGAGGTTTTTATTGGCATGAGATGCAACATGCTGCAATTGTGTAAAAGAATAGGCACTGAATCCATTGAGTTTATTCCACTAGTTTTTTAAAATAAGAGAGGTGGAAGTTCAAGGTGGAATCAACTTGGGTTTTCTGGGGTTGTGGCAACTGATTAAATTCATGCAGTTGCTTTCTGATATACTCGGGGACAGACAAACACATTTGATCAATGGAAGTAACCAGATGCAACTTAGAGACAACTGAGTCACATTGATTAGCATACACTAGGGAAAACAAGGAGTGAATCCATTATTGGTAAGCAGCAAACTGATCCCAATGATTGGTTACAGCAGCTTGGAGAGACAAGATTTCTTAGACGTGTATTCCCAGCACCATCTGATGATGGTCCAAAGCAGGTTAGACAAAGAACAAGAGCAGATAGTCTTTAGAACCAGCCATCAAGAGAAGATGCTGCGGGATTTGCAGAACAACAATTAAATTGTAGTATTCTGCTTGATTGAACAGTAGTTGAAAACTGGGGATTTCTCCATTTCAGTCTATCTCAAGGGCTACTGCCATAACATATTTCAAGTCAGGGGTACCCATAAGATAAGCTACTAAGCAAGGGCTATTTTCAAGGTTCAAGACAGTGGGGATAATAGGCAGGTCTAAAATGTCCTCCTTGATAGAAGGACTGGTAATTTTAGGCAAGAAAAACTCTGTCAGAGGGGGAGAAGACAAGCCTAAAAATGTTGTTTCAAAAGGGGTAACCAAGGGGCTAGCAGCTCCTGTAGTGAGCACCATTTCTGTTGTGTTCTGGGGTGAAGCACAGACACACAACAGGAAATCCTAACCTTAGGATTGAATTTGTACTAAGCCTTGGGTTAGTTGGCAGGGAAGGCAAAAAATTTACCTTGTGGTCCTGAATGATAAGTCTCTGCTATTTGTGGCTAGAGAGAGGCACTAAAGTAATGAAAGACACATAGGCAAAAATGTGAGCATAATTTAATTTTTATTGTTTATAGCAAAATAGAATATATATTATATTGTGTTACCACAAACAATAATTGGACAGTGTGATTACTTGCCACAGGTATAAGTGGGTGGGTGAGTTGCGCAGAGAAAGGAAGATGAACAGCTGTATTTCCATCTTTGGAAATCAACTCATTTTGAGGTGCAAAGGTAAAAGCAAGAGATTTGTCCTCAAAGTAATCCATTGAAGGCAAACATAAAAGAGCGTGAATATGGGCATTCACAACAACTATGAACCTATATCCAGAAGTAGGAAGAGTGTGCCAAATCCTTTGGTCCTTGGGCCCTGTCAGACTTGCTACTTCTGATGACAACTTATATTCCAGGCTGCAAGTTACGCCAAAGTCACAGGTTCTCTCTACTTTCCTAATGTTAGAAGACTTAGGAGATCATAAGATGGATGATAAAATACCACAGTCCATGGGTTTCTGACACAGAGCCTCTTATTTTCTACAACCCCCAGGCTTAACTAAACTCTTGATCTGTGTCAACTTTAGCTTCCCCTTGTAAGAGTACTTGTTGCTGTTGTTTTGCTGGCAGAGCTGGTGTGTCCTACTTGACTGTGGGCACTTCCAGGTGTGGGGCAAGGTTGTGTGAGCACATGATTAGATATTTAGTCCCTGTTGTGGCTTAATTATTCTCCTCCACAATGGCCTTATAGCAGTTGTCAATGGAAGTGAAGCGCCCACAGACACTCATTTACAGATATTAGGCTTTAATCCATTGATGATAAGCTTGAGGAGCATTGCACTTCCATTGGTAATGGCTGCTGAGGAGGTGGCAAGTGTCTGCTGCCAGGCAACAAGATACTCAGTGACACTTCCTGTTTGTTTGATTACAAGAAGGGGAGTTCCCATTATAATGTGTGAGAAATTCTTACAGTGGAAGGACTTGGCTGCTTCTCTAAATATGACCAAAGTAATCTCAGGTTCTTAACTGGCCCAAGTAGTAAATCACATGGCAGCAGGCTCAACATGGTGTACTGATTCTGTAGACATCTGTATAGGTTCCAGTATCTGAAAGATGCAAATGCAGGGTTTTGTATATTGCAACCAACTTACTATATTAGCACATTCCACAACATCTGTGAAGGATTACAACTGCAAGTTCAGCATTTTTGGGAAATATATGACTGGGGAAGAGTGACACTGGTGTTGTGTTGTCCCAGGCAAAGTTGATTATAAACACTAGTTAATATAAATTGGTCTTGGTACATAATTTAACCTTCCAGGATTCCCCTAAGATGACAGAAAATTTTCTTGATGAGGGGTAGCCATACAGACAGCACTATGTCCTTTCTTGGGGAATTTTCTTATGGGTAGGTTGCTAATTGAACCTACTTCTGATACCACTTGTTGCGCTTTTTGCATTACAGCATCACAATTAATTGAGGTTATAGGGCACAGGAAATTTGCTTGAATAAAGTCATATATGAGGATATTAATTATTGTATCAGAAGAGCCATGATTGAATGGAACCAGGATTATTGTCCATGAATGGCTTCTGATTGTGTGGAAGCACTTAAGGATTAGGATAAAGGTCAACCAGATTAAAGATATATCAAAGATGGATCAAAAGATAATTTTATTGTAACTGATCATTTCTTCTTATACCTTCTGCAAGGTTAATCCCTGGGCTTCTAGCAATGTCTTCTAGAATATTCTAACCCGCCCCTATTTGGGTAATTATTAATCTAGGTTTGGCGCTTATTGCACGTCAACCAACAGAATACTTTCATCTTCACCCAGCACAGGTGGTCCTTGCTGGCATGGAATAATTTAGTTACTTCAGGATCACTTCCTACTTTTATGGTATACTCCAGGCATAATGCTTATTAATATGATACATATGGAAATTTGAGATTATGGGGAATTGAACCCAGCGCCTTGGCGCTTGATGTAAAAGTAAAGCGGCACTTGCAATAATTTTCAGCTGGCGCGGTGGTACTTGATGTAAAATTAGTTCAGAGCTTTGGTGTCTAATCCAATTGCTAGGTGGTGCTGCAGCACCTTTATCTTTTCCAAAGTGGTGTGGTGGCAAATCATGTATCATTAAGTGCCACAGCGGCTCTTATCATTGGCTGATTTATGGTTTAGGTCAGCAGACTACTGCTGATCCAATATGCATATAATGTATACTACCAATTTATTTTATTTGGTAGATGCACTTCATATCCACAATCTCTGTCATAATTAGCATCATTGTATTTTGTACTACTAATTTATGGATTTGGCTGTAGCAATCCCAATCTGTGAGCTCTGTCATGATTGTCATCATTGCTTGGTTGAAATTCCTAACACCACTGTTGCAACTAAAATAACAATAGCTCAGTAATTGAATTTGGGAAGACAATGGGCCAAAAAAAGAACAAGAGTAGTAATAAGATCATGTTATTGGAGAATAGAGTAACTATATACTATACCAGGAAGCCACAAGTCTATCAGGGGTGGCACTGTGACAGGTTCTGAATAAGGTTTGGGTTAGGAATATCTTAAGCAAGGGATCAGTGTATCAAATTGGCAGTGCTCTTATTTGGGATATATTGCCTGTAGCTCAACATTAGCTGCATAATACTCCATTTTGTTATATATGTTATAGGGCTTCTCTATGAGCGCCCTGGTGTGTTGTGAGATGTATTAGCAGACAAGGTGTCAATCTTGGTTGCAACACTTTGGGATTTTCTATAAATGACCAGGATTAGTAGAACAATTATAACAATTATCAAAAATTTCTTTTTAACAATATCAAACCACTTTGAAACTATCTTCACAGTTTTCTGAAGCTCTATAAGGAAATAAACATTTTTCTATAAAAATGTTAAAATTTTCCCAGAACTTAAATGTTTTCCTGTAGTTAGCAAACACTTTAATCTTTTAGAAAAGTACTTTGAGAAGTGTTTTTCCAAGATCAATAAGAATTTAACTATTGTAGCAATGCAACTAGAAAATTTTCCCTGAGATTTTTTCCTCTTTTGTCTTATAGCAAACTGTCTTAGATGAATGTTCCAAGATGTCTTTCAACATTTAACCAGGTTTCTAAAAGATTTATAGTGATAGCCTAGAGTCTGCTATTTATATAATTCATGATTCAATAGTGGTTTCTCTATAACTATTCATTATCTTGAGCTAATACCGCAGGGTGCTATTTTCTTACACTAAAGTGGTTAGACTGGGCTTAAACAAATATCTACTTAATCTACTCTCAATAATCCCAGGTCATTAGGTTCATCAACCACTCCTCTATATAACTATCCTGATGGTATTATTAGACATTTCATGCTTGCACAGTAGTAATAAATATTCTCCTTAAAGATACCCAGAAGACATGGGCAGAGAAACTCCAATCATTGTGGCTGTGTACCCAACTGTGCTATAGCTCCAGATGGTCTTATGAATTTAATACCATGTGGCATATCCATCACATGGCATATTTTTACCCTTATATGATACCAATATGTCTTCCTTCTATCTCTACCAAAATGGCCTAAAGAGAAAACACCAATAATCATAGTTGGGTAAAAACACTAGCAATCATAGCCAGTAACATTACAGAAATTCTAATATCTGTTGATTATGCAACTAAGTGTCAAGAATGACCTTTTAATACTAGTATTAAAAGCCCAGGAATCAACCCCCAACACTCATTAAATGTCTTTCATCAATTAGGAAGTACAGGGACCCACCAACCCACCAGGTCACAGACTCAAGTTAGTGAATTACTTTTGGAAAGCTGA
This sequence comes from Entomophthora muscae, assembly GCA_014839935.2. Classification (NCBI taxonomy): domain Eukaryota; kingdom Fungi; phylum Entomophthoromycota; class Entomophthoromycetes; order Entomophthorales; family Entomophthoraceae; genus Entomophthora; species Entomophthora muscae. The sequence goes on along the minus strand of QTSX02006450.1, from coordinate 307,705 downwards.
CTTAGCAAACAAGATTCCATAAAAGGCAATAAGATTTCTGCCAATTGCAAGCCACTAAGAACCTAGACCTAAACAGAGGTTGTGGCTTGTCAAAAAAAAGTTGAAGACAAGACCTAATACTGACCCTGCTAATAAGCACCAGCCACTGTCAGTTCCTAGCCTAGAATGTTACAGTAGAAAACCAAATGGAAGTAATAGTGCAACCCTATAAGACCAGAAATCAGCAAAGAGCTGCCACCAAACCCTTGAGAGAAATAGATCATTTGAATGCTGTAGAGACAAAAAAAATGGGTCAAAGCTGGGTTTGCTCAAATAGCCCTGGAAAATCTGGTCTTGCCATATTTTTACCCAAATAATTATGACAAGAAAATCACACATTATATGTTATTTGGTGATGGCAGCGCTCAACCAGCTGGTTGTGTCAGGGATCCAGTCTTAGGCAGCTGTCCTGTTGTTTTCAGGGGTGACTTGGGCCGGTATTTTCACAGGTAAAACCCACCACAAGAGAGGAGCTAACTTAAAAAGGTAGGAGAAGGACTTCCCCACCCAGGACCACGGGCCAGCAGCTAGGATTATAGTATCAATCACCCCCGTGAGGGTGATTTACAAAATCCCAAACAGCTTTCCAGTGTGATCAGTTGGGAGGTTAGATGAGGAGGCAGGCATAGGCTTGGAGGTCACAGGCGGTTCCATGCAGAGATTGTAGAAAGGAAGATTGTTGAACTTCCCTCTAAACAATTTGGATGTTGCAAATATCCAGGGCCTTGATGGTTGTATCTAACTGAAGATTGTATGCAGGCCAAAGGATCTAGTTTGAGTATTTTCTCTGGGGTGTAGTCCTTATATTCAGGCTTCAAAGGATAATCTGTGAAGTGAACAAGACCAAAGGGAACACCTGGAGGACAGGAATCTGTGGGCAGAGGGGCAGGAGGGCTGGATGATCTTATACTGATTTGATAGATGGCAAAGGCAAAATAGGCAGTAGCTATGTAAGCCAAAATAACATAACCTTTATTCAAAAATGACAACAAGTTTGGAGAACAGGGTCCTTGGGTCTATATAGCATCCCACTTCCAACCTTAACAATTTACATGGGGGTTTCTTCAGGGCATTAGTAAATGTGGGTCCAGGGGATCTGGGTGCTTGGGTTTGAAGGCAGCAAAATGGCACCCAGGTTGGGAGTTCTTTCATTGGTCAGAGATCTCAAATTAGCTACTTGATTATCTTGCTCTAGAGTTATGGTCATGGGATCAGGCTGAAGGCCTGTGCCTCCTTCTGGGGATGGTTCTTGATTACCCACCAGTGTAGACTTCAAGCTCATGAAGCTAATGGTTGAAGTTTCATTGCCTCTATTAGGCGCCTTGATTACTCCTCTATTTAGCGCACTGATTCCTTTGGTTTAGCTTGCTTTATCATTTAGACCATCATTCTTGGCTTCAGCTTGTGGGGGTTTGACCTCAGGAAAACAGGGGCAGGAAGTCTCTTGGTCCATTGGGCAGGAAGCCTGTGGGGATTTAGGGTCAGGGTTTGAATCCCACTCTTAGGCCCGGGTTTCCAGGGGGAAAGAATTGTCAATCCTGACAGGTTGCCAAAAATTTTGAATTATGATGTCATCAACTCAAATTCCAATGCAGGCCTTTTAAATGCTGAAAACATCCTTGTCAGCCAATCAAGTGCTACAGAATCCCCTCCTCTCTCATCCTGAACTCCCTTAAGATTTTCCCCATTCCCCTCTAGAAACTTGTTTCTAGATAGCTTAATTTCATTCAAAATAAAAGAAAGTTTTCCAAAAATGATGGCTCATCTGGGGATGTTTTCCCCCATCTTTTAGAGATTAGCCTTTGTTGCTGTCCAGGTTGCCATAGATTCCATGGCCGCAACCTGGCCTGCTCTTTACATGCCAACGCCTTCAGATTCTTTCTCTGATTTACCCCTGCAAACAACTTGCCTTATGACAATTTCTACCTCCATCTTCTGCCACACTACCACTGGATCCAGAATGTTAAAGCCATCTTCCCAATTTGGTCTCCTTCTTGTCAAGCAACCACAATTTGTTTATTATATCCTCATTGTATTTCCTTGAATCATGACACATACTGTTTCACTCTAATATAAAATTAGCAATACAATTGGCCAACTCAGAGAACAGAAGCAGTGAAACTAAGCATCACCACTTCTGTTTCCGGAGCTAGTCAACCCAGAATTCGCTGCTCTAAAAGCCCTGCCCCAATGCCCACGCCCTGCCAGCAAATTTACCATGGACCTGAAGTCTGTAAAGATTAAAGAAGCAACATCATATGGTATAAAAACCCCAGTGGTATGAGGATGACATTATGTCATTCTGATGATAAAGATTAATGAACCTTTGGTTCCAGCAAACCCTACTCTATTTAGCTTTAGTAAACTTCCATCTCTACTCTAGTTCATTAGTCATCAAGATACCTGCCCTTCTTAGTGACCAACCTGCAGACCCAATGCCTGTGCTATATTGTCCCCCTGGAGCACCCTTTGGACCATTGCATTTCACCAAATATCCCCAAAACCCCGCCTAATCTGAGTTCAACTTGGAAAGCATACTTTTTGCTGACCCCCTGGCAAAAAATAGACTCACCAAAACTATAGGTCACAAAGGGAAGTGTTATGTGAGGCTGCCAAGATTATTCTGTGACAAGTACAACTATCTGCCCATTTACCTTGTTCTAATGACCCCCTTTGACTCCTTGACCCAACCGCCCAATGGAACCCACCACTGTCTCAACAACACGTCCACCCAGCTGTTTGGAGTACTCTAAATTACTCTAATATGCTTGGTGGACTCCATGGTGCCAAACTCTGGTACCTGGTCTTTACTCAGGAGGTCCTTATCTTATGTTATTAAGTTGGCACCCATCTTATGGCGGGCATTACCCTCTGGCCTGGTGGTTCCTCCACCCAAGTCACCCAATACCTCTACCTATGCCTGGCTTCCTGACACCAAGCTTTATTTAACTAACATCATCCCTTGTCTTATAAACAGCTTCAAATGTGTTTATTGTAGTGGGGGTGCATATTTTGATGGTCTTGAGTTTAAACAGTTTGGGCTTGATTCCTTATGCCAAGATTTTGTGGCCAAATAAAATTAACTCTATCTGGAGAAACTCACAATTAAAAGGGTTTACCTCCAATTGATTCTTTCACAGGTTATTTATTTTGGGATCACTAATTACATAGCTCTAGCCCCTTTAGACATGTCTTCACTTGTCTATACCCAGAAGATTACATCCCCTTGGGATAAGACACATTTTTAAGAGCAGAGAAAATAAAGGATATTTCTCTGAATTCCCTGTTCTCTCTACCAGAAACATGCAACCAATAATACATCAAGAGGAAAAACTATACCAGCATTTTCTTCATACTCTTCAATCATCATAGATGCAAATTTTACTGATCAGGAATCCCCATATAGTCTTAAGAAGTTGCTGCCTTTAACAGACCCCAGTTTGGATGAAAAACTGTTCATCTTTTCTCTCAAGTATGGTGACACAAATCAACATAAATATGGATCCATAGATCAAGGGTGGTTTTACACCTCATTCAAGTGCCACATTTTCTATGGAGGCACCTCTGTTATTCATGTGAACACCACTAAACATGTAGAGCTTTTCACCCTCTCTTCATTATCCAGGGGTGCAGATGCTAAGCCTCTCTATTCTCAAAAAAGTGAAAAAAAATGCAGATGTACCTTTTGTCATCATAAAGATTGATTAAATTGGGACATTTATCAGGGTAACAGGCAATTAGAGTGGATAAACTATAAAAGATGCATGGTTTTCTCCTACCTTCCTTTCCTGGCTTCCTAGTGAGGAAGAACAAACCCCCGCAAGAAGTTATCTCAGATCCACTGAAAAATCCAGATAGTCCTAGGAAAGCATTTATACCTACAGATGTAAGAGATAAAGAGTAGATTGAAAAAATACAGCTTCCATGCTAATGGAACTTACCATCAGTACACCATCAAATGCAGTTATCAGGGATTCACTTATTTGGGAGCTTCTATCCAATAGAATAGAGAAGAGCACCCAAGTTGAATTTGACTAGAGTGGTTCCTAATGGAATTCTAATCATCAACATATGTAATAAGTGGCCTAGAAATCTGAATCTCCCCAAAAAGGGAGTGAAGTGATTTAACAAGTATTAAATGCTGATGTAGCCCAGGATCAACCATGGATCCTGAGGATAGATAATAGGAGTGAACCAGGAAGTTTTAATGTATGGATCATGACAGTGGTGTGGACCAAAACAATACCAAATGGAGTCTTTAGATTTATCAGTTGGAGTTGGATTATGAGTTTCAAATTCCACATTTGTCTGGCAGAATCCTAGAAGCACACAAAAAAACCCACACAAGGAGGAGAGGTTTTGTGTTGTTGTAGAAGCTCACAATTGTCTACTAATCAGTTAGAGTTGAAAATATAGAGTTTATTATGAATGTTTGAAAGGAATAAAATTGTTGGAGCATTTTGTTCAAGGGAAAGTTCTCAGTTTAAATAATGAAAGGGAAGTGGGGGAGGGGTATTATATTATCCCTAAGTTCCTGCAGATCTTAGAGGTAAAGTATTGCTTTGCAAAAATTCAGCAAGCTGCAGTCTGGAAAACAAGAAGAAGTAAGGTTTGGCTTTACTGGAAAAATGCAGTTAAGTTCCTTACAATGTGCTCAAATACTTGGTTGGCTTGGATTAATGGTACTTCCATGACTTGACTGTTCTTTCTGATCTGATTAGGTTTTGGGTTTCCTGGAAATCCATTGGGGTGTAGGGTGCATTTATTTTCATGCTGATTGACTGATTTAAATGTGTTTTTAGTTTTGGGGTCATTAATTGGTGATATATTGTTGTTATTGTTGTTGACATTGTCAGCTGGGATCTGGAGAGGCATATTTACAATAGAATTTATTCTATTAAGTAGATTTTTGCATTCATTTTTTGTTTCTAAGAGTAAATTTATGCATTTGTTTATCAATTTTGAATGTATTTCTGTTTTGGTTTTGTTTATAGTTGATAGATTAATAGACAATCCCAATTCTGCATTTAAAAATGTGGATTAAATATTTGGTTTCTTTGGTTGTGTGATATTAATTCCTTAATTTTCCTTTCCTTTGTGAAAGAGATGTAATTCCTTGAAGCACAACTAGAATGATCATCTGAAATGGGCTCCACAGCACAGATGCTGTGAAGAGGTGTAAATTAATTGTTTGCTGCCATTATTTTTAGTCCTTCCAGAAGCCTGGGACCACAGTCAGGTGAGGCAAATATCATTAAGGGGGACAACTTCAAAGGAGGGCAGGCTCCATAGGGAGTGATAGGGTTGAAAAACAAGGTCTCTTGCAAGTTGGGGGAAGCTGTTACAAAAGCGGAGGTAAGAGCTTCATCAGAGACCAATTCTTTGATCAAGTGGGTGCCAAAAGAAATAATATAAGTAGGCTGGTCATAAAAGTCTCTACCAGAGTACAGAAGAGGTAAAGTTTAGTAGGTAGTTTTGAACAAAAGAAAAATATCTAGCCACAGCTTTGATGCAGTAGCTCAGATATGAAAAAAAGGAAGAAACCACAGTCAAAATTGGAATTTTAGAGGCAGACAGAATCATGAAGGTGAGCTGATAGTCCTACCATAATTTTTTCTAGGTAAAACGGACAAGGTAGGCAGAGTTAACAGCAATTTTTACCATTATGGTATATATTTGGTGTTGATAGAATCAATTTGAAAACCTGGGAGTTGAGTATGAGCTTCCAAAGATCATAAATAGGTGAAGAAGCAGGTCGAACTTAAGATGTTGTAGGAAGGTGAGAAAAAATTAGAGTGTTTGATATTTATTTAAAGAGCCACACCAACTTTACATTTGTGTTTCAAACTAATAGGTAAGTCTTCTAATACAGTTGTATAACTTGTTTTAATGTGTAATATAGGCAAAAAAGAGACCATAACAGAAGGCAAGACAAATAGAGATATACTAATATCTCTAATAATCACTATAGGTAAAGTCACAGGTAATAATTTTTTAAAAAGGTATTTATTTTTAAAATAGATAAGCAAGGGACCCATAGGGGCTTTGCTTGCTTTTAAAGAAGATTTTTCCTGAATAGTGATGCCTCCTCCTGAGTTGAGTCAGGTGAAGGAAAATGATTAATCTGGGAAGAGTTTTTCTGGACTGAGCTTGGGGAGCTGGAAGTTTTTAAAAAGAACATGGACTGAAGCCTGACTAGATGAGATTTTTCTTGATAAAATTTTTTCCAAACCAGGAGAAGTTGAGGGAAATAACATGATAGCTTCATATTGACTTAAGAAAAGCTCCTTTAAATGAGACCTGATTGTGGCTAAAATACAGCTTATTTTTATCAGGTGTTCTTTAGTGGAAGGTGTGGAGATCAAAGGAAACACTGGGGAAGATTTAGGGGAGTAAGCCAGGTTAGTATTTTGATAATATCTTTGTGCTAAACCCTCTAACATATTCAAGGCTTTAGCTGGAACTAAAGCAATTTTTTTGTTTATCTGGGGAAGAGAAGCATGTCCAGGGTCAAAGGGATGAGTAATTCTATAACAGTGAAATCATATGCCCTTTTTACCAATACAGATGGCTTAAAGGGGCTAGAAAAGACCTTTTAGATTCCCTTCAACTTGGAATCTCCTACAGGTAAAGATCTACTTCTACCATTTATTTATAAATTCTTAAAGGAATTTATATAAATAAACAATCTTTGTGCACCAAAATATTTGATTAATCCCTTTGGGAAATCATTTCCCTGATAAATACTATAATTTCTGAGTAAAAAGTGGCTTGAACATTTGATCCATATATTACACTAGAATCAAACATATGAGTTTTCACAGGAATCATGGTCTTCAAAACCTCATGACTGCCATGATCTATATGGATGCTATGTGGCTTATCATCTTACTGTATAACACTCTTCTTCTATATCATATAAAGATATTATTTATTTCTTTAATTTTTCCCTTTATTGTTGAGCCCTGCCCCAAAGGCAGGCTCTTTAGTTAGTATTTATTTTATTCTTGTTTCACTTTAATCTTTCTTTATTTTTAATATTTAAATTTTAAATTATAAGTTAAAAATTAAGTATTTTAATCTAATTACCTTGTTTTTGACAATTGCTGTCATGGCCAGCAGCTGTCATGTACCAAGGTACCAAAGGAGAGCTTAATCTATCCAGATAACATGTAACAAGGGCCCAGTAGAGGAATGGAGCAGAATGGGTTAGGTAAAGCAATCCAGAAGCTAAGGTACAATAGGCACCAAGGTTGGGAATGACAACTTCAGCCAGACTGAGGATGGTCAGGATGACTATCCCAGCTCTACTGTGGTCGTAGGGCTGAGGAAGAGGAGAAGCAGGGGAGTCATAGGGAATACCAGCCATTCCAGAATCTGGACCTGGCTGGTAGTCCATGGGTGTAGGTCTAGGGTGGTACTCTAGTCTTCTAGTTTGACTTCTGCTCAAGTGGTGTATAAATTGAAATCCTAATAAAGCAGACAAAACTGAAAGATTCATTTATTTTATTTGACGTTGTCTGCACTTGATTTGAGTGTGGGGAAGTGGGTTTTATACCACTTATCTGGTCTACCTTGGAAATTATTACTTCCTACTTTTTGGTGAGCCCTTGATGTACCAACTCTTGGGTACTGGCTTCTGGGAAGTAATGGGGAGAAGCTTAGGAAGTGAGGATTGGCATCTGAGTGACTTGGTCTAAGCAGGAGAATTCTGTTGGTAGCTGTGAGAGAGGGGGGCTAAACTAACTAAGTTTGGCTCCCATCCTGGGGGAAGGACCCACCAGGACACCATCTAGTGCAAGACTGGTATGGCTACTCAAAGGGGTGTCCATAGGGAGGACGCTGCGGATAGATGAGGAAAGTATGAGTCCAAGCCCATCAATAGCATTCCATCAAGCAACCAGGGAGCACATTTGGGACCTAGCTCTTGGCCACCCAAATCCTCCTCTGGGATCTGTGGGGCTGGGATCACCAAGGGAGAAGAAGACAAAGAGGCCGGGCTAGGGGTCATGGATGGAACTGGATCAAGGGCAGAGAACTTGAGGTCGTTGCATGTCAAACTTCTTATAACATTCTCAATAGTGGAAAGGATATCCTGGGCGCGTTCAGGGATGTTCTCCAGTATGTGCATGAATTGATCTGGGTTAGCACCAACATGGTGAAATGAATGGGAAATATGCCCCCAAAGATCCAGGGTAGTACACCATATCATCACCAGGGCTGGCGCCAAGGTGTAAACAACAAACTTGGCAAGAGGCACCAACATTTCTCTCAGTGAAAGGATCAGAGCTCAGCAACAACAGATTTGGTTTCTCTTAGTTTGTGTGGTCAGAAAGCAACAGAGAGGAGACAAAGACAAATAAGAAAGTCTAACAAGACTGAGAGAGTCAAACAAACAGCAACCACAGGATGCAGGCACTTTGAAAGCAGGTTTAAAGGATTTGAAGCATATAAGAAGTAATAGACAACTCAAAAGCAAAGGAGAGATAAAATTGAACTTAAAATAGGTAAATATATAGCATTTACTACTAATTTTTAAAGGTGAGTTTATTTCTTTAAAGCAAAAGTAGTAAGCTTTAACTTTAACGTTAACAAGGTCTCTAGGAGCTTCAAAAGGATGCTGGGAGGTCTGGAAGCAAGGAAAAAGGTAGGGAAGGATAAACCCTTTACTAATAATCTTAGAGAATTAAGAGGCCAAATAAAATACCCAAAAAGAACCAAAAAAAATTAAGTGTGAAAGTTAACCTTTATTTGAAAATGAGCAAGCAGGGAGCCAAAGGTCCCCTGTCTTGCTTTGAGGGGAACAGACTTCACAATGAAAGGTCACCTGACTCAGGCAATGGATCTGATTGGCCAGAAGAGAAATTTTGTCAAGGCAGATCCATTGAGTTAGAGGGCTTTACAATAATTTCCAGCTTTGGCTCTGATTGGCTGGCATCAATGGAATGAATTACGTCAGCATTCAATCCAGCTAGATTAGAATTTGATGATTTAGCAGTAGCGCGACCTGATTGATTGGACTTAATCAATTTTAAATGCAGGCAAGCCCAAGCTAAAAAATAATCCAAATTAATCAGATATTCCTCCCAAGTGGGGGCAGAGTTCAACACATTGGTATTTACCACCTGGGAAGGGTATACTAACACAAATCTCTCATCAATTGTGTGAGCTAAATCCTCAAGGGAATTAAGGGGCTTAGCCAGCTTCTGAGAAGATTTTTTAGTGTAGCACAGGAATATTGTCCTATCCAAGGCTAAAGGGAGGAGTGGCTTTATAGCAGCCAGCAGATAATTGGCTGGCTCCATCATTCTGAGATTTTACTTGATTGGGGAAAGAGGTTGGGGGCAGTGCCAATTAATTCTTCAGGTTTTGAATCAGTGTCTGTTGATTGGTGATTATTTTTAACTTGATCACAACCTGCAAGTAATTTTGAATCCTGCAGCTTAACTGAGGTGCTGTATACAGCCAATTTATTGGCTGTATTACTAGCAACCTCAGTTGCTGCAAGATTATTTATTAGCACCTCAGTGCAATTGGTGGCAGGGAAAACAGGAGCAGCAGCAGGAACCAGCATTTTTGCAGATCTGCTGGTTGAATTTTGTAGCAGATCTGATCAAGGATGGCATTGGATGCACCCAGCCCAATTATAGCATTGGGGCTGGGTGCTCCAATGCCGCTGGGAGCCGCAAGCTCCCCGAGGCCAGTGTTTAAACTGACTCCAGGACCTGTTCTTGAGTTAATTTGAACTGCCCAAATAGGCCAGGGCAGTTCAAATCAGCTCATGTCTGTCCTGATGGGTGGTTAGGGGTTCAAATCTCCCAGCAGGCTTTTGCAGCCACCCTCACTTTTGCTTGATGGCCGGGTGTGGGGGTTCAAACCCTGTTCCTGTCTTTAACGGGATGGCCCTTACAAGTGTGTTCAAGTTTTTGCCGTCTTTAGCTTATGTTGCTATTTAATATCTTTATATCTTCTTCTTTAAGTTAGAAGATTTTCAACTTTACCTTTACCTTTTGAAATTACGCTTGTGTAAGCTCCCGCTCCTTCTCTAGCTTATGTGCTGATCTGCGGTCTCTCCTGAGCTTCTGTTTCCTATTCTCCTCCAGGTTCTTCTTGCAAGTTTTCTCCAGTTGCTCCTGTCCTTGGCTGTTTTCTCCTGGCTATCAATTTCTCAACCGGAAAAGCTTTCATATAAATAAAGAGCTTTTGAAGATTAGGCTTTAAGCCAAAATTCTAAGTGATTTCTTCCCTTCAATATTTTACCATTTTAAAATTTCAGCTTTAAAATTTTAAGAATTTTTTTTATTAATCCATTCTAAGTTTTCTTCTTTTCTTCTTTTTCTCCTTAGTTAAATAAATGGAAGTTGTAAAACAACAAGCCTTAGGCTTGTTGTATCCATTATTTTCCCTTAAGGAATCTTTTAATAGTTACATGTACCAGTTTGCTGATGGAGAGTATCCCAATATCAGGTTTCCTTTAGCTACTAATTGGTCCTTATTAAATACTTTGTTTTATCTCCTTTTTAGGATTATTAAACTCTATCACACCTTTTGTAACCCAGTATAAGTTTTTAGCAGGATTCTTTAAAATTATATTGCAGACCGTCCCTACCTTTCTATACCTTTTGAATCTTAACCCTAATGCTTTACATGCTTTAGTTTATAACCTTGCACCATCATGGGCAAGACCTTACATTTATATAATATATATTTACTTCTCAGAAGTATAATTGCAACACTCACAGCTATGAAAACCACTGTACTTTTATAAAAATAGGGAGAGAGATTTCCAAAACCAAAAATAAGTCACAATATGATCATCTAGATCACACAAGTTGAGAAAAATTATTGCTTTAGATAATTAGGGGTTGATCCTAGTATAATAGTTTGTCAGGAATATTTCAGCCATTAAACCTAAAAATGTTAGTGTTATATGAAAAGACACCCAATAATTCCTAAATGGCAACAAGGAAAGTCCAACAATTCAAAAGTACAAGTAGCATATTCCCCTTATTGGGGAAACTATCACAAAAATCCAACAGGATCATTTTTTATTGAAATGTAATTTTAAAATCCAAGACTTGACTTCCACAGGCCCCAAACTAGGCTCTACCACCCAGTCCACTGTTCAACCAGCTGCACTGAAGTCAGCCCAGGGCCCACTAAATTGGGGAAATTCCCAAATGAGACCCCAAAAATGCAAAATATGTATAATTTGGGGAAAGCCCAAATAGGGTCCCAAAAAGAGAATTCAGCAAATCCCAGTCCCCAGGAGCCAAACCTTGCCATGTCAACTCTTCCCAATGAGAGAGAAAAGATGTCCCAAATTCAGTAAGTGAATTTGGGTGGGTCAAGAAGGCCCATCCCAACCAGAACAATGCAAAAATAACCAGCAGCCAAAAATTGGAGCCAGGACTTCCACAGTACCATCCAAGAAAGGAAATTCACAACCAGATCAAGTTGTTGGGCACCCCAGTCCCTTGCTTTTATTTCTGTCTTTGCCCACCTCAAGATAACTATTCAATAAATTTAACCTCTTAGTGATAGGTTATGCTATCTTTGAGAGAATACTACTTAGTCAGTTATCACATAAAACACTTTACTTAAAAACACAGTAAGTAAAGTCTAGAGTTTTAACAATTTCCTTCCCAGGACAAAGATGAACCATCTCATCTTATCAGCTGTCCTCATAGCCTGCCTCAAATTTGGGGCCAGCAGCAGTCCTTTGCCCAGTTCGGGCCCATGCCAGAAGCCGCCAAAGACATGCATTACAAGGAGCAGCCACAACTAGCCTCTTCCACAGTGCATTTCTGGCCTCCTCTGGTGTCACCAGATCAACAACATCACTCACCATATACACTACAGTATGCTATCTCCTCATGTACTTTGCCGGCAACTTCAGTCATTTTAATGTGCATGCTACAGTGTTTTTCTGACTCATAACAGTCTATCCAATCATCACAGCTATCACTGGATTCCAGTTTGCTGACCTGCTCCCTCACTTAGCTAAAGTGATCCCTCATATTTGGGGTATTCCAAATTTGGATCAAGTTGTGGGCCCCCTTTTACTTGGTGTGTCAAGTAAATTCTTGATGAAATGTTTCTGAGGGAATAGCCAAAGATGTTACAACAATGTAATATTTTTTATCATTTTGTTATGGAAACCCGTATTTTTATTTTTGTTAAAAACTTCATCGCCTTTATAACTAAGCTTTTTTTGTTTTGGAAATATATTCTTCGGCAAGCTTGAAATAATGCCATAAATTAAAAGTGCGTTGTCAGAATAGATTGCTAGAAAAATTCTTAACCCTTGGTGTATTTAACCGAGGTTATAAGACCTAGTTATGATCAATTAAATTGCTTTGATATAATAGACTTTACCAATATTGCACTAACTAAACGGATTTGGTAGCAACCTTAGGGCAAATGTACACTGGATTGACTTTGCAACAGTTACTTGTCCATGCTTGGAAACCCACTACATTACAATGCTGAGGATTGGAAGGAAAGATGGCTTGAAGTGACAATGGTGATGACCTTTTATAAGTAGATTTCATGTGAAGTTTAAAATCGCAGCATTAAGTTAGCAACAAAGAGATTGGGAACACGCTTGTATTTTTCTAGTGTTTTATAAGAAAATCTTTTGAATTTGATGCTACCTTAAATCAAAGTTTTTATAGTCAAGCTTTATCAGAAGTATCATAGCATAGAGCTGTTTTACAAGTCGAGCGATTTGCGATGAACACTCTACACATCATTACCATAAAGCCTACTCTAGCTTCTGAAGAGTCGCTAAGCTTCTAAAATCTTAAAAATATTGATTTTGGGTAAATTACGAGTATACCGACATAAGGAATCAAACCTTGATGCCTTCGGGGATTTTTTATTGGGGGAGATTGTGTTAGGTGACAATTAATCTTATTAGTATCACTAACTTAATAACATTATAAGAACCATCTGAAATGCTTAAATGTATGTTTTCTATTAATATTTAAACTAAATGAGTTGATAATTAAAAGAAAAGCCAAAAAAGTGTTTCTACTTATTTCGGCTAACATTAAAAATTTACATGGAGCTGTCGTATTTAAAGAGCCAAGAGGAAAGTGTAGAGCTTCAATTTATATCAGAGACAAAAAGCTGCATTATAAGATTAGATTTTAGGATAAAAGGCTAAGTAAAATAAAAATCGGCCACGCACATAACTTCTTACTTGTAAAACTGGGACGCTCGGTAAAAAAGCAAGCGTTACTTTTAGAGTAACATTTTAAATCATGCAAAGAGGGGAGCTTGGGAAAAAATAGTCGCGAATCACGACTTGAACAGCAAACTGAAGTGAAACAAGACTAACCTTTCTCTGGCGAGAAGTTATATATCTTTAAGCAAAACTTATAGTCCAACTATCGAGAAGAGGATGGCTGATGAGCTTCCTTGCGAGCAGCATCTTGAAGAAGTGCTGTATCAACATCTGTCGCAGCCATCTGGACATAGCGAACAACAGAGCCGCGAATAAAGCAGGTTTTAATTGCTATCTAGAATGAAAACTTCAGCGATACTGTTGGTAATAAAAAGTCAAACTCATAAACAACAGTAGTCAAGGGATGAAATAATGTTGTAAGTTAACTTACCATATGAGGATACTTTGCTTCATCTTGAACCTTAATTTTATCAAGTTTCAAGTTTAAAAACTGGTCTACAGATACTAAACTTCCAGACATGATCAAATCATTTTTCAGTTCGACAACGACTGGCTTTCCGATGAGAGTTTTGAAAAATGAATAAAAGAGCTATTTAAATTAGTAAAAGTTTTCCTGAAAATAAAATATTTAAAGTCAGTGAAAAGGAAAATTTAAAAAAAAGATCAATTATTGCTTTAGCAATCGAACTATAATATATATAATGGAATAAATAAGTTACCATTGTAATTATTTGCTTGGATTTATTAGGCCCCAGAAGAATGTTGGCTGGGAATGGATATGTACTCTTGGTAGCTCCATTTAATAGTGATTTGAGTCTTAAGTAATTTCAAGCTGCTGCTTTGTTCAAATTTAAGATGTATTTTCCTTTGTTACTTTAAAATAATTTCATATATATTCTTTAAATAAATATTTTTTCTTACAAGAAGCATCAACCTCATAGGTAAACTATCAGCTTGGATGAAATCTTCGAGTTTTCTCTATTGGAAACCCCTTTTTCCTGAAACTTATTGCGAAAAGTTTATTTTTTAGAGTTCTGAATTCAAAATTCCTCAAAAGACTGATCTCTTCAATAAAGATCAAGGCTGGCTAGTGGAGAGAGCTTTGAAAACACATTTTACTATAAATCCTTCTTTTTACTTAGTAAATCCCTCAGAAAATATTAGGGCACCTGCCAATAATAGACCTCCATTTTTAACGGTTGGTATTTTTATGAAAATCCACTATTCTTACTGAGAATGGTAGTGGGGAAATTGAGAAAATAATAAATTTAACTAAATATAATACTTTATTAGAAGAATATATTCCAGGTACAGTAGTTTTCACAGCTATGGCGCCAAGAACAATAACTCAGATTTAAATAAAATGTGCTCACATTTAAGCAAAATCCAAATATAAGTATAAAATATGGTGGGATACACTATCTAGAAAGACGCCATCTAGAAAATGTTATCTAGAAAACACCATTTAGAAAGACACCATCTAGAAAATGTGTCCTAAAACGCCATCTAGAAACCCTATGTCAAATTTCTGGCAGAACTGTGCCAAATAACTGAAAAATTAATAAAAACCCAAAAAAATTCAAAAACAGTAAGAAAACACATGGCTAGACTCAAAATAATCCAAAGATTCCAAATCTGCAATAATAATATGGTATCAGCTAGTACTAACTATAGTGCGCCAAGCTCCAAAGTCAACACACCCCAAAACTGTGATATTTCCATATTGAAATTTGCTCCTATGTTTGTATCAATGTACTAAAAATTAAGTAAAAATTAAATCTTTGGAAGTAAAGTATTTAATGGAAGAGTGACTTGATCAGGCTTCAGTCCCAAAAGTCTTTACAATGCCTTTGAGATGGGTAAGGCGGCCTTCTCTGGTGTAATAGGTCAAAAACTCCTTGGTAACACTTGCAAACTTGACCTGATGATCTGCATGCTTGGATAGAACAGCTTTGCTTTTGATGGCCTGAGGGTAAAGCTGGTCCCCATGGATATACCAGATCTTCAGCTTGTTGATAATCACAATGAATCTGGGCTTCTTTATCTTAACCAGGCAAGAAAATTGATTGTACCAACCTTCAAGTGATGAGGTGGTCTTAGTTATACTGACCTTAGCCTGATTATTACAGTTCCAGTTAATGAAGACACTACCCTTGCATATATAAAATCATTAATGAAACATTTTAAACTTAAAACCCAAATATTACAGATACTTTTATGGTAAGGAATAAAATCAGTATATCAAAAGTGGGTTTTAATGGCTGTGTTACAGGGAGATAGTACTACCAAAGGTGAGTTAATTTGAGTTGATATATTATATGTGGTCATAAATTAATATCATACTTTATTCCCAGTTAATAAGGAAAAGGCTTGGATTTATCACATAAAAGTATAATTTATTATTTGATTCCAGATGCTGTATTTCTAGATGTCATATTTTAGGGTATTTATTAAGCGTTTTTATACTCAAAAAATCTTATTTGGATAACACTCCTTTTATTTCAATTTGTGATAGCGTTTTCTAGATGCCGTTTTTCTAGATGACATATTAGAAACCAATATGTAAAAAATAACTATTTAATATTTTTTTAATTTTTTTGTTTTGCCAATGTAAATCCTGACCCTATCTGTCATGCCCTGCCCCAAAGGGCAGGCTTTTTAAAAACTTACCACATTTATTTGTTTTTGATTGATTTAATCTTTCTTTATTTTTTAATATTGAAATTTTGAATTAATAGTTAATATTTAAGTATTTTAAAGTAACTTACCTTGTTTTAAGTTGATTTGCGTTTGAATTGATATTGTTGTTGTCGTCTTTTTCTTGCCAGCTATTCTATTAGCTTTATGTTATCTACTTTAAAGTTAGAGAAATTTTAATTTTCACTCACCTTTTTGAAACTCCTGGTTATGTTGTTGCTGCTTTTCCCCAGCTTCACGTTGCAGATCAACTTCAAACTGGCCGTCTGTTTCCCCTTTCTTCCTCTTGTCATCTCCAAACTTCCCCAGTTGCTTCTCTTCTTGGCTACTTTCTCCCTGACTATCAATCTCGACTGAAAAGGCTTTTTCTTATATAAATAAAAAGCTTTTGAAGAGTAGGCTTTAAGCCAAAATTCTGAGTGATTTCTACCCTTCAATTCTTTATCAAATTTTAACTTGAGATCTTAACTTTTAGAAATTTACACATTTTTATTAATTCATCTTTTTAGTTTAGTCTTTAATTTTCTCAAATAAATGAAAGTTATAAAACAACAAGCCTTAGGCTTGTTGTATCCATTATTTTCCCTTAAGGAGTCTTTTAATAGTTACATGTACCATTTTGCTGATGGAGAGTATCCCAATATCAAAATTCCCTTAGTTACTAATTGTTCACTATTAAATACCTTGTTTTATCTTCTTTGTTTAGGGTTCCTAAACTCTATCACTCCTTTTGTAACTCAGTATAGGTTTTAGCAGGATTCTGTAAAATTATCTTACAGGCAGTTCCTACCTTTTTTCATCTTCTGAATCTTAATCCTAATGTTTTACACACTTTAGTTTATAACCTTGAACCACTATGGGCAAGACCTTACACTATTGCAAATTTTTTCTATGTGGCATCTTTCTAGATGGTGTATTGCACCTAAAATATACACTCTGCTAACAGGGATTTTGGGCATTAATATTTGAAATGGCTCAAAACAACAGCAAACAACCCAAACAAAAAGAAAAAAGAATCAAATTTAGTACAAAATACATGGATTCCCAAACAAAATGGTTTTAGTTGTCCTTTGGGGTACATATGTTTACTATGTAAATTGGTGAAAAAATACACCCAAGCACAGTGAGTCAAAACTAAAACCAAAAATGAAACAGAATAGCAACTCAACATGTAAACAAAACCACTCAATTGTTGTGTGCAATGGATTGTAATCAAGAATGATACAGTAGTTTTAAAAGCTATGACAACAAGCAAAAACAATTCAGATTTAAACAAAATGAACTCAGCTTTAAACAAAATTGAAATGAATCCAAATCTATTGTAAATCAATATAAATTCATTTATTTTTAATTTTGTTTAAATCTGAGTTCATTTTGTTTAAATCTGAATTTTTTTTGCTTATTGCCATAGCTTTTAAAACTACTGTACCAAGGTATCTAAAACAAGATAGGGATCTGAAATATAAATTATAAAAACATCCTTCTGGATGCTTAAATATAGCATAAAATCTAGGGCAAATGAGTGGAAATTTAATTAGTGATTCTAAAATGGGCTGTGTAAAACCAAAAATGACTTATTGAGATACAAAAAATCTATAAACATGCAGTTGGGCGGTCTATTGTGACAGAAATTGCAGGATAGTATGAAGCTGTTTCTAAGTGATGGGGAATTACCACCCAAATCCACATAGAATTAATGATTAACCACCAACGTGGCTTCAAATATCTTTTTGTAAAATTTCCAATTGTAATACCAGGATTAAGCAGAACAATTAATCCTAACCAAAGTAGCCCAAGATAAATGGCTTGAGACAACATCAACAAATCTTCAGAATAAAATTCTGGACATTGGGAGGCAACACAATTTTCAGTTTCAAGAATGGGGGGAGGAGCTGCAAAATCAGTTGACGCAAAATTAACATTGGGCGGCACCAACAACAAAGTTCCAACTTCAGGACCCCATCTTCTGGAAATGATTCTGTTGAGAATCAGATTGTACGGAATATATTGTAACAACCCAACCACAGGATGCATTTTGAAAAGTAAATTAGAACTTGGGATGAATGATTTTTATTGAGTAAAATTTTGGGAGGACTCAACTCTTAGAGTTGAAACAGTGAAAATTATTCAATATATATCAGAAAAATTGACTAAGCAATACCACCTGAGTCTTGACCTCCTATTCCTTCCACATTGTCAAGTAAGTATATGGTCCAGGTTGCAAAGAACCCTTGTGTGACTGGTTTCTGACAACCATGCTGATTGACAAGCTCATAATGGGTGACCCTCAAATTACGCCAATTTATCCATGTCAATTTGAAAGGGGGAACCATTTTCAGCTGACAGACTGGAGCAGCCATAACCCATTTCTGATCAACCGTTTGATTTAAATCTGTTAACTCAGTCAATTTTGATTAAGGTTTTACGGCTTTTTGAGCCTTCTTGCTTTGGCAGATAATACCCGGCATGATGGAACCTACTGTGACATCTATATTCTAATTAAATGACCATATTCAGATAAAAACAAACATTAAACTCATGGTTGTATCTTAATTTAGCTTGGTTTATAATTTTATTTTATAGTAAAATGAAAGGGATAAAATAACAGAGTGGCAACACAGCTGGTGAGTGCTGCAGTTGGGGGCATCACCATGGATAAACAAATTGTGTGAGTGCAACACAAGTGCCAACTCAGGAAGGGCGATGGAGAGCACTGTATACTTTTAAGGTCGCACAGACACAGCAACCAGTTCATGCCACACAGGTTGGGAGGGAAGAGCATAAATCCAAGGGTTCCCAAGCTATTGTTGAGGGGCAGGATGTATAAGTATTCTGGCTGTTCCCAACACAAGTAACATCCAGTCATTGCCTGGTTTGGTGCCAATCCAATGCTTGGTTTGATATTCCTGAAATGGTAACAAATCAATGTCCCTTGACTCATCCAGATATCCAGCTATCAAACCCAGCTCACACACAACCTCCAATATATTTGATCTAACTTAAGTCTCTGCCACGCAGCACACAATATACAAGCCTGAAATATTATCCAATAAAACTACTCTTTTTCTTTTCTAAACCTATCTTCAAAGCTTCCCCAGAAGTTGCTCCTAATCACTATCCAAAAGGCCATCAAGGTACTTTAAATTCAGAACCTAATGACAAAAATATGGGATTATCAAATCCTAGGTCCAAATTTTGAATCACATTTATGAGCAACTCAGCTGAGTGAGAACTAAAATATTTAATAAAATCAACTATTTAATTTGACTTTTTTGGTTTATTTAAATTGGCAAATTTCAAATCTCTTGAGAAGATAACTCAACTAACAAAAGACAAAACACAGCAAACAAATGCAGGATAAATGAGTCAGAAATGCGGGATTTTAATGTACAATTTGAGATTTCCTACATTTCTAACAAATCATAGACAACATGTTATATTAAAAAATAAGAAAATGCGGGATTTTCTAATCCAAGAACTAAATTTCAAATCAAAAATGAGTGAATTTGAAATAAATATGATTTATGGGAGTCTCAAAAAGGATTCTAAAGGATCTAGAGTGAATTTGTGATAATTCTTTTAGGAATTATAGGCATTCTCAAAAATCACCCTATTTCAGTTTAGGGCGGCTGAAATTTAGATCCTACTATTCACCAACTTAACATACTTAACAATAAAATTGACTAAAATATACTCTTCTCTTTTTGAGTTTAAATTTTATTAAAAATTTATTATGCCTTCTTTTGATAACAACCAAATAAACAAGCTGTTCCCTGGACTTGCAAAATCATACAGGGCTACACTGGGTTCTCAACAGTGAAGCCTCTGTCTATAGTCATTCCCAACCTGTATGCCCCTCCCCAAGCACTACCCAGGAGTGTGTTCTTTCTTCTGCACCCTCAAGCATGGCCCTGTTTGCCCATCATGCACAGGTAGCTGCCAACCCAAATCACATATCAACAATGGCATCCAGAACCAGCCAATTGAGCCATGGGGTCAGCTAGAGAACCTGGAATCCAGAAGAAATCAATCATATGATACCCTCTGGTTCCCAAGACAGACACATCCCACCCCCAGCCAATCACTCTCAAGACGCAGAAGAAAACTAATTACCCCAGAAATTGTTCTTGAAATGGTAAAAAAGCAAGGTATACTTATGTCCCTTGAGGAAATTGCAGCCGCAATGGGTTTTGCAAAGTCCACTGTGGCTACAACCCTGCAAGCCCACGCCAACTGTGGTTCCTCTCAAGAAGACCCCAACTGGTGCCCATACTTTAACTGATGGTGAAAAAGTCCATTACCTTATGATGACCATCATGTAATGTGATCCGCAAATTCCCCTGGTCCAGGTTCCCTCCACCTGGGACTCCATATAAGAGTTAAATGGCAAGCGGCACTATTCAGGGAAAAACAATGAGGATAAATTAAACAAATCATTAGCTGTTTAAGTAACGCTAAGCCAGATTGGGTGGAGGATCTCACTAATTTTGAGCCTTTGGAGGTGTAGCAGAAGGTAGCCACCAAGACAGAGGTTGAGAAAATCATTTGGAGTGGGAAATTAGAAACAGAAAAGGTAGGTGACGCCAAGTACAGGGTGAGCCAAGGGACAGCAAAGGACTTGGCAGCCAAGTGGAATAGGACAGAGGAAACATTGTCAACAACAGGGGCCAGAAGACCCAAGTATTTCAACATAGAGATCAAACTTCTTTATTGTATTTTCACCAGGGATATCTAGCTAACTAAAAACAAGTTTCTAGAGAGGATGGAAATGTCTTAAGAGAGTTCAGGATGAGGGAGGAGGGGATTTTGAAGCCTCTGATTGGCTGGCAAGAATATTTTCAGCAGTTGAAGGGCCTGCATTAGAATTTGAGGCAATGCTGTTATAATTCAAAAAAAATCTGGTAACTAGCGGCTCAAGCGCTGCCATCACCAAATAGTGTATAACCTGTGATTTTCTTGCCATAACTATTTGGACAGAGATACGGCAGTCCAGATTTTCAAGGGCTATTTGAGCAACCCCAGCTTTGACCCATTTTTTCAATGACAGCATTTAAATTGTCAATTTTTTTCAAGGGTTTGGCAGCAGTCCTTTGCTGGTTTCTGGTCTTGCGGGGTGTACTATTCCTTACATTTGGTTTTCTACTGTAACACTCCATGGCATTTTCACAAATAATAGAACAGTCAATTCATGAATGCACAGAGTTGTGGTTGCTGCTAGAATCTTGTCCAATCAAGTTCTCACTGGTCCCAGTTTGGTGGATACTGTCACAAGTGACAAATTCTTATCAACTATGCTTATTGAAAGGCCTCAACTACAGGATTCAAACCCTGGCTCCTTGCGGGCTGCCAGCCTGCAGGGCCAGCTGCCTGGCCGCCTGCAGTTTTTTGGGCTCAAACCAGAGCAGGATTTGGCTTTGGAAAATCCTTTGAAGCTTGATAAATCTAATTCACCTACATCAATACTCCCCACACTAAAGGTTCCTGTTAACTTGACCAATCAGCAGGCAGGCCCAGCCACAGATCCCAGAATAACTTGGGCCCACACAGAAGGGGAAACAGAGAACCTTCCCATAGAACGCAGGCCACCCAGAGACAACCAATCCCACAACCTGACTAGGAAATTTGAGTATTCTCAATTTGAGCCAGCTAATGGAATAACCCCCGCAATTGATGCCACCAAAGACCAGGAAGACCTGGTGAACAGGGAAAACCCGGGCCACAGAATTTTGTGAAAGTTTTACCATGACAGATAGGCATACTTATACCCTAGACCGCCAGGAAGATGCCCATTGCCATTCTTGCAATAAAGTGATATGAACCTTTGGTTCAACCAGATCATACCATACTTGTTATTAGCTCTATTTAATTCACAGCCTACGTCTTGCGGTTCTGCACCCCACTCTCACCTACCCCAAGAAACTGCGGACCAGCTGCCTGACCTTTACTGTCCACCAGGAGCCCCCTTTGGCCCATTACATTTCACCAAATACCCACCGAAACCCGGCGTATTCTGAGTTTACTCTAGAGGAAATCCTGATCCACAACCCCAAAGCTAGAACTAGTATGACGGAAGTCCTTTACAGAGAAGACGCCAAAATCATCTGGCCCCCTCTGCTATTCCGAGACAAGTATGATTTCTGGCCCACATATTTGGTTCCAATGACACCACCCCTCACCCTGCGGCCCAACCACCCGCAAGAATACATTGCCACTAATGAATCCACCTCCACCCAGATATTTGGGGTGATGTATATCACCCTCACAGGGTTGATTGATTCTATGGTGCCTGTAAGCAGACCTTGGGCAGTCCTTGGAAAATTGTTTTCTTATATTGTAAAGTTAGCCCCAATCTTTTGGTGGGCTCTCCCTATTGGGCCCGCAGGCCATCTGCCCGCAAGTTCTCAGGAACCTCCCACTGGTTGGATCCCTGACAGATACCAACCCCTATGAGTCTGCTGTCAGCAACCTTACCAAAGAGAGGGCAATGAGGACGCGCAATGGCATCATCTTCCTGTTGTATGCCAAGATTTATGCAAGTATCCAAGGCTATGGAGAAAAGCATATCCAATCTGACGTGTACAAGGTGGCCCAATTTTGTATTAATTTGTTGGGGTTTTACTGGAAGTTTCCCCATTGGGTGTCAATCATTACTCAGCAATATCAAACACTGCAGATGGGTATGCCTACCAGACGGAGCTCAAGGACATGCTGGAGAAGTGGGCTACCCAACAGGCTGTATACACAGTTGTACTGAGTGCAGAAACAGAGCAGCAGGAATAAGCAACCAAAGAAATCAGGACTGTGGGGCATACATGTTGGTCCTATCCCACCAACCACACTGACATGCATCTTGAAGATGTATGTCTCTACAATTTTGGTTCAGCTCTCAGGCGCTCAAAGCCTGCCAACTATAATGAACTGTGCTCCCAAATAGAGAAGGAGGATTAGCTTTTCCCTTCTATATTTGTCCAGGACTTATCAGATCTCATCATATTCTGTGCAAGTGATAGTGATAAGTCCAGAAAGAACCCCCTCCTTCCCTCACACCCATCCATTTGTTTTGTCAAGCCTGCATGTGTGATAGAAGAAGAATTTGATCAATTGAAGCAATCAGTCCTTTCCACCTCTTCCCAGTCAACAAACCCTGCCTCCTTAACCCCCCATCAAGATCAAGCCACCCACCTTCTAACCCTGACTCCCAAACCACTACCCATTCCCTCCCTACTACCTCTGATGATGTCCCTTTTTATAGGCACAGATGATGGTGACGTACATTCCGCCCATTCCCTCCCCTTCTTGTCCTTTGATGAGTAAAATAAAACCTTTCTTTGTGACAACTTTCTTAAAATTGATATTATTTATTCCAATTCATAATTAATAATATATTTTTTATACTATTGAAATTCTCCATAATTAATAAAATTAGTGTACATTTGATGTGGTAGCATATAATTATTTGCATGAATATTTTTCATTATCAATAATAAATTAAGGACCACAAATATATAAATTACATTAGAATATTGCAGGTATGCGTTAAATAATGATATTTAGATATTATGTGCATAACTCAATGCATTCTGTTTTAATAAAATTCATTTGAAACAAGGCCTTTTTCAATGTAATTTATATAAATGGACTGTGTTTATATTAGTGGGCCATTAACGCTTAGTACAAATATTGATACATAGTGCATTTCACAGCTTATATATCTGCCTATTGATAAAAATTCTGTAAATTTTTTAGTCAGATTTTTTGAAGTAATAAAAATGTAATGGATCAATAAATTACTATTATAACCATTAATTGGCTGATTTTCTTTGCTGTGGCAACAATGCATTTTATGATATTTACACACTGATATCCAACTGGTTGGTTTCACATCCAATCAAAGAGGTAATAGAAAACATGGTTTCCATCCCAACCACATCTGGTCTCAGGGTGGCAATCACGTTTCCTATTGCCTGTGTGATTGGATATGAAACCAACCAATTGGATACTAGTGTGTAAAGATCAGAAAATACACTATTGCCATAGCAAAAGAAATCAGCCAATTAATGATTATAACAGTAATTTATTGATCATTAATTTTTATAACCTCACAAAATCTGACTAAAATTTTACAGAATTATTATCAATAGGTAAATATGAAGGCTGTAAAATGCACTATGTATTAATATTTGTACTAAGTGTTAATGGCTCCCTAATATAAACACAGTCCATTTTGTAAGGTTTTGCCCAATAAGGCACAAGATTATAAACTATACCATGTAAAGTGTTTGGATTTAAGTTTAAAAGATATAAAAAAGTAGGCACAGTTTGTAGGAGACCCTTAACAGACCTGCCAAAAATTTATGACTAGACACAAAAGGTGTCATAGAATTAACTAATCCTAAACAAACTATATAAAATAAAGTGTTAAACAAGTATTTATTGGTAACCAAAGGTATATCCACGTCAGGATATTCCCTGTGGGAATATCTCAACATAAAGCTAGTCAAATTATCCCTAAGTTAAAAAAATGGTGACAACAAGCTAAATGCTTGTTGTCTAACTATCTCCATTCTAATTATGCATGCTGTTTGAGCCTGGGAGGCAAATATAAAAACTAACAAGGTATCTAATTTAAACCTAAGCTTCTTTTGATTTAAAAGAGGACAACCTAAGCAAATTTCAAAGTTGGAATTTGGAGAATGAAAAATATAATTGAAGTAAAAAACCTGTAAACAGTGATTGGGGGAAAACCACTTAGAATTTCAGCTTAAAAAGCTTACTCCTCTGGTGTCTTTATTTATATGCAAGAAAAACCAAGTCTTGGGGAGATCTTCAGGGCAAAACAGGGAGTTTTCTGAACAGATGTGATTGACAGACAGAGGGGAAGAACACATGGTGATGGGGAAGCAGATGGCAACAGGAGCCCAAGATCTGCATAAGCAGTGGGGAGAACAGCAGTTGCGTAAGCCAAGGAGTTAAAAGTAAAAAAATAAAACCTATCTAAGAATAGGAATTATATAAAAGTGAATCAGATTTGAGTTTCACACACAAAGGAGCAAAAGCAACTTGAAAGCAAACAAAATCAAGGCAAGTTTTTGATTAAAACAGAATAATAAAATCTAATTCAAATAATAATTCAAATTTCAAATTCTAAAGCTTTTCTGAAGCCTGCCCTTTGGGGCAGGGCACAACACATTTATATAAATTACAGTGAAAAAGGCCTTATTTACAATGAATTTTATTATACAGAATGCATTGAGTTATGCATATAATATCTAAATATCATGATTTAATGCATACCTGCAATATTCTAATGTAATTTATATATTTGTGGTCCTTAATTTATTATTGTTATGAAAAATATTCAGGTGTTAATGGTATTACTATAAAAACAGTTTTTTGATGCACTACCAACAAAATGTCAAATATTTACAACTTGATAAACAAATTAGAAGCACACCTGCAAAAGTTTGTTGAAATATAAAAAACTATCAGGGAACTAGTAGAAGGAAAGCTGGGCAATGGAGGCCACCCACTAATCCAGTCAAAGGAAGATGCTCTGAATAAATTGGGGAATATTATAGATGAAAAAGACAAAGAAGTGCTACCTAATCTACAGGGAACAATTTTATCAAGTCTGAAGTTCAATGATGCAGCCTATAATTTGTATGATTTCTGGCAAGGGGTCAAAGAAAACAATAAGAAAATCAAGCTGATTGAAGGAACTGAAATTTCAAAGGAAATCAACACAAATGAAGAGGAAACTAATCAAATGGAAACAGATGAAAACAAAGCACAATCAAGAAGCAGAAGCGCCACAAGAAACAATGAAAATTCAATAAATGAAAATCAAGAGGAAGAACAAGTAGCAAGAAATATAAGAAAAATTAAGCCTAGAAAAATTAATGAAGAGCATCCAATGCTCATGAAGCTTGCTGAAGGGGCGCCAGTGGCTGAGGGGGCCGCAGGGGAAACAATCAGTAGGTTTTTATGTTTTACTTACCTTATTTTAGTCACATTAAGGAATGGGGAAGAAGTCATTGAGGTGAGGACATATACACCAAGTGGTGTTAATGGGGGTTATCAATCTTTGGTAGCTCCTATCATTAAATAAATAAAAATGAAATTAATAAAATAATGAAAAATAACATCAATCAATATGCAAAAAAAGAAGCAATGAATAAGGAATTCAAAGCGCCAGAAGGAAGTTCAACTTGGGTCAGAGAAGCCTATGAAGTAGGCGCAAGCATCAATTTCAATAAAATGATGGAAATTAAACTGAATGACAGCATGGATTTTTATGAATATATCTTTGAATGTCTTGAAAATTTTCAATTTTCAACTATGAACTCATATGAAATAAACCTAAAAAAATCAATTTCAAGTTCTACAATAAAAACAAGGCAGCAATCTTCAATAATTTAATAAAAGCAATATAAAATCAAATAGGCAAAGTATTCTTAGTCAATAAGATGAAACCTTTATTCATATCTTTTGCAGAGGCATGTGTGGCTGATCCCTCCAAAATGCCTGCCTTGCCTTTACTCAGGATTTTTAAATACATCCTATATGAATAGATTAGTCATTATATACAAGAAATTCTGCTTATTTGCAGAAATCTATTCTTCACAGCAACTGCACCTTGCTGTTTACCTTGGGGTAATCATACACTGTATCATAAAAGCCAACATGAAAAAGCTGGAGGATTTCCTCCTTCAAATGGACATCTGCCGGCTGGTACTGTACAAAATGAAGACGCTGCAGGGCTATCAAACCGTAGAGTATGTCCTATACTACTGTTTTATGTTAGTTTTGTTGTACAAATACACAATACCTCTCAAGAACCAACTCCTAATCAATTTGCTTTTGCAACTGCCTTTTATAAGACACTCAGCAACCACTGGGTTGCTGAGTGCCACCCCTCTAGCAATTGCATCCAGAGTTGTCCACCACATACAGAAGAGTATGTGGTCCCAATTAGACACATTAGCAGAAATTTTAATTTTGGGGTATAATACCCCGGAATAACCACATTCCCCTTTGCAATTAGCATTTCCTAAATAAATTATATTCCCTTGCAATTTATCTTTTGTTTTTATTTTAATTTTTAATTTTATCTTTATGTTTAATTTATTTTAATATTTAAATTTAATTATTTAAATTATAAATGCAATGTATGTAAATATATTATAATTCAGTATTTATAGTAAGCAAACATGTGAAATAATAAAATATATTTTAAAAATTTGTTTATTTAGTTGCTTGTTGAGTACAGGTTCATATATTATGTAGTTAAACAACACACACTATATTTATCTGCATTGAGCTGTCTGCTCCACTTATGTTCTAAACAAGTGATTGTTTAGAACTTGAATTACTTTTCCCTGTAATATGATTTGATAAATAGATTTGCTATGCTTAACCTGCAGCATAATACTAATTAGTTTGATATACATGAAAACCATTGGTTTTTGTGTTGTGTGGCTATAGTGGCACTGAAATAATAAGGATCAGGTGATGCCTCACAAGGTCAAATCTGTGGCTTTTAAAAAATTCAGTGGTACTAAAAATGGTTCACAATTATTTTAAATTAATCTATTTCTATCTTTTTTATTTTTTTATTTGTTAGATCTACATTCAATACACTAGTTAGTGCATTATAATAAAAATATGTGTATCTATATCTAGTATAATTAATTTATTTATCTTTTATAAAAATTCTTATATGTCTATAATGAAATTCATCATCAATTAATTATATACAAATAATATTATTTAAGTCCTATTAAAACCAAAATAAATAAAAACAAAAACAAATAAAAACGGAGTGCCCATTTATTTGATTGGCTCAGAGGCAAGGGATTTGGGAAGGGCTTTGGGAAAGAAGGATTCTGAGTGCTTGCAAGAAGCATCAGCACATTGGGTGGCATCTCAAATTGACTGACCTCAAGGATTTTGAAGAGATCTTTGGTGTCCTGATGGAGGCTTTTTGTTGAGCAACTTGTGTTATTGCTGGTATGTTCAAAGCTACAGATGGATGTTAGCCTTGCCAATGTACTCTACCTAATCCTATGCAAGAGCACTACAGACTACAATAGAGTAGAACTTTGAAGATAATTACGTTTATTGAAGCTGGAGTACAATCTAGCCAGCAGCTGCAATCTATCCAGGTGTAACTAAGAACTTGTCCTTATCCTTTCAGGTGTCTATATCAATATATACTGCAACAACCCTTGTTCTTGTCCTTTCAGACAGTTCTCAGTGGCTACCTTTGCAATAGGTCCATCTTTTCTAGCTACACCTATCCTGATTGGCTGTCCTTGGCATGTGTGTTGCTACTGGCCTTTGCAGGTATACATGGCACTTCAGCTACATCCTACGCTCTTCTTGAGCTAGCCTACTGTCATTTATTGATTGGCTGTATCTTACACGCCTATTATTGCGCTGGGAAACTACGCCATATTTAGTTGACGCTTATAAATGGTACTTAATCTGTCTTCCAGCATTGGAAGGTGGAATTTTGGTATTCCACTTGTAGGGCTTAATCAGTGATCCTTTTCTGGCTGGCAAGTCTTCTGCTCATTAATGCAACAGGTCAAATTAAGGATTATATGCTGTATAATAGCAGACTCAATCCAGTATTGACCCGTGAATTATCCGCCGTGTAATGCTGACCCAAACCAATAAGCAAATTGATTATAGGCCGTGTAGCTCTGACCCAAACTTGGTATTTCCTGATCTTTTGCCTATCACTTGTTTGATATGATCATATACACCCATCAGGCAGTGTGGGGTTGGGTTGATACAACATCCAGTAGGGTGGATTGGGGTGAGTGATAGATGATCTATAGGTTATACAGAGTAGAATCAATGATAATCACTATGTTGGCTAACATTTATACGGCGTATAATTGTACATCAATTATAATAAAGCAAGTAATATACGGTGTATAATCAGTACACATTGGAATGATGATCAGTGATAATACGGCGTATAATTGCAACATCTAATATAATAAACTAACAATTACACGGCGTGTAACTGCCATATCTATTATAATAAATTAATGATTATATGGTGTATAATTACTACACTTGATTAAATGACAACCAAGGGATAATACAGCGTGTAACTGATTAAGATCTGCGTGCAATGATTAGCCTGATCATTTGTGGTCAATCAGCCTAATCTCACACCATTCTTCATCTTATTCCTGATCCAACCAAACACCTCCTCAATTGGATTCAGAAATAGAGAATAGGGAGGGAGGAAGAGGAGTCTCATTGGACAATCATCAAGGCAGTGGCTAGAGGTATGGCTATTTTTATTGATGGGGGGGAACTCTGACACAACCAAATCCACTTTGTGGAGCCCAACATTATCAAGCACAACAATGTTGGTTATGCCGCAGTAATTAATCTGAAGGTATTCCTGGACAGTTCAGAAAAAATCAAGGAATGTACCACTTTTATGTGAGCCCTTAATCATTTGATACTGGTCCAATCCACAAGGACCAAGAAGCGCTACCATGAAATAGGTCTGGAAATAGATAGCTGCACAATGTGCTAAATCATCCTTGGACCCCTTCTTGACCCACCCATGCCTAGACCTGAGTGAAGAGGAAAACAACAATTTGTTGATATAGAATAATTGAAAATTATCATTCTGCTTTAGGGCCAGATAGATTTTGGCATAAATGCGGCAATCCTCAATTGTCTTCTCCCCGTTTTGGCTGTACAGAGAAATCCCCATTACTTTCCACAAGAAGCCAAGATTGACCATGGTTTTGTAAACAAGTGTTTTCAAAACAAAAAGTCCAAACTTGGTGGTAATTATTAATTGGACAGCAAGTGAGCCCAGGTGGCTATCCTTAGATACCTACTGCTTTATTACATTGATGTGCATGGGTTGTAGTAGTTTGGGCTGTCTTTTTGCCCTGGCAGATTCTGCAATTCAGCCAGGTTTACTTTATTTTTTGTTGAGGTTGCTATTATATCTGACTGTGACACCAAATCAGGACAAAATATCCCAAACTTACATTCCTCTGTTCAAGAAGTTGAGAAGAGCTTCATACTCACTATCTGTCAACTGATGTCATCCCTTGGCAGGTACCACGGCATCCTGGCTGGCAGGCTCAACACAGGGGATGGGGACCTTCATGTAGAAGATGGGATCACTCTTGCTTGTGGTGACACTGTCAATTGTTGAATATACCACAGGAGCAGATGCCTTCTCAGTTGTTGCCAATGGCTCATAGAAGGTATCAAAAATGCAGGGCATGTGGTGGCAACTCTGGGATCCAGAGTGCAGAGCTAGGTGACAACTGGGTACACAGTGGAGGTGTAAGTAACCTCATTGTTAATGGTGACCCTGGTATAGGAGACTTTGGTGGCAGGCCTTGAGAGCAGCTTCTATCTAGGATTCAGGCTGGTTGTTCTGGCTTGGGATGCGGGAGGTGTTTGGCTGGCGCTGACACCTTAGGAGGCCTGTGTGTCAGCATTAATCCCCTTGAGTTGTGTTCTGGGTCTGTTATTGGACCCTCTGGGACACCCTCATGGACAGGCTGCCCCGCAGGCTGGTGCAGAAGTTGGTTGGGAATGTGATTTTCTGTCCATAAAAATAAAATAAAAATATATTTTAGATTAAATATGTATTTATTTAGATTTTAGTTTTGTTGTGAGTAGTTATTTTCTCTTGATTTAGCCTTGAATAGTAACAGGATTTCTAAATCTGTTATTTGAAGTGTATAACATTGTATACTTTCTTAGTTTGGATAATTTTAAAATTTGATTAATTTTATGTATAAATATGGTTGTTGAGATTTGATTTTTTATTTGATTTTAGTCATGGTGGAGCTTCTCAATTTGGGTTGGTGTTTCCTAGTGTGCTAACTATACATTAATTTGGATTCCAGCTCCTGGAATTAAATTTTGAGTTTACTAGTGTCATACAAAAGTGATTTGAAATTTGGTTCTTGGATTTGACAATCCCGCAATTCCAAAAAAACATAGTAAACTTAATGAAAATGGTTGATGGATTTGAACACTTCAAATCTGATTCCAGTTAATTCAGTTTGTCCATTGGAAATATGCAGTTTGACTTGAACTTTGCAAAGTGTCTATGAGTTCCCGCATTTTCAAATATTCAAATAAATACTCAAAAAATCAATTTAATTAAAAAAGGCCATCCCGCAAAAGTGATTCAAATTTTGGACCAAGGATTTGACAATCCCGCATTTTTACGTTCAGGTTCTGAATTTACAGTATGTTTCTCTTTGATAATTGTCCCCAAACTATTCTTTGCAACTTCATTTTGTTAGGCCAAAGCCCTCCCTTCATTTCCCAATTACTTCACTACTATTTCTCTAACATTTTGTTCAATGTCAGGATTGACAATTCTTCACTCCCAGAAACCTGGTCCCAAGGGCAGATTTGAACCCTGAGCCTGGATCCCTGCAGGCTGCCAATCCCATGAACCAAGGGCCCGCCCACCTGCGTTTTTCTGAGATTGAGTCCCAGCAAGCTGAAGCCCTTGCTAAGTCCCAAAGCCAGAATACCAGTGCAGGTTCAATTATGATAGTGCCAGAGGAGGAGCTTCTTAAATTGCCTAATGGAGGCAGAGAAAGTTCCTCTGTACACTTCATGAATCTGAAGTCTTCTCAGATGACTAATCAAATTCCTCTGCCAAGAGAAATCACAGGCTTTAGGCCTGACCCCGTGACCACAGCCAAAAATCAATAAAATCAAGTGATCAATGTGGACAATCTGTCCAATGAGAGAGCGCCAGCTGAGGTGCCATTTTGCTGCTCTCAAACCCTAGCCTCCTGGCCACCCACCTGTACTTTTCCCAATATTTTGATGAAACCATCATGAGAAATGCTAAGTTTGGAGGCAGGATTCTATATATGCCTATAGATTCTGTGCTCAAACTTTATTGCCATTTTTAAATAAAGGTTATGTTATTTTGGCTTACATAGCTATTACTGTTTATTGCATTTGCCATCTACCAAATCAGCTCCAGATCTTCCAGTCCTCCTGTCCTAAAGGCCATCAATTTCCGTCCTCCAGGTGTTCCCTTTGGCCCAGTCCATTTCACAGAATATCCTCTGAAGCCCAAATACAAGGACTACACCCCAGAAAAATATCTCAAACTTGAATCCCTGGCCCAGATACAATCAGCTGTCAGATACAACTGCCAAGGCCTGTGGATTTTCTCAACTCCCAAGCTGTTTAGAGGAAGATTCAACTACCCTCCCACTTACAACGTCCACATAGAGCTGCCTGTGACCCCAAAACCTATGCCTGCTTCCTCCCCAGATCTCTCTACTGACCACACAGGTAAGCTGTTTGGGATTGTGTACATCACCCTCACCAGGGCAATTGACACTATAATCCTGGCCGCCAGCCCGTGGTCTTGGGTGGGGAAGTCCTTTTCCTACCTTTTCAAGTTAGCACCTTTCTTGTGGTGGGCTCTGCCCGCAAAAACCTGGCCCAAGTTATCCCCAAAAACGACAGGCTGGCCATTCACAATTGGTTCCCTGACATTCAAGTTTAATAACCTTTTGAAGAGCTGACTCTAATTTTGATAAGATTGTAGATATTAGACATGTTGTTTAAATTACATCCTAAATAGTGGTTTTTATAGTACTACCATCAACACATAATCATGAAATTATAGACAATAGTACATTTTATTGACAATCATTGCAAATAATACAA
Source organism: Entomophthora muscae (assembly GCA_014839935.2). Lineage (NCBI taxonomy): Eukaryota > Fungi > Entomophthoromycota > Entomophthoromycetes > Entomophthorales > Entomophthoraceae > Entomophthora > Entomophthora muscae. The sequence continues at coordinate 275,064 of QTSX02006450.1, read as the reverse complement.
ATAACTTGCAATTATACAAAAAATAGCATAACACACTAAAAAATACATCAGAATTGCATTAAACTAACCATCTGAATTAGAATTGGTAGATTATATTTTTCCATTATGTAAATTTTTTATTTGAATCTAGTATTTTATTGATATCTCATATTAAATTGTGAATGTTTTATTGAATGTTAATTATACCAGGTTGTATTGCCAGCCATGTCAATTATGCGTTATGTGCATAACACAATGCATTCTGTATAATAAAATTCATTGTAAACGTGGTTTTTTTCATTGTGATTTTATAATTGGACTGTGTCTATATTCAGGAGCCATTAACACTTATTACAAATATTGATATGTAGTGCATTTTACAGCCTGCATATTTACCTATTGGTTATAATTCTGTAAGTTTAAGTTGGATTTTGTTATTAGTAATAATTCAATGGATCAATCAACCACTGTTTATGATCATTAATTGGCTGATTTTCTTTGCTGTGGCAATTGTGCATTTGCTGATAATTACGCAACAGTATCTGATTGGTTGGTTTCATATCCTATTACACAGGCAATAGGAAACATGGTCACCACCCTGGCCACATCTGGTTTTGGGATGGTGACCACGTTTCCTATTGCCTCTTTGATTGGATATGAAACCAACCAATTGGATACTAGTGTGTAAATATCAGAAAATGCACAATTGTCACAGCAAATAAATCAGCCAATTAGTGGTCATAAACAGTGATTGATTTATCCATTCAATTATTACTATCTCACAAAATCTGATTTGAATTTTACAGAATCATTATCAATAGGTAAATATACAAGCCCTAAAATGCACTATGTATCAATATTTGTAATAAGTGTTAATGGCTCCCTAATATAGACACAGTCTAATTATAAAATTACAATGAAAAAAGCCATGTTTACAATGAATTTTATTATACAGAATGCATTGAGTTATGCACATAATATCTAAATATCAATACTCAATGTATACCTGCAAAATTCTAATACAGTAGTTTCCAAACCTGTTGAGATAAGCATATTTTATTCAGTTTAGAACGCATGAACTCAGTCTAAAAACAAAATCAAAGTGGATCAAAATCTATTGTAATTTAATATAAATTCCTTGGTTTTTTATTTCATTTTTAGACTGAGTTCATGTGTTCTAAACTGAACAATATGTGTTTATCTCAACAGGTTTGAAAACCACTGTATAATATTTACATTTGTTGGTCCTTACTTTATTATTGATAATGAAAGATATTCATGTAAATAACTATATGTTACCATATCAAATGTACAACATTTTATTAATTATGGGGAATGTCAATAATATAAAAAATATTATTAATTATGAATTGGAAGAAATAATATCAACTTTAATAATTTGTCACAAAGAAAGGGTTTATTTTACTTATCAAAGGACAAGTAGGGGAGAGAATGGGCAGAATGTTTGTGTAATACCCAAGTATTGAGGGTAAAACTTTAGTAACATAAGATGTCAGGTTAGGTGGCTCAAAGCTGTTCAAGGCGTAGACAATTGGATATAAGTTTACTGCCTGACATAAGGCTTTGGCAAGGATGTTGCATTGTCTAAGGCTGACGGCAAAGTACAGTAGCGTAGCTGCAGGGATCACGTAAGTAGCCAAGTTGGGAGTTGGGTGAGATGACGCCAGAGGTGTCCATGGGTTCAAAACCATTGAGTTGAGGTGAGTTGGCTCATTTTATGATATCCCTTTTGGTCCATGTGGTTCAGGACCAAACTGAGAATTGGTTAGCTGGTGGCCTGTTGAAAATTGGCGTACACCAGCAGATTCAACAGAAGAATTAAAAGGCAGGAGCACACACTCACTATGTGCCTTCAAATGTGAAGATTCTGAAGACATTGGCCAATTTAGGTTGTAATAAAGTTTATTGGGTCCTATACAAGTAGGTATAAAATTCCTCCCCTTGGCGTTTACTGCCAACGCCTTATATAGGGGTATTCTCATATTACTAATCACCAGTCACTGATAATGTCTTCTTAGACATTCCAGCGCACTGTAGAGACTGGGTTGGGTTGGCAGAAAAAGGGACAACCTTTTATTTTAGGATGCAATCCTACAATGCCTAGCACAAGGACACCCTCTGCTAGTAATTTTATCAGTGATCCTTTTTAAGATATACAATCACTTCTATATCTAGTTCTAACAAGGAGTCAAATAGGCCATTTGAATTGACCCTGGCGTCTTGACGTTTTTTTCTCTCAAAGCTGGCGCCTTGGCACTTGATATTAATTATTGTGGCGCTCTGGTGCTTGCAATCAATTGTGTTGGCGCCTTGGCGCTTGATGTAAATTATTGCGGCGCTCTGGCGCTTGCAATTAATTGTACTGACGTCCTGGCGCTTGATGTAAACTAGAGTGGCGCTCTGGCACCAAGAATAATTAATCCTGGCGCTGTGGCGCTTGTTATTTAAGGTAATGGCAATGTGGCACAATATTCCTTGACAACAACGTCATGGTCCACTAATCATATATTTAATTACATGGTAAGTTGACACTTATTCCTGGAAGGGTAATTGGTTGGCCCTGGTTAATTTTCCATAGCTGCCTAATGAATTAAGCTTTCCACAATCCCTGGTCAACAATTCTTCACATGGCCCCTTATCCCAAGGTAAGCTGTCAAGAAAGCTGTGAAGATGATGTAGTTCATCTTCTGACTTGGGGGTAATGAGTTTAGTAAGGTTACTTGCTTAGTCTGGGAAAAGGATTAATTGATGTGATAATATTGAGGAGGATATTCACTCAATGATAGTACAAACTATCATTGAGGGTTTTGTCTTTATTTATACTAGTGGACCTGCAAGGCATGATTATTGGAAGACATAGCATTGGGGAACCAAGAGTCTGAGTTGCATCTGTTATTCCCTTTTCTGGATTGGCTTGGGTGACTGGAAATTGAGAAGGTTTATCTGAATCCCAGTTTGCATTGGCATAGTGCAAGTTGGGCCTTCTTCATGCATCCAAATTCATTTACTGAATTTGGTGTATGATTTTCACTGTTGGAGAGCCTGTCAGTCTATTCTCCATTTGGTAAGCTCCCAAATTGGGCAGCAGTTCCTCCCAAGTTTGGCTTTGGGGAAATTGCCTTTCCTGATTTCCTGATCTGGCTATTTCCCAGAGGAGTGGATGGGGACTGGCCTGCTGGCATGGGAGGGCAAAGGCTGGTAGGTGGAAGGCTGGCTCATGGGTGCCTGGTTTGAGGATGGCTTGCAGGAGGGGCTGGCAAGAGTGGTCGGCGCCTGTGCAGTGGCAGTGGGCATCTGCTCAATGGTGGCAAGCATCTGCAAGTTGGCAGTGGGCAATGGCTTGATGGTGGCAGGCTTCCGTGTGGTGGTGGTGTGTATCTGCTTGGTGACAACGGGGCCCGCACAGTGGCGGTGGACATCTGCTTGGTGGCAGCGGGTGCCTGCATGTTGAAGGCAGGAAATGGCTTGGCTGTGGCGGGCTTCTGCATGGTGACAGTGTGTATCTGCTTGATGGCGGCGGATGTCTGCATGTTGGTGGTGGACGTCTGCTTGGTGGCAGCGGGCACCTTCACATTGACAGCGGGTGACATTTTGTTGGTTACACAACTATAAGTGTCAGGAATATTCCTGACAGTATGTTACCATCATCTGCACCTATAAAAAGGGACAGCATCAGATGTATTGGGCAGGGAATGGGTAGTGGTTTGGGAGTCAGGGTTGGAAGGTGAGTGGTTTGATCTTGATGAGGGGTTAGGGAGGCAGGGTTTGTTGACTGGGAAGAGGCGGAAAGAACTGATTGCTTCAATTGATTGAATTCTTCTTCTGTCACATATGCAGGCTTGACAAAACAAATGGATGGGTGTGGGGGAAGGCGGAGGTCCTTTCTGGACTTATCACTATCACTTGCATAGAATATGATGAGATCTGATAAGTCCTGGACAAATATAGAAGGGAAAAGCTAATCCTCCTTCTCAATTTGGGAGCACAGTTCATTGTAGGTGGCAGGCTTTGAGCGCCTGAGAGCTGAACCAAAATTGTAAAGGCATAAATCTGAAAGAACCATGTCAGCATGGTTGGTGGGGTAGGACTAACAGGTATGCCCCACAGTCCTGATTTTTTTGGTTGCCTACTCCCGCTGTTTTATCTCAGCACTCATTACAACTATGTACACAGCTTGTTGGGTAACCCACTCCTCCAGTATGTCCTTGATCTCTGTCTGGTAGGCATATCCATCTATGGAGTTTGATATTGCTGAGTAATAATTGACACCCAATGGGGAAACTTCTAGTAAAACCCCAACAAATTAATACAAAATTGGGCCACCTTGTACACATCAGATTGGATATGCTTTTCTCCATAGTCTTGGATACTTGCATAAATCTTGGCATACAACAGGGAGATGATGCCATTGCGCGTCCTCATTGCCCTCTCTTTGGTAAGATTGCTAACAGAAGACTCATAGTAGTTGGTATCCACCAAACTGGGACCAGTGAGAACTTGATTGGACAAGATTCTAGTAGCAACCACAACTCTGTGCATTCATGAATTGTCTGTTCTCTTATTTGTGAAAATGCCATGGAGTGTAACAGTAGAAAACCAAATGAAAGGGATAGTACACCCTGCAAGACCAGAAACCAGCAAAGGACTGCTGCCAAAACCTTGAAAAAAATTGACAATTTAAATGCTGTTATTGAAAAAAATGGGTCAAAGCTGGGGTCGCTCAAATAGCCCTTGAAAATATGGACTGCCATATCTCTGCCCAAATAATTATGACAAGAAAATCACAGGTTATACACTATTTGTTGATGGCAGCGCTTGAGCCGCTAGTTGCCAGAATTTTTTTGAATTATAACAACATTGCCTCAAATTCTAATGCAGGCCCTTCAACTGCTGAAAATATTCTTGCCGGCTAATCAGAGGCTGCAAAATCTCCTCCTCCCTCATACTGAATTCTCTTAAGACTTTTCCCATCCTCTCTAGAAACTTGTTTCTAGTTAGCTAGATATCCCTGGTGAAAATACAATAAAGAAGTTTGATCTCTATGTTGAAATACTTGGGCCTTCTGGCTCCTGTTGTTGGCAATGTTTCCTCTGTCTTATTCCACTTGACTGTCAAGTTCTTTGCTATCCCTTGGCCCACCCTGTACTTGGCGTCACCTACATTTTATGTTTCTAATTTCCCGCTCAAAATGATTTTTCCAATCTCTGTCTTGGTGGCTATCTTCTACTACACCTCCAAAGGCTCAAAATTAGTAAGCCCCTCCACCCAATTTGGCTTAGTGTTGCTTAAACAGCTAATGATTTGTTTAATTTATCCTCATTGTTTTTCCCTGAATAGTGCCGCTTGCCATTTAACTCTTACATGGAGTCCCAGGTGGAGGTGAACCTGGACCAGGGCCATTTGCAGATCACGTTATATGATGGCCATCATAAGGTAATGGACTTTTTCACCATCAGTTGAAGTATAGGCACCAGTTGGGGTTTTCTTGAGAGGGGCCACAGTTGGCGTGGGCTTGCAGGGTTGCAGCCACAATGGACTTTTCAAAACCCATTGCGGCTGCAATTTTCTCAAGGAACATAAGCATACCTCGCTTTTTTACCATTTCAAAAACAATTTCTGGGGTAATTAGCTTTCTTCTGCGTCTTGAAGGCTGATTGGCTGGGGGTGAGATGTGTCTGTCTTGGGAACCAGAGGGTGTCATATGATTGATTGCTTCTGGACTCCAAGTTCTCTGGGTGACCCCATGACTCAATTGGCTAGTTCTGGATGCCATTGTTGATATGTGATTTGGGTTGGCAGCTGCCTGTGCATGATGGGCAAACAGGGCCATGCTTGAGGGTGCAGAATAAATAACACACTCCTGGGTAGTGCTTTGGGAGGGGCATAAAGGTTGGGAATGACTATAGACAGAGGCTTCACTGTTGAGAACCCAGTGTAGCCCTGTATGATTTTGCAAGTCCAGGGAACAGCTTGTTTATTTGGTTGTTATCAAAAGAAGGCATAATAAATTTTTAATAAAATTTAAACTCAAAAAGAGAAGAGTATATTTTAGTCAATTTTATTGTTAAGTATGTTAAGTTGGTGAATAGTAGGATCTAAATTTTAGCCGTCCTAAACTAAAATAGGGTGGTTTTGGAGAATGCCTATAATTCCTAAAAGAATTATCACAAATTCACTCTAAATCCTTTGGCATCCTTTTTGAGACACCCATAAATTATATTTATTTCAAATTCCTTGTAATTATGTTTTGAAACTTGGTTCTTGGATTTGATAATCCCGCAATTTCAGATTTGTTAAGTTTTACATGATGTCTATGATTCGTTTGAAATACAGGAAATCTCAAATTTTACATTAGAATCCCGCATTTGTGATTCATATATCCCGCATTTGTTTGCTGTTTTGTCTTTTGTTAGTTGAGTTATCTGCTCAAGAGATTTGAAATTTGCCAATTTAAATAAACCAAAAAAAGTCAAATTAAATGGTTGATTTTATTAAATATTTTAATTTTCACTCAGCTGAGTTTCCCGCAAAAGTGATTTGAAATTTGGACCAAGGATTTGACAATCCTGCATTTTTACGTTTAGGTTCTTAATTTACAGTACCTCTTGCCGTCAGAAAGCCACCTTGATGATCTCCCTAGTTACCTTAGATCAAAATTTATAGTGATTTAAAGAGCCGAGTTCAAAAACCTCGTCAACATGTCCCAAACTGGTTGCAGGATTAGATTTCAAATCAAGACAAGCAACAATTAGTGAGCGGACAAATCCAATCATATCTCAGCTTCCAGTGATCAGTTTTGGAGGTTCTTACGCTCAAATGAAAGCCCCAGATGAGGAGAATCCTGCTGAGGTATTTTTAGATGACTAATTGAGGCAAAGCGCAAAGTTCGAGTCTGGTCAAAGGAATATGATTAGAATTAGTCAGCTGATGTCTCAAACTTTTAGCATGACCCTCCAGATAGAGAGACAAGGATCTTCAGGAATAATCTGGAAGAATCTCAAAGACCAATGCAAATGGTATAAAAAGAATCTAGTTACCTTTTCCCTATTGTGATCATTCTTGGTCTGAATAATAAATAAAGGTCTTCTCTTAGACTATAGTTTAAATGGATGAGTTGGGAGCCCTTGGGCCCTGACAGATAGTGCGGTTAGCTCCAGTATTTTAAAATACTCAAAAATATGTTCAAGTTAAAAGTAGAGAGTTCCATATCAAGTTGATTGATCTGATATTGGTTATTATTATTTATAAGCAGGATAGCCCTTGAGATAGAGTTAAGCTAACTTGGAAGATAACTATTCAGCAAGGTACAATGTTGATATGAGAGCAAATAAAAATAGACAGAGAGCTCACTTAGTAATTTAGTTTATTAAAGAGGTCAAGTTATAAGAATTTGGATTTTAGCAGAAGGAGTTAAGAGAAAAAGGGCTGGTTAGCACAGTAAATTGGTGGTTGTTTCTAAGGGAAGCATGAACCCATTCTGAAGATAAGGTTTTGGCTCGGAAGATTGCAATGATTGCCCATACACATTGGCGAAGCTTACGCCGGGCTGGGAGCGTTGCTAAGGAGTAGTTTGAAATGGAATTAAATTCAAGTGATTGGAGCAGGTGTGGAATATAGGGGAATGGAGGGACTTGCGGGAGGAAGCACATGGATGAGACAAAAGAAAATGTATCATCTTGGCTAGCTTGATCACTTCGCATCAGTGAAAGTAAGAATTGTTTCTGGAAAACAAGGCCAGACCTGATGCTGAATTCTCTATCCAGGAGGAAGCGCAGATCTTCTGCCTCACTGCGAGACTTGTGGTACATCTCTTTGTAGGGCTTGGAGTATATAAATTTAGGGAACTGCCCTTTGGATTCATGCATGCTCAATGTTCTTCTTGATGATTTACGGGCCAAAGCCAAGGCTGCTTGTAAATCTAGCTCTTTGAGCTCAAGCTGGAGGTCAATAATAAACCCAAACTCTCTGTGGATAGAGCCATCCAGCAGATTACGGATGTTGGCCAGCTGACGATTGTGAAGGTCTCCAATTTTCTCAAGAATGTTAAGCAGATCTTCTGGATAATGAATGTCACTTAGCCTCCGGGAATGTAGCACAGGAGAAACCAAGGTAGATGAGGCGGGAGAGCTATATCCTCCACCAAGCTTATACAATTGCTCTTCCAGATGGGAGATCTCACATTGGTAGTTGCCTACTTCAGTTTGGATATTGAAAAGCTCATCCTGTGAATATTCTAATCTAGACTTATAATCATCTAATTCTTGAGAATAGAAGTAAACACTCTGGGTGACATTGCCATAGTCAAAAATTAGCTGGTTATGCTTTTCTTCAAGGGCTCTGAAGTGCTGTGAAATTTCATACTCAGACTCACGTGCCTGAGCTAACTCTCTTTCCAGTGCAGATACTTTATCTGAATTATGCTGATCTAGTTGAGAAGCATATGTGCTACTATGAGAGGCTAGCTTTTCCAGAAGAATTTCTTTGCCTTGAACAAGCTGTTGAATCTGGATCTCAGCCTCTTTTTTAAGCTGGGTCAGTTGTGCATCCTTGTCAATGGATAGCTTAGTCAACTGTTCTCTGAGCTGTTCAACTTCAGGAGCATGGTGTAGATTATTTTTAAGCTTCTCTACTTCCATCAGGAGCGCCTCATTCTCCACCTGTAGAGCATAATATTGCTTCTCAACTTGAATCAGGTTGCTGAAGTCACTGGTACTGGCTGTGAGTAGTCGACACAGATCCTCCAATTTGTCTACAGAGGCATCAACTTCTTGAAGAACTAAACCTTGCATATTGTCAGGATATAGAGAATTATGCCCATCTATTTGCTGGTGGAGGAGCTCGATAGCTTTGTGGAGCGCATCAACCATGACCTTTAACTCATCCACTCGCTTGCGAGCACTGTCACACTGAGCTTCAAGATTAATACTATCTTTGGATTCCAGGAAGGTGAGGGAAGGCATTAATGAAGACAAAATATCACTCAATCCAGCATTCTCAGAATATAGTGGGGTATCTTTGGCTTTGATGCTAGGGCTAGAGAGTGCACTGGCAGAATAGCTAGAGCTCCGACTATCAGCTGGTGAGTTGGGGCATGTAGACATGTTAGAGAGGGGCACTCTACGACGTATTGCTTTGAAGCTCTTGGAAATACTGCTCTCTAGGCTTCCCACTTCCATTTTAAGTTCGCGCTTCTTTTTTGACAGCTCTGATTTAGAACAGAGGAGCTGCTGAATCTCTTCCTGCAGCTTATTGACAACTTCTTGCTGTTTGTGTAGCTTTGGCTGAAGCACTTTACTTTGGGCCAAAACTTGGTTATATGTTCCTGTCATTTTATTGACATTTGCTTCAAGCATTTGAATCTGGTTGGTCAGTACACGGCGCTTCTGCATTAGCTCAGAATGCTGAGAGCCAAGTTGGCTGAGATTTGAATCTATAGACTCACTGCAATCCATTGCTACTCCTTTAGCCCCATTGAGTGATCTAGCTTTTTCGCGGGGTGAAGAAATATCTGCAAGCCTATCTATCAGAACATGATTTTCAGCTTCTGCACTATTATACTCCTTAGTAATCTGGCAGATTTTGTCTTCAAGATTCCCTGATGACTGGAGCTTGTCTAGAGAGGAGGCTTGCTCCTGAAGTTGCTGCTGGGCTCTTTCAAGCTCATTTACCTGCTTCTGAGCATTTGAAATGGTCTGTATAAGTTCATTATTTTGATTCATAAGGTGGGATTTCTCTTTGTTCCAGGCCTGTTGTTCTAAGTGAAGACTATCAATATCCTTTTGCAGGCTATCATGTAGAGCCTCCATCTTTTCTACCTTGGACTGAAAAGCATTAATTTGGCTATCATAGACAGCCTTGTCCTCTTTTTCACGGGCATCTCTATCTTTGAGCTCACGAAGTAAGTCAGCCTTTTCATTCTGAAGCTCTGCCACAGCTGACACCATTGACTCCAATTGCTTGTTGATATTCTCAATTTCTTCATCTTTGAGTCTGGCTTTCTTGGTATAAGCCTCATTTTCAGATTGTAGTACTTGGCATTGATTTTCTTCTTGGATAAGTCTAGCTTTAAGGCTCTCCACCTGCATTTCAGCTTTGGAGTAGTCCTCCACAAGACCTTTCAGTTGTACTTCATAGTAGTTCTTAACCTTCTCATTCTCTAGATGCATTTCTTGAATGGAGTCCTGAGATGTAGTTTGAGCCAGAATCCTTGGTGAACTTGTTGGTAGATTGAGATCAGTGGAGTCTTTGGGCAAAAAAACTTGGTCCTCTTCATGAAGAGAAGGAGAGCGTGAAACTGATCTTCCTGGTGAGCTGTAGATATAGGTTGTATCATGGTGGAATTTGAGGTGATTCTTTTTGAAAAGCAATGAATCTTCTGATTGGCAGTGGAGGGAGGATGGTCGCTGAGGCATTTTAGCAAAAAACAGTTTAAATAAAAATACCTTAGGTAAAACATTCGGAGCTTTGCCCATACTAGCAGGGCTAAGGTTAGTCAGGGAAAAATTGTGATGCGAGAATATATAATTATCACAAACTCACCTTTGACTGGAAAAGCTGTTTGATTTAGAGTCTGAGTTGTGGTCATTAAAGACTGAGCTGGAACTTCCGAAGCGAGATAAATTTGAGGGAGCTGGAACAGAATAACCAAGAGAGTAAGAGTTGGAACGTTCATGATAGCTATTTCTGTACATCTTTTTATCTTTGGGTGAATTTTTCGCCAGAAAGGCTGGCCTCTAGGCGGGCATTTCTACGATAATCTGCAACAACTTTCCAAGGATCTTCATACTTCTCCTCTTCTGCTGAAGATAAATAGCTCATTATTAAACTTTCAGGCTACTGAATGAAAAATATCAGATGTATGCTTGCTGATGTTTGGAGGTATTATAAAAATTAAAAATGAGTTCTAAAAAAGGAAAACAAAGACAATTTATTCGAAGTATACAGCATAGGGAATCTATATTGTATTAGGAACATGGTCTAAACCAGACCTGATCTAAACTATTTTCTTACCAATTGTCGCTATGATAAGGAATCACGCGGAGTTAAGCCAAACAGGTATTATTTTAAGCAAAGCGCGCGTGTTTAGCGCTGACTGTGCAAAGTTATGATTTTCAAGGAATCCTTTGATCAGCCAAGAGCCTACCTGACAACGCCGCAAGCCTGATTGGATTGCTCAATGCCGCAGGCTGTGGCAGATAATTTGATTTACGGTATTCTATTACGATTGCTTAGCATAAAGCGACAGCCATTTTTTGGATTTTCGAAGTTGAATTTTGATGGCGGAATAAATCAGCGTTCAATTCAAAATGAATATTCGATTTACCAGGAGCAGCGAATAGAACAGAAATGACTGAACTCATCTATCCACCAATAAGATAACTCGTCCTATGCCAACCCTTATAAGCATTGAACCATCCTTTCCCTTGAAGGTATATGACCTGCTGCTTGAAAATACACACCTAAATGATAGCAAAACAGATAAATAGATTTTGAAATGACAAATAGACGGCGCCAATGACAGAGAAAGATATTCTATATTATTATTATCAAATCAAATCGATACTCATTTGCTGTAACTAATACCAAAATGACAACATTTTTTAATCCATCTTACTCAATACAGAACAGAAATTATGGATCCTAAAGGTTCCTGATTTATTCCAATTCGCCAAGCAAGTAGATACTTGATTTCTTAACTCATCTTGCCTTCAAAGTAAATCATTTTATCTGGACAGTTTCATACTTTCCATAATTGTTTGTCAAAAAAATAGAATTCTAAACAAATACAAGTGTTTTATGGCAAACTTCAGATATATGCTGATTTAAACCAAGTCATTGATAGAAAAAGGTACAAATGTGGTATCCACTTTCTTTCTGATTACATTGTTACCAACAACAAAATTTCCAATGATTGTCAGATTTACTTGCTTTTTGATTTATCAGTAAAAAATAGTTTTTTTAAAAAAAATATAATGATTTGGCTTAATCTTCATATTTTTACATACAGTAGTTTTATAACCTGCTGAGATAAAAGAAATCAACTCAGTCTAAAAACAAAATTGTAGCAGATCCAAATCTATTGTGATTGTCATGGCCTGGGTAACTCCCAGGGGAACCTTTGGTCAAGGGAAAGGGTCAAGCCTGGAAGGCCCAGTAGATGATGGGGGTCATCCACATCACATAATTGGCAGCTGTAGCCCAAGAACACCATACTCCCATGTGGGGTATCACTTGCTCAGTGAGCCCCAGCATGGTCAATTAGGTGAACCCAAGCTTACTATAATCATATGATGAAGCGGAAGGAACAAGAGGAAGTTCTCCTGTGGCAGCGCTCATGGTCAGGCTTGGATGGGCAAGTTGTTGGAGCAGAGTAACACCAGGAAAGGAGAGGCGTGGTGCAGGATCAGGAATTATTTCTTGGCCCAGCACTCTAGGAGATGGGATAAAGGCTGGTGGTGGTTGGTTGGAGGCAGCTAGAAGTTGCTCTGTTTTCCAGCGCTGGCGTTGGTACAGGAGGTACTCTCTGTTTGAAAGCACCAGCAGTATAAAATTTTTGATAATGTCACAAGTGACAAACTCCTATTGATCATGCTTACTGGAAAGCCTCAACTACAGGATTCAAACCCTGACACCCGGCGGGCTGCCAGCCCGCAGATTTTTGGGCTTGAACCAGAGCAGGATTTGACTTTGTGAAATCCTCTAAGGCTTGATGAGTCAAAATCACCCACATCGGCGCTCCCCACTTTGAAGGTTCCTGCTAACTCAATCAATCAGCGGGCGGGCCTAGCCATAGACCCCAAAATACCATGGCCATCATGGAAGGGGAAACAAAGAAACTTCCTATAGAACGCAGTCCACCCAGAGATGACCAACCCCACAACCTGACAAGGAAATTTGAGTATTCTCTGTTTGAACCAGCCAATGAATTAACTCCTGAAAAGGATGCCACCAAGGACAGAAAAAACCTGGTAGACAGTAGCACCCGGGCCAAAGAAATTTTTAAAAGTTTACCCATGACAGATGGGCATATTTATACCCTGGACCGCCAGGAAGTTGCCCATCACCATTATTGCAATAAGGTGATATAAACCTTTGGTTCAACCAGGTTATTACATATTCAATTTTAGTTCTATTTCATTTGCAGTCTACCTCTTGTGGTTCTGTACCTCACACCTATCAACCCCAAGAAACTGCAGACCAGCTGCCCAAACTATATTGTCCACCAGGAGCTCCCTACGGCACAGTACATTTCACTGAGTGCCCCCCCCCAACCCAGCGTATTTGGAGTTCACCCTAGAGGAAATCCTAATCTACAGCTCTGAGGCAAGAACTAGAGAAATTGAGACTGTTTACAGGGAAGGCCACAAAATCACTATACCTCCCCTGCTATTCTGCGACAAGTACAATCACCTGCCCGCGTGTCAGGATTCACCTTTTATTAGCTGCTATTCTGTCTTTTACATTCATCTGCTTATTTGGCTGCTAGTATAACCAAGATTGTTCTCTTCACTTAATTTTTAAATTCCCTGCTTCCTACCTCCATTTTACATATTTAAAGTCTTAGATTGGTTTGTTTAAGCCAACTTATGATCTAAATAATGGTTAACACTATTCCAATTATTCCTTACCTTTTTGCCACCCGGTTTCAAGCCCTGGACCTACACAAGAAGATTAGAAAGTTGGCTCCAAAAAGCTTACCTTTCACTATATGCTTTACTAAGCGTTCAGACTGGTTTTTCCCTCACTTTTTTTGCTCGCTCTTACCCAGAGCTTTGCCGTAACTGCCTCTCACTCCTTCCGGTCTTCTTTAGCTTGAATTTAACTATTCCAAGTTAAATATTAAGTATTTTACAACTTTCACCTCTGTTCTTGTTTAAGAGTTTTCTATAACCAAAAATGGTTAAACTCTCATCTCAATTCCTGCATTCCACAAACAAAGCTTAATAAAAGGCTTGGTTTTCTCCAGTCTCAACACTAAGTTGAGATTGTTTGACTTTCACCTCTAAAAAAGGTACTTGTTGGGTTTTGTGGCTTGTGTTTATTTCCAAATTTTTGTCTAAGTTTTATTTTTGATCTTATGATTCCTTTTGACTTTCTATTTCATCAGTTAGGTAGTTTCTATAATAACACCCACAATTTGATTATTGATAGTTTTAATCCTCCAACTAGTGGTGAGCAATTCCCTGACTTAGAAATTAATGTTTTGACCAAGTCCTCAGTCATTAAGACTGGACTCTATTTTATTTTCTTAGGATTAATCAACTGTCTCAGCCCTTATTTTACTTCCTATAAGCTTCTAGGAGCCCTAGTCCAGTTGTTATTACAAATATTACCTACATTTTTGTATTTGACCAACATAAATATAACCAGTTTAAAAGCTTTGGTTTACAATCATCTCCCCCAAACTATGAGACCTTACACCGCTTATTTGGTCCCAATGACTCCGCATCTCACCCCGCAGCCAGACCACCCGCAAGAATCTGTTGCTGCCAATGAATCCACTTCCACTCAGATATTTGGAGCAATGTACATCACTCTTACCAACTTGATAGATTTTATGGTACCTGCCAGCAGACCTTGGGCTTTCCTGGGCAAATTGTTATCTTATATTCTAAAGTTGGCCCCAATCTTGTGGTGGGCCCTCCCTGCCGGGCCTGCGGGCTATCCGCCTGCAAGTTCCCAGGAACCCTCCATAGGCTGAATCCCTGATAGATAATGTAATAAACCCCTGAAAAGTATAAATGCTCAGTTTTCATTAACCAACAAAAGTTTACTAGATGAAAATGTCAACAAGGAAAGAGGTTGCCAGTGTTCCCAGCTATATCCTTCTGGGAAACTGCAATTGGACTTACTGGCAACTCCTTCTTGGCTGTCAATGAATTATTCTTGAGTTGGGTTCCATTGATGACCCCTGATTTGTCAGTTAGATGAATCCTTTCATTATTTTTGCCTTGGGGAAGCTGGCAGGAAAATTTTGGGCCATTTGGTAACCCAAGTCCCCATTCCTAGGTTTCAGTGGGTGTAGGCCAATTAAAATCTTTTTCACTTGGCTTTGAAGCGGTTTCCAAATGCCTCCAGGGTTGGCTTTGACCAGGGTTTGATTTCTCACTTGGTATTAAGTTTTTCCTTTGGTTAATCTGTGTGATTGACAACACAATCAATTGGTTGCGCGGTTGCTCAATCACAGGCCTTAAACCTATGCAACATAGGGTTTTTTATGGCCTGTTCTGGGCCCTGACAGTAATTTAATATAAATCTTTGGTTTTCACTTTCATTTTTAGACTGAGTTGATTTTTTTTATCTCAACAGGTTATAAAACTACTGTACATATATATCTCCATTTTTTGTAAGCATTTATGTTTTACATTTTTAAATTAAGGGTAGATATTGAAAATCAACAATTGTCATCTTTTTATTTGATTTATATGATAAAACAAAAAATTACACTTTCATAAACATTTATTTTGGTATTCACCTAAATTCTTGTTAGGAGTGAAATTTCCCCCTCTTAAAACCCAAGGTTTAGAACAGGATTCAAACGCTGGTTGAGACTTCCCACAGGCTGCCTGCCTGTGCTTTTTGGGATCCCATCACCTCTGATTTGAACCGCAGATGCCATTACAACTGAAGGATTTGATGCTGACTCACCAATGGTGATGCTCACCAAAGGACAGAACCAATTTCCTAATAGAGGCTAAGAGCCCCATCATTGGTCTGGTGAGCCTGATATCTTCCACAGTACCCAATCAGAACCTCACGCCTGAAGAAAGCACAGACCAGAAGGTTGCCCCCAAGGATATTGCTCCAAAACAGAAAGGTTGTGCTAATCTTCTTGAAGATCCAGCTAATGAACACCTGTCCTATGCCAGTGCTATTTTATTGCCCCACAACTTGGGTAATATGCCTGTCACTGCTCATACTGATGTCTAGCTGGACTCCCACAGGGAGGCAGGCCTGGCCTGGAAGGCCATGTACACAATGGGGGCAATTATGACGAGATAATTGGCTGCAGTGATCCAGGGACGTCAACTTTCACTGTGGGGCACAACCTGATTGGCTAGCCCCAATACTGCAATATAGACAAAACCCAGCTTACTGAAGTCCTGAGAAGAAAGGGCCTATGAAAAAGTAGGAGTGGTTGGGATCCCATTCATGGTTGGTGGAAACTGGTTTCTAAGATAGCCCAGGTAAAAGATCCAAATGATGAGGGTGGTAAAATTCTAAGTCAGGATGCAAGCAGGTGTGACCAAGGGAGATAAAATAGAACTAGGTGGTTTTGGAAGGCGTGGGAGTACTGTTGCTGTGAAGCATGTATATATGCTAGTAGTATAATGATATTGGAGTAAAAATAAATAATTCCTGCAATCAAATAATGAGTCATGGGCATAAAAACGTTTATTCAGATGATGTCAACAATGAGGGAGGCTTCTCTCCCTCATTGCTTATACTTACTGGGAATATCTTGGTTTTATATGCCACCAGAGGTCTGGTGGCATTGTCTTCAGTGGTATTGAATTTTTTTTGAAAACCTTTGTGTTGAGGCATAGAGAGGGCTGCACATTGATTGCTTTTTCATAATGATTTGTTTGGCTGCTGCCTGCCAAAGTGCCGCAACTATTAATAGAACCTGCAATAAATTGATTGCCTAATCAATCAGTTGTTTGATTGATTGGGCAACTTAATATTCCCTAATATAATTGGACCCAGTTTTGCATATGGTGTCAGGAAGCCAGTCTGCAGCTGATTCAGGAGAACTTGTGGGTGGCTGGCCCGCAGGCCCAGAGGTAAGGGCCCATCACAGGATGAGAACATACTTTACAATATAAGAGAAAATTTCCAAAGAAAGGCCCAAGGCCCATCAGTGGGCACCATCAAATCAACTAATCCAGTGAGTGTTATTTAGAGGACACCAAATAACTGGGTGGAGATTGGCTCATTGGCAATCACAGGTTCTTGCAGGCAGTTGGGCTACAGGGTCACAGGATGAGTCAAAGGAACTAAATAGATGGGCAGGTAGTTATATTTGTCCCAGAATAGCAGTGGTTGCTTGATATACCAGGTACCTTTGTGCTCAATGAGTTCAGGCTCTCTGGTTCTTAATTTGAGGCTGCAGATTAGAATTTCTTCTAAAGTAAGCTCTGAATAAGCAAAATTGGGGGAAAATTCTGTGAAATGTACCAGGCCGTAAGGTGCTCTTGTGGGACAGTATAACTCAGGCAGCTTGTTCACAGTTTCTTGAGGTTGGCTGTTAGAAGGGGTGGAGCCATAAAAAACCTGTAAATGAAAAAGTGCTAAAATTAGGTATGAGATGATCTGAGAGAACCAGAGGTTCATAACACTTTATTGCAAAAATGACAATAGGCAACTTTCTGGTGACCCAGAGTATAATTATACCCATCTATCATGAAAAAAAATTGCAGAATACTTTGGGCCAGGTGATAGTGTTGACCAGGGCTTAAAAATATTTTGTGGCATCTGTAATTGTTGAATCATCATTGGTTGGGCTCAGATGGAGAATCTTGATTTTCCTCTTTGAGGCATAGGATTTATTGTCATCTGGTGGTCCTTATTTTTAGGGTAATTCATAGCATGCTCTATTGGCAGAGCCCAGTTGGTCACAGAAATTATATTCAGGTTGGTGCTTCTATAGGCTAGGCCAGAGGGGTTCAAAAGTGGGCGTAGTTTGAGTATGGTTTGCGCCTCATTATTTGGTTTCAGATATTTCTCCAAAGTCCAAGGTCTCTGTCTCAAGCCCAAAAAAACGCAGGCAGCAGGCCTGCGGGCTAGCGGCCTGCGAGGGTTTTGGGTTTAAATCCCTGGAATGGGTTCCTGTTGTGTGAATTAAATGCAGATGATAGTCACTTGTGACATATGGTGTTAATCTCTGAGTTTGAGGCATATGGGCCTCACAAACCCTTGGTCATTTGAGTTTATTAATGGGGTTTCTCATCTGAAAGTGCAATAGGTAATTGTTTCCATGTTTTTTGTGGTGCTGTGGCAAGGCATGCTAACTGATTGTCATTGACATTCTGGGCACTGACACTGCCCATCTAAATTCCTATTTCTTGACCAGCTGAATCTCATTTATTAGGATTAAGGTCTGGTAGTGAGGTATTATATGAACTCATAGACTCTGTACCAGACTTTATTGCTTTTTTGAATAAAGGTTATGAGATATTGCTTTATTTTGTCTGAGTAATCTGTCAGTCCAACTCTAATTCTTCCAGCCCACCTGTGCCACTGCCTGTAAGTTTTTGTCCTCCAGGTGCCCCTTTTGGTCACATTCACTTTACATAGTACCCTTTAAACCCTGAATATTGAGGATACACTACTAAAAATATACTTGCACGTGGCTCCTTGGCTCAAACTAAAGAGTTGATCCAATATAACAAAAGGGGCTTTTGATATCAGGCACCCACCCACTTGGAAGTAAACTCCCAAGATGATGGATTATAGCAGAAGAATTTACACCAGTAACCAAGGAACTCACAAAAAGGGATACCATCCCAAGGTAGAACAGCTCCCCAAATAGACAATAACAACTCAAGAGAAGGTTAAAACAACCCAAGAAGAAGTAAACCCCCAGGTAACTCAGAAGAAATGCAGAAGCCAACAAATGAAATACCTGGGGGTTGGCAGTCTTTGTCAGTGTCAGGAAACCACTTGACAGGGAACAAGTTCCCTACCTGGTGGACCAAAGCCCCTAAGTTGAGCCCTGCAATTACTGATCTAATAAGGACTGTGATCATGGAAAGATGGCCCAAATAAGAAAATCTACCCATCATTGAGCTGAACCAACCAAGTAGATAATACCCTACCAAGCATGTCAACAGGTAGAAAGATGCATTGGGTCTAACCAGAGAGGGTTCTACTGGAGGAGGAGGAGTGATGTTGCGACCATAGTGGAACTTTCTTCCCCAGTGGCCAGAGGGATACTTGAACAACCCGTTGGCCAGAGACTCCTTCTGGTGAGCATCATTGGGTGAGGAGTTATGCCAGTCAGTGGTGGGGGTAGGGTTTTCAAGACCTAATACAACTGTAAGCAGGAGGACTAGAAACCAGAACAGGAATAAGCTTTCTTTCATGGTTTCAAATGAGGGATCAAAGAATAAGTGTGGACAGGAGTAATATAATATAAATCTTTATTGTTGTAACAAGTAGGAAGAATTGAATTTGTTCTCTTAAATACTTCAATAGAGGCTGAAGCAGTTTTTTAAGAGGAACATTTGATGTGAGGGGATTTTCCAATGATTGGCATGAAAATAGCAATTTAAATGAAACACCTCTCCAAGATGTGCATTGGGTGATAGCTTAATAATATAAGTAATTGAAACTCTTATAAGAAAAGAGTTCAAAGAGCAGCCACAAGATCAGAAACAATTAAGTGGTTGATAAGCTTAATATTAACAGAGATCAAGTGCGGAGCCATTGTTGCATATGTAACAAGTGGGTTTGAGAGCGGCAAGGTCAAGACAGGCAGCCAATCAGAATGTGAGCAGTAAGTGACGTTGTTGGCTAAACTATTAAAAATTTCAAAAGTAGATTCAAAAGGCAGAACAGAAGGCAAATGAATTGTATCAACATAAATAGATAATTTAAGTTGACACTTTGAATTTAAACTAACATATGGCCTGTCTTTAAGGTTCTGGGTTTGATCCCTGTTTGGCTTTGAGCCAGTATTATCCAAAGTAAGAAGACTATTGTTACTTGTTGTTTGTCCTGGTGAAATGTATTTAAAACCTTCCATAAAATTGATGTAGTCAGGGAAAGGATCCCTGACAGTTTGGAATTGATACATCTGAGGCTTTTCCTTAAGAGGTAGATTGTGTGATAGGATAGTATTTGTATACCAGAATTCTGGAATCACGCGGTGCCAGGATTTCTCTAAGTACTGGGTATCAGTGGAGAAACCAGAATTGGCTCTGGTTCCCAAAGAAACGCTGGCCTCAAGGGCCTGAAGCAAGATAATCCACAGAACCCATTTATACCTAGTGACTTTCATAAGAAAGTATTGGGCAATCTCATGGTTTCAGTGGTGATAAGGTTAAAAGGTAGGAAGAAAAATTAATTGAGTGAGTGTAAGAATTTATTGATTGAACAATTCATAAAATATAGCTTACCAGCCATATATAGTATGATAGCAAGAAATTGATTGAAGAAAAATGTAAAGCAGATTGGGAATCTGGAGATTTTTCTGGGAAAATTGGGGAAACTGAAGCTTAAAACTAGAGTTTAAATTAAAATCCACATGATTATTATTTCAATAACATAATTCTTAAGTAACCCTGGGTTATTTTCCTAAGAGACAGGTCAAGAACTGGAGGATCAACTTATTTACCCCACACAGAAGCTGAAGACCAGGAGCTGGGATTAATAACAGAAACAGAGTGTCAGGATTGACAATTCATTACCCCAGGAAATACGGGCCCAAGGGTGGGATTCAAACCCTGAACCTACATTCCTGCGGGCCGCTGGGCCCATGGACCAAGGGCCCGCCCGCGTTTTTTGGGATCAAACCCCTGCAAGCTGAGGCTCCCACTAAGTCCCAAAGCCAGAATACCTGCACTAGCTCAACCATGGTGGCGCCCAAAGAGGAGCCTCTCAAATTGCCTAATGGAAGCAGAGATGGCGCCTCTGTGAATTTCATGAGTTTGAAGTTCTCTCAAGTAATCAATCAAACCCTACTGCCAAAGATAAACCCGGGCTTTGTGCCCAACCCCGTGACCACAGCAAAGAATTAAGAAAATTGAGTGACCAATGAGAGAACACCCAGCCAAGGTGCCATTTTGCTGCTCCCACACCTGGGCCCTCTGGCTGCCTGCCTGCACTTTTCCTGATATTTTGATAAAGCCCTGATGGGAAATACTAAGTTTGGAGGCGGAATGCTACTGTAAATTCAGAACCTGAACGTAAAAATGTGGGATTGTCAAATCCTTGGTCCAAATTTTGAATCACTTTTGCAGGCAACTCAGCTGAGTGAAAAGTAAAATATTAAATAAAATTAACCATTTAATTTGAATTTTTTTGGTTTATTTAAATTGGCAAATTTTGAATCTCTTGAGCAGATAACTCAACTAAAAAAAGACAAAACCCAACAAACAAATGCGGGATACATGAATCAGAAATGCGGGATTCTAATGTACAATTTGAGATTTCCTGTATTTCAAACAAATCATAGACATCATGTAAAACTTAACAAATCTGAAATTGCGGGATTATCAAATCCAAGAACCAAGTTTCAAATCATAATTGCAAGGAATTTGAAATAAATATAATTTATGGGTGTCTCAAAAAGGATGCCAAAGGATTTAGAGTGGATTTGTGCTAATTCTTTTAGGAATTATAGGCATTCTCCAAAACCACCCTATTTCAGTTTAGGACGGCTAAAATTTAGATCCTACTATTCACCAACTTAACATACTTGACAATAAAATTGACTAAAATGTACACATCTCTTTTTGAGTTTAAAATTTTTTAATAAAAATTTATTATGTTTTCTTTCAACAACAACCAAGTCAACAAGCTGTTCCCTGGCCTTGACAAAATTATGCAGGGCTACACTGGGTCTCTTAACGGTGAAGCCTCTGTCTATGGCCACTCCCAACTTGCAGGCCCCTATGCAGGCCCCACCCAGGAGTCTGTTCTTTCTCCTGCGTCCTCAAGCATGGCCCTGTTTGCCCATCACGCACAGGCAGCTGCTAACCCAAATCTCTTATCAGCAATGGCATCTGGAACCAGCCATTTTAGCCATGGGGTCACCCAGAGAGCCCAGGACCCCAAAACAGCCAATCAGATGTCATTGACCAGTTCATAAGATGGACATATCCTTCCCTCAGCCAATCAGCCTGCAAGATTCAGAAGAAAACTAATCACTCTGGAGATTGTTCTTGAAATGGTTGAAAAGCAAGGAAAGCTTATGTCACTTGGGGAAATTGCGGCCACAATGGGGTTTGCAAAGTCCACTGTGGCTGCAACCCTGCAAGCCCACACCAACTGTGGCCCCCCTACCAAGAAGACTCTGACTAGTGCCTGTACTTCAATAAAAGATGACACAGCCCATCCCCTTATGATAGCCATTATGGAACCTGACCTGCAGATGCCCCTGGTCCAGGTACGTCTCCAGTTGGGACTCCACGGCATCTTCACTGACAAATAAACGGTGAATTTGTGGATTCACAGAGCTGTGATTGCTGCTAGAATCTTGTCCAATCAAGTTCTCAGTGGCCCCAGTTTGATGGACACTGACCCCTACAATTTAACTATCATTAATTTTATCAAAGGAAGGGCAATGAGGGCCCGTAATGACATAATCTTCCTATCATACGCTAAGATTTCTGCAAGTATCCAAGACTTTGGAGAGAATTGTATCCAGTCTGATGTGTACAAGTGCGGCCCAATCTTATATCAATTTGTCGGGGTTTTATTGGCAGTTTCCCCCATTGGGCGTCAATTATTACTCAGCAATATTGAACACTGCAGATGGGTATGCCTACCAGACTGTAATACCCTGAAATGGTGGGCGCCACTTAGAGTATGATTGGTAGCAAATTGGTAAACTGGAAGCCCGTCAGGGCAGTGATTATGGGGTACACTGTCATTAGCCAACGGAAGACCTTGGTGTGTATATTGAATCTTCCAAAGCTCCCGGCAAAGTAGGTAAGGATGTAGTAGGCAGACGTATACATGGCAATGGAGAGTGTCAAATGGGGAGATACCAGGGGCAGCCAGGGTCCAGTATTGGAAGAGTTCAGTTGGCCAGGGTTGTAGTATGGGTCATGACCTAGCCCTTCTGTGGAGGGCCCAAAGAACTCTGAACCTTGTCAGTAGCTTCCAATCCCAAGGCAAGCTGTGAGTACAGCTGTGAAGATGAGGTGGTTCATTGTCCTTGGATTGGAGGGTTGGCAGGGGCTTGATTTGTAAGTTTTAACTTTAGTGGTAAGTTGAATTGCACTTTTATTGAGGGTATTAATCTCAATAATAGCACAAGCTATTACTGAGAGTAGATCCTTTATTTATAGTGTTCCCCCACTTGCAAAACTTTGCAAGTGGGAGTAAAAGCAGGGGACTGGAGACCTCAGAAGTTTGGCCAAGGGGTTTGAGAATTGGTGTTTGAACAGATGGCCAAACCCTTGTTCCTGGGCAATCTGTTGAGGTTTTAGACAATTCTGCTTGGGACTAATAATTTCCTCTGGGTAGGTGGTCAGGTGGTGACTACAAGTCTTGGGACTAACCAAATCTATTTTTTGGTTTGGGAAGTTTAGTTTGGCTGGAGTCTAGGCTTAGGTGAGTGCTGTGGTCCGCCAGATTCCATTGGCTGTGGGTTATGTTATTTTTAACTTTTGAAACCAGATTTTGCCTTTCTTCTAAACCTTCAGAATTGGGATTGGTTTTTGAACTTGGAGTTTGTCCTTCTTCCTTAGGACAGGAATAGTTCTCAAAATTTTCCCTTGTTATAAGGGACTTTCCTGATTGGCTGGCTGGCATGGTTGGTTCTGATTGGCTGAGGAGTGGGCCCTGGGGCCCAGGTGGGCAACTGGCAGTTGGCTGGGGCCTGGGGAGCGGGTGGGTGGCCTGGGGGCAGGCGGCGGGTCTGCTGGGGGAGGGGTGGGCAAGCGGGTGGTCAGCAGGGCCCAGGTTGGCGACTGGGTGGCAGGCGGCGGGCTGGGTGCGCAGGTGGCAGGCAGGAGCCTGGTAGGGGGCTGGCGGCAGGGCTGCTGGCGCTTGGCTGGGCAAGCAGGTGGGTGGCTGGCGGGAGGCTCGGGGTAGCAGGCTGAGTGTGGGGAGGCTGGCAGAGGGGGGCGGGCATCTGCGCGGCGGCGGGTGCCTGCCCAGATGATAAAATATTCCTGTTTTCACCAAAATCTGTTTTTTTCCAAAAATTGATTTTTCTTTTCCCCCAATAATGAGGGAAATTCCTTATCAAATTTTGCCCCTTTTCTTGGACATTCCTTTGCTTGTTTCCAGCATTTTTCCTCAGTCAAAATCTGGTTTATGTCAGGAATATCCCTGACACAGACTGAGCTCAAGGCCATGCTGGAGGAGTGGGCCACACAAAACACTGTGCACACAGTTGTACTGAGTGCGGAGATGGAGCAGCAGGAATGGGCTACCCAAGAAATCAGGGCTGCAGGGCATACTTGCTGGTCCTACCCCATCAACTACGCCAATATGCATCTTGCAGATGTATGTCTCTACAATTTCGGTTCCGCCCTCAGGCACTTAAAGCCTGCCACCTACAACAAACTATGCACCCAACTTGATAAGGGATATGAGCTTTTCCCTTCCGCATTTTTCCAGGACTTATTTGTTCTCATCATCTTCTATGCAAGTGATAGTGATAAGTCCAGAAAGGACCCCTGTCTCTCCCCACACCATTCCATCCGTTTTTCAAGCCAGTATATGTAACAGAAGAAGAATTTGAGCAATTGAAGCAATCAGCTCTTGCTGCCCCTTCCCAGTCAACAAACCCTGCCTCCCCAACCCCCCCATCAAGCCACCTGCCTTCCAACCCTGACTCCCAAACCACCACCCATTCCCTCCCCACTATCTCTGATGCCATCCCTCTCATAGGCGCAGATGAAGGCGACATTCATTCCGCCCATTCCCTCCCCCTTCCTGTCCTTTAATTAGTAAATAAATCTTTTCTTTGTGACAAATTATTAAAATTGATATCTCTCTTTCAATTCATGATTAATAATAATTTCTTTTTACATTATCAACATTTCCCATAATTAATACAATATTGTACATTTTATAAATAGCTTAAAATTATGAGCATACATATTTTTCATCATCATTAATAAATTAAAGACAATAAGCATAAATATTGGATTAGAATATTGAAATTAGATGTCAACTCTTGATATTTTGATATTATGTGCATAACTCAATGCATTTTGTTTAATAAAATCCATTGTAAAATTGGCCTTTTCAATTATAATTTAAGGAAATTGACTGTGTTTATATTAGGGCCATTAACGCTTAGTACAAATATTGATACATAGTGAATTTTACAGCCTGTATATTTACCTATTGGTAATAATTCTATAAACTTTTTAGTTGGATTTTGCAAGGTAATAATAATGTAATGTGTTAAAAAATTACATTATTATTACCTTGCAAAATCCAACTAAAAAGTTTATAGAATTATTACCAATAGGTAAATATACAGGCTGTAAAATTCACTATGTATCAATATTTGTACTAAGCGTTAATGGCCCTAATATAAACACAGTCAATTTCCTTAAATTATAATTGAAAAGGCCAATTTTACAATGGATTTTATTAAACAAAATGCATTGAGTTATGCACATAATATCAAAATATCAAGAGTTGACATCTAATCTCAATATTCTAATCCAATATTTATGCTTATTGTCTTTAATTTATTAATGATGATGAAAAATATGTATGCGTTGAAGATAGTACTATAAAAACCAGTTTTTTGATGGAATTCAAACAATATGTCAACAATCTATAACTTGATTAACAAATTAGAAGCACACCTGCAAAAGGTTGTTGAGATAGAAAGAAATATCAGGGAAATAGTGACAGGAAAGCTGGGTAATGAGGGCCAGCCCCTGATCCAGTCAAAAGAAGGTGCTCTGGATAAATTGGGAAATATTATGAGATGAAAAGAATAAAAAAAATTACTTAATCTACAGGGAAAATTTTTATCAAGTCTAAAGTTCAACAACGCGGCCTACAATTCATGGGAGTTCTGGCAGGGGGCCAAAGAAAACAAAAAGATCAAACTAATTGAAGGAACAGAAATTCAAAAGGAAGTCAACACCAATGAAGAGGAAAACAACCAAATGGAAACAGATGAAATATGAAACACAAGCAAGAAGAAGTGTTTCAAGAAATACAGAAGCTTTATCAAATGAAAACCAAGAAGAAGCACAAATAGCAAGAAATATAAGAAAAATTAAGCCTAGAAAAATTAATGAAGAGCATCCAACGCTCATTAAGTTTGCCAAAGTGGCGCCTGTGGCTGAGGGGGCCACAGGGGAAAAAAATTAGTAAGTCTTTTTATGTTTTACTTATATTTATTTTAGTCATCACCAGGAATGGGGAAGAGGCCGTGGAAGTGGTGGCTTATACACCGAGTTGGTTTTACGGGGGTTACCAGTCACTAGTGGCCCCTGTAAAGCAAATAAATAAAAATCAAATAAATAAAATAATTCAAAAGAATATGAATAATTTTTTTTAATATTGAAGCTCAAGATAGGGAATATTCACCACCTGTGGGGTGCTTGCCATGGATAAGGGAAGCATATGAACTAGGATCAAATATCAAAATCAAAGAAATGAATGAAATTTGTGGGGATATCAAACTGAACTTTGATGAATACATATATGAAAGCATTCAACGATTCCCCTTCACAAACATCAACAAATATGAAAAGAATTTAATAAAAACCGACTTTCAAATAGGAGAATGAATATTTGAAATCCGCAATTTTTAATGAAGTTTTTAAGGCACTATCAAATAAAGTTGGGGATGCAGTCCTCATGAATAATTTTAAACCTTTATTTATTTCATTTGCCGAGGTCTGGGGGCTGATTCAAGTCAGGCGCCCCCGGAACCCTCTTCAAGTTCAACTAAATGTCCTATATTAATAGGTTAGTGCAAACATTCAAAAAATTATGCATGTTCTTGGAAAAGTATACCTCACAAAGAATCCACAACGCGGTATACCTGGGAATCCTCCTCCACTGCATATTAAAAACCAACGTCAAAAAATTGGAGGATGTACCTATTCAAATGGATATTTGCCGCGTAGCCCTTGACTGCCAGAAGACACCACGGGGATACAGGTCAGTCAAGCACGTCCTATATGACTCATTTGCATTGGCAACGCTATACGGGTACTATGTGCCCCCCCAAAAAAACCTACTAGTCAATTTGCTCACCCGCCAGCCTTTTATCAAATGATCAGCAACCACCGGGGTACATGGCGCCACCCCTCTAGCAATCACATCCAGGGTTGTCCACCACATACAGAAGAGTATGTGGATCCAATTAGATGCATTAGCTGAAAATTTAATTTCGGGGTATAATTCCCCGGAATAATCACATTCCCTTTGCAATTAGCATGCCCCCAATAAATATTTTCCCCTTGCAAATTAATTTTGTTTTAATTTTTTATATTTTAATACTAAATATTTTTAATACTGAAATATGTACTATTAAAATTTTACTATAAAAATTTTAATATTACATATTTAAATATTAAAAATATTTAGTATCTAAAATTTAATATCAAAATTTTAATAATATGTATTACAATATTAAAAATTTTAATATCAAATATTTTGATAATAGAATAAATCACAATTTAATAAAATTGTTATATTTTGATTATTTAAACTTTAATATTTAACTTTTAAGATTTATAATAATAATTTTACTTTTAATATTTTATTTTATTTTATTTTAAATTTTAGTAGATAAATTATAATATTAATATATCTAAATATATTACAAGACATTAGTTAAAGTTGCAACCACGTCAAATATTAAAAATAAGTTAAAAATGTTTTTATTTATTAGCTCGTTGAATACAGGTTTGTTTATCATATAGATAAACATTGAGAATTTAATTTATCCACATCATGCGGCCTGCTCCACTATTGTTCTAAACAAATGATTGTTTAGAACTTGAATTACCTTTCCCTTGTAATGTGATTTGTTAAACATATTTGATATACTTGACCCGTGTCCTAAGTACTAATTAGTAAGCAATACATGAAAATCATTGGTGGTTGTGTTGTGTGGCTATAGTGGCACTGGAATAACAAGGATCAGATGATGACATACAAGGTCTGATTTGTGGCTTAAAAAAGCCAAAGTACCATCAACAATTCACAATTATTTAAATAAAATAATTATATTTCTATCTTTTTTAATTTATTCATTTGTTAGTGCAACAGTTAATATAATATTCAGTGCATTATAATAAAAATATATTCTTCATACCTAGAATAATTAATTTTACTTACCTTTTCTATGTATTCTTAAATGTCTATAATACATCCAAACGTCACATTATTATATATAAATAATAATATTTGAGTCCTAATAAAAACAAAATAAATAAAAATAAAAGCAAATAAAACCCAGAGCGCCCATTTATCTGATTGGCTCAGAGGCCAGGGCTTTAGGGAGGAAGGATTCCAAGTGCTTGTAAAAAGCCGCCACCACATTGGGTGGCATTGCAAATTGGCTGACCTCAAGAATATTGAATAGATCCTCAGTGTCCTGAGGAAGGCCTTGTTTCACCTTCTTCTTGATCCAACCAAACACCTCCTCAATTGGATTCAGTAATGGGAAATATGGCGGGAGGAAGAGAAGTCTCATTGGACAATCGGTAAGTTGGTGGCTAGAGGTGTGGTTGTTTTTGTTCATGGGGGAGTTTGGACACAACCAGATCCACTTTGTGGAGCCCAACATTATCAAGCACAACAACATTGGTTGTGCTGCTGTAATTTCTCTGCAGGTACTCCTTGACGGCTCAGAGAAAATTAAGAAAGGTCCTGCTGTTATGGGAGCCTTTAATCATCTGATACTGGTCCAACCCGCAAGGACCAAGAAGCGCAACCATGGAATAGGTCTGGGAACAGACAGCTGAACAATGGGCTACGCCGTCCTTGGACCCCTTCTCAACCCACCCATGCCTAGACCTGAGTGAGGAGGAAAACAACAATTTATCAATATAGAAGAACTGGACATTACCAGTCTTCTTTAGTGCCAGATATGTCTCAGCATAAATGTGTCAATCCTTGATGGTCTTTTCACTGTTTCTATTGTACAGCAAAACTCTGAGCACCTTCCACAAGAAGCCCAAATCAACCATTGTTTTGTAGACAAGGGTTTTGGAAACAGAAAGCCCAAACTCCATGGCAAGCATTGATTGGACAGCAAGTGTGTCCAGGTGGCAATCCTTGGCTACCCACTGCTTGATTGCGTCAATGTGAACAGGCTGAAGGAGTTTGGGCTGTCTTTTTGCCTTGGTGGATTTGGCAATTTGCCTGGTATTGCCATACTTGGTGTTGATGTTGGCAATGTATCTGGCTGTGACACCAAATCAGGACGCAATATCCCGAACTGCCATTCCCCCGTTCAAGCAGTTGAGGAGAGCTTCACATTCACTATCCGTCAACCAACGCTGGTCCTTGGCAGGTACCACGGCATCCTGGCTACCAGGATTGATACAGGGGACGGGGACCTTTGTGTAGAAGGTGAGATCATGCTTGCTTGCAGTGGCGCTGTCAATGGTTGAATATACAATAGGCGCAGATGGCTCAACAGTGACTGCCAATGGCTTGTAGATGGTGTCAAAGACGCAGGGGCAGGAAGTAGCAACTCTTGATCAAGAGTGCAGGGCCAGGTGACAACTGGGTAAACGGTGGAAGTGTAAGTAACCTCATTATTCCCAGTGACCCTGGTGTAGGAGACTTTTGTGGCAGGCCCTGAGAGTGGCTTCTGCCTGGGATTCAAGCTGGTAGTTCTGGCTTGGGATGCAGGAGGTGGTTGGCTGGCGCTGACACCTTGGGAGGCCTGTGTATCAGCATGAATCCCCTCAAGTTGGGTTCTGGGTCTGTTCTTGGGCCCTCTGGGACACCCTTGTGGACAGGCTGCCCCGCAGACTGGTGCAGGAGCGGGTTGGGAATGCAATTGATGGTCCATAAAAATAAAATAAAAAATATATTTTAGATTAATTAGTATTTATTGGAGTTATTGGTTTAGTTGTGGGTAGTTATTTTCTCTTGATTTAACCTTGAATAGTAACAGAATTTCTATATCCGTGATTTGAAGTGTATAATGTTGTATACTTTCCGGGTTTGGATGATTTAAAAGTTTAATCACTTTTTATGTCTAAACATGGTTATTGATTGAATTCTTAGTTTGATTTTAGTTGTGGTGGAGCTTCTTGATTTGGGTTGGTGTTTCCTAGTGTGCTTATTGTACATTAAATTTGGATTCCAGTTCCTGCAATTAATATCTGAGTTTACTAGTGACATTCAAAAGTGATTTGGAATTTGGCTCTTGGATTTGACAATCCCACAATTTCAAAAAACATAGTAAACTTAATGAAAATGGTTGATGGATTTGAACACTTCAAATCTGATTCCAGTTAATTCATTTCGTCCATTGGAAATATGCAGTTTGACTTGAACTTTGCAAAGTGTCTATGAGTTCCCGCATTTTCAAATATTCAAATAAATACTCAAAAAAATCAATTTAATTAAAAAAAGGCCATCCCGCAAAAGTGATTCAAATTTTGGACCAAGGATTTGATAATCCTGCATTTTTACGTTCAGGTTCTGAATTTACAGTATATATGCCTATAGATTCTGCGCTCAAACTTTATTGCCATTTTTAAATAAAGGTTATGTTACTTTGGATCTTACAGCTGTTGCCATATTTTGTATTTGCCATCTATCAATTCAGTTCAAGATCTCCTGGCCCTCCTGCCCCACCGCCTGCAGTTTTTGTCCATCTGGTGCACCCTTTGGGCCTGTTCACTTCACTTATTATCCCTTGAAGCCCAAATATAAGGATTATACACCAGAGAAAATCCTCAAACTTGACCTGCTAGCCCACATTCAATCCACTATTAGATACAACTGCCAAGGCCTGTGGATATTCTCCACTCCAAAACTATTTAGAGAAAAATTCAATTATCTCCTGGCTTACAATATCTATATGGAACCGCCTGTGACCCCCAAGCCAATGCCCGCCTCTTCACCTGACCTTCCAACCGACCATACCAGCAAGCTTCTCAGAATAGTGTACATCACCCTCACAGGGGTGGTGGACATCATTGTACCAGCCGCTGGCCTGTGGTCTTGGGTGGGGGGTGTTGCTTCCTACCTTCTAAAGTTAGCTCCTCTCTTGTGGTGGGCCCTGCCTGCAAAAACCCTGGCCCAAGTTACCCCTGGAAACAGTGGGCCAGTCCCCAAGACTGAATCCCTGACACAGAGCACAACAGACCAGAGTTTGAAGACACTGAGTCCAAAAACTCAAAAATGTCACCAAGAGTGTTTAAAGAATGATTCAAAGTTGTTTTGGCATCAATTGATTGACTACAGCATAAATTGGGAGGTAATGATTGGTTGAGCTTAAAATTTACACTAACATCATTTCCCAGGTGATCAATTAAGTACAGGATAGCCTTGGTTTCAATCCCTGTGTTTGAATTTGTTGAACAAGTTAATTTAACTGGTCCAAAACTAACAGGTAGCATAGAAAAAATGATATTCACCAATTCATCATTCCCAGGAGTTTCCAATGAAACAGTGTCAGAAAATCCCTCTGTAATTTTTCCCACCAACTGATTGTTGGCAGGAATATTATTAATAGAATTCCTGGCAGCTGGTTTACAGCTGTACCACATCTGTTTAAAGACAAATATAACTTCTTTCCTGTCCATCAATTGGACATGAAGCTGCCTCTCACCCCAAAACTAAAGCCTATGTTTTCTTTAAGCCCCCTAGATAACTTCAATAAGTTGCTTGGTATAGTATACATAACCCTTTCTGGGGTGATTGGCACTATAATCCCAGCTTCTGAAATATGGTCTTGGGTAGGAATTCTATGTTGTACCTCTTTAAGTTAGCACCTATTCTATGATGAGCTCTGCTTGCCTGGCCTGTGGCCCGTCCAATCCCAGAAAACAGCAGGCCGGCTATCCAAGGTTAGTTATCTGACAATATGGCACAGTCTGAGTTTAGGCCTGATATTGGAGTACCTCAGAGGTTAAAAAACCAAGCACTAAATGGATCCTGAAAAATATACAGCTCATATTTCTCATGTTTTAAGTTGAGCTGATGTGTCTAACCAGGGTTCATAGCAGCTGGGCTCCTTTGAGCAAGAGCCTGGGCTTGCAGTTGCTCCTGGCACTGCACCTCTACAATATCAGAGCTCATTTTGCTTGCAAAAGCCAATTTAAAATAACAGGTAAGAAAGTGCTATTAAAAAAGGGACCTGAATCTTGCCAGAGCATTAGTTTTATCAAAATCTGTGCTCCTAATTGAGACCCTCTCTCAAACCTAAGCGACCAAATTTAGAAGCACATAAATCAAAATTAATGCTGCATTTTTCTGGATATATTTTGGTGGATCCTCTCTCAGAAGTCCCTACTTCTATCTTGAGCCACAAAGCCAATCCAGATTGTCAGAAAATGTGTTGTTTCATGTTTAAAATATCCTTTTTTTCCTGCCCCAATTTTTCTCTCATTGTAGCATGATTGTCACCTGACCTTTCACAAGTGACAAACTCTTGCTAACTATGCTTATGGAAACCCTCAACTACAAGATTCAACCCCTGATACCTTGCAAGCCGCCAGCCCGCAGGACCAGCCACCTGCAGATTTTTGGGCTCAAACCAGAGCGGGATTCAACTTTGGGGAATCTCCTGAGTTTGGATGATCAACAATTACTTGCATCAAGGCCTCCCACACTAAATGTTCTTGTTAACCCAACCAATGAGAGCGCAGGCCAAGCCAAGGATCCTGAAATAACTTGGGCCATTGTGGCGGGAAAGTAAATAAACTTCCTGTGGAATGCGGGCCACCCAAGGATGACCAGCCCTGTGACCCAAAAGGGAAATTTGAGTCTTCTCAGTTTGAGCCAGCCAACAAAATATCTCCCGTGGAAGATGCCACTAAGGACTGCGAAACCCTGGTAGACAGTATCACCCGGCCTGAGGGAAATTGTAAAATGTTCTCTATGGCAGATGGGTATACCTATACCCTGAGCTTCCAGGAAGTTGCCCATCACCATTCTTGCAATAAGGTGATATGAACCTTTGGTTCAACCAGGTTATTCCATATTCAATTTTAGTTCTATTTCATTTGCAGTCTACCTCCTGCGTGCTCATACCTCACACCTAACAACCCCAAGAAACTGCAGACTGACTGCCCAAAACTATATTGTCCACCAGGAGCTCCCTTTGGCCCAATACATTTCACAGAATACTCACCCAACCTGGTGTATTTGGAATTCACCCTAGAGGAAATCCTAATCTACGGCTCAGAAGTCAGAACTAGAGAAACCAAAACCATTGGTAGAGAAGGAACTCAGGTCACCATGCCTCCCCTGCTATTCTGCAACAAGTACAACTACCTGCCCGCCTATCTGGTTCCAATGACACCACCTCTCACCCTGCAGCCTGACCGCTCACAGGAATCTGTTGCAACCAATGAATTCACCTCCACACAGATATTTGGGGGGATGTACATCACCCTCACTGGCCTGATAGATTCAATGATGCCTGCTAGCAGAGCCTGGGCTCTTCTGGGAAAATTTTTATCTTATATTGTAAAGTTAACTCCAATCTTGTGGTGGGCCCTTCCCGCAAGACCCGCGGGCCAACCGACTGTAAGTTCTCAAGACCCCTCCCAGGCTGGATCCCTGACATGACCGATATATCAGTTGACTTGGATTGCTTAAGAATGTGGCTGGTTCAATTGTTTTGAGTATGGGGGAATACTGTAGGCTGTCTCAATTTTGGAGTTATGTATTTGATCTTAAGTTTGTTGTGTGTTTGATCTTTTTTGTAATCTGGGCCTGGTTAAGAGGTGCTTTTGTTGTGTAGAATTGACCTTCAAGTAGAACAGTTGCTTTTTTGGGCTGGACTGATTTTGTTTTAGGCGGGTATATTTTTGTTTGCCTCAACAGGTTGTAACCCTACTGTATTATTTTGGAATAAAATATTTAAATTGATTAAGTTGCATAGAGACTTCTGGGAAGTATGCAATATGAGAAAAGGGGAAGGATTTAGAAGATATTGATATATTTAATGAAATAAAGGAAACCTTTATATAGCTGTTGATATGCCACATAGTTTACATATAAATCGCGTGGTTTGGAAGAGAAAGATACTTCTGGAAAGTTAAAGGGCTGGTCCTAGTATAATATCTGGATCAAGTCTTGGGTAGGGTTATGGCGGACCACCCCCAGACAAAACCTGGGGTTTGCCCAGGCTTCCAAAAGTGTGGATTTCTATATTTGAGCATATATAAATTCTGTATTTTTTGGGATGCTGGGCAAAATCTGATTTTTGTCCAAGAGTGGTCCACCGCAACCCTAGCCTTGGGCCATCTTCTACTCAGTAGCTGAGCCATTTCTTTGGGAAAAGATTTTCTGAGAGGGAGTGATCAGAGATGTTATGGCAATTCTTTTATTTAAAGAACAATAAAAGCTTCCGATTTAAAGTGGGAAGCAGCTTTGGAAATTTAAAAAGTATCAGCTTGGCTACAGTTGAATTTTCATACTTAAATTTTGGATCATCTTGATTTAGTCAGGTTTACCACATTTACCCTTGCAGAGGGTTGACATACAGCGTTGATAAATGTTAGATCTTTTTAAAGCCTAGCCAATAGAGTACCTAATATTGTTAGTGTGGATATTTATTTTAGATGTGGGTTAATGCTATGAGATGCAATTTAAAACTTTGATATTTCATCGCTGGACAAATTAAATGTATAGGTGTTAGATTGGTTCAAAATCAATAAATGTTTCAAATAGGCTAATTCTTAATTCGGTATCAGGTAATTTACCATCCAATCTGGTGAGGAGGATAACTCTTATCTAATTCAAGCGTCTTAATGTCAATTTCTTGGAGGCAGTGTATACCCGAGCTTCTCAGGATGCAGCTCGAGCGGCAACGAGTTCGATGCATGATCCAAAGCTTACAAAGTTTCGTAAAGGCTGATCCAGTGACGCGAAATTGATTTTGTGACTTCACTTGATCCCACCAGCAAATTATTCCTATTCCCCAAAAATTAACTTTCAAGAGGTAGGCGTTCATGTCCAGGGACCGCGACCTTCAGTTTGGTGTTACCTTCTCCAACCTGCATAATTGCTCGGTGCAGCTCCCGCCCACTTGGGCCAACCCGCTGCTCAACGCTAACAAGGTACAGACAAGTTTTTCTGCCTTCCAAAGCTTTTTTGTGAGCTGATGATTTTGTTTCTCTGTTCCAGATTATGATTTATCCGCGCATGGAAACCCTAAATTTTATTCCTGACTGTAACTAAATTCATATTGAGGACGGATTCCCCGTCATATCGAGTTACAGATGCATATTAGTGTCTTTGTTTATAGAACTTTGTTTGAGTTTTTTAAATGCAACTTTATTTTGAAGCTCGAGTACAAATATTCATTCGCTCGAAAATAGAATTCGGACTTTATACCAATGAGAACTTTATTAAATTTGTTGGTGATATTTAGAAACCCCAGCAATTGGTGTTTGAGCTGATCTGGGGCAACTCAAATGAACAGAACCGCGGGGATACGCCGAAATCCCTCTATGTCGGGTGGTC
Source organism: Entomophthora muscae (assembly GCA_014839935.2). Lineage (NCBI taxonomy): Eukaryota > Fungi > Entomophthoromycota > Entomophthoromycetes > Entomophthorales > Entomophthoraceae > Entomophthora > Entomophthora muscae. Next base: position 239,733 of record QTSX02006450.1, on the reverse strand, counting down.
GGGCTTAGTTGCGCCCTCTACTTATGGAGGTGAAGTAATAGTGATTGATCGGGCGTATGCTCTAGCTTCCGGCCTATCAGAGACGGACCGAGTAGCGATCAAATATACAGCGCAAGCTCCCAAAGCTAAATCAGTCGAATTGGCCCCTTCGACAGTGGAGGATTGGGAGGTTCTGGTACGGCATGCATAGTTTTGAAGTTTTAAAAGTATTATTAGCAACTGAATGCGGGGTTCCTTGAGGAGCAATTTCTTAATCAGTGTCGAGTTGTGGCACAAGGGCAGATAGTAACACTGTGGGTTCAAGGACAAGCACAGATTTCTATGCGAGTCATTACAACAAAACCCCAAAGCTCAACCTGCGTTGTCTTACAGAATAGCAGTGAAATCTATGTTCAGCCTTTGACTCGCCTTAAAAAGGAAGAATCAGAAAAACAAGGCCCCGGCCAGCCACTGTTACCTTCGCGTGTTCTCCGCCTGGTTTCAGAAAGCGTACTTGTTAAAGACCAAAGGCCTGTTTTCCCAAACGCATTCAACGTTCTAGTCCATCCTGCTTCCATTGTATCTCTTGGCGAGCTGGCACAGCTAGGAATTCACACGCAAGACTTCCCCACCCTTGCAACCCTTACAGTCGTAAATCGTGGCAAAAACGACACTCCTGCGGGAGAAGAAACCGCTGCACCTCTCAACCGCCCCTCACAACTTGTTGTTTCGGTTAACTGGTCAACGTCGGTGCATATCGGAATGATTATTGCGCCATTTAGGCTCATGGCAACGTTGCATGTGCCTTGTACTCACATTCTTCGTGCCCAATTGAGTTTCCGAGTCCCCTCGCCTGTGCAGCCACGGCAGTTGCGGATCCGCCCCATCTTCCCTGCAGCTCCATCCACCGGCACGCGCAAAAAGCGGACCGAAGCTAATGGGAACTCTAAACAACGCTCCTGGATTAGTCAGGCGGTGACGGGATGGTTCCAGGCTCAAAGCGATGTTCAGGCTGAATTGGCCATCACCCATAACACGATATTGACAATCCCTGGGACGACGCCTCTCACAATGACGCTAGACATTGGAACACCCGATAGCGTCGGTGGATGCTCTTATGCGCTATTATCCGCACAAGACTGGGCGCGGCTGTCGATTGTCGAAGTTGACCCAGCGCACTTTGTGCCGCCACAGGTCTTGGCCCATGAAAAATGCGAAGAGCCACAGATGCCATCACCACCCCAGCTTGGGGCGGTAGACGAAATAGTTGATAAGGCTTTTAATGCACTTCGAAGTAGTTTGGGCAAGGCAGAACTCCGGGCAAGCTTAGGAGTGACTCCCTACGCCGGAATTCTGCTTTGTGGTGCTCGAGGTGCAGGAAAGACCTCGATTTTAGAGGTGTTGCAGGCACAACTTCGAAGACATCCCGATATTCTCTGTTCTATACACGAAGTGGACTGTGGTGCGCTGTCTAATGAGCGAGTTGCTGTAGTACAGGAGCGTCTTGAGGCTGCAGCTCAAGCAGCGGCATGGTGCGCACCTGCCATCCTTTCAATGGATAACCTGGATGCTCTAATCCCAGCTGAGATGGAGCACATGGACTCCTTTCGGTTCCGACAATTGGCAGAATGCTTTGTGGGCCTGGTTCGCGGGTTGCGCGTGAAATATCCCGGGGTAGGGCTCGTGGCTACCTCTCGCCAACCCCAGGCAGTACATCCGCTACTTCTCCAGGCCCATGCTTTCACAGTTACTCTGCATATCCCACCTCCCACCAAGCTTGATCGCCAAAAGGTTCTTATCGCTATAATTGCTGCAAGTCCAGTGCCGGCTCTGCAAGCTGGGCGAGCCTCGTTGGATCTTCTTGAGGTTGCAGGAGTGACGGAAGGCTACCTTCCCTGTGATCTGCAGACTTTGACTGAGCGCGCAGTACACCACGCCGCGATCCGCCAGCTTGATACCTCTGGCCCACTGGTTGTGACCGGCAATGATTTCATTGAAGCTCAAAAGGGCTACACGCCAGTTTCCCTTCGTGGCGTGAAGCTTCAGACCAGCACCGTACGGTGGTCAGATGTAGGTGGATTAGAAGCAACCAGGGCTACGCTGCGTGAAACACTGGAGTGGCCCATCAAGTACCAAGCCATCTTTCAGTCCTGCCCCTTGCGACTGAGGTCAGGATTGCTGCTTTATGGGTTCCCTGGATGCGGGAAAACATTGCTCGCATCAGCAGTGGCGCGGGAATGCCATCTAAACTTCATCACCGTCAAAGGCCCCGAAATCCTCAACAAATACATTGGTGCTAGCGAGCAGTCCGTCCGAGATTTATTCCAGCGCGCTCAAGCCGCGCGGCCATGTGTACTGTTTTTTGACGAGTTTGAAGCGATCGCACCTCGTCGTGGCCACGACTCGACGGGAGTCACCGATCGTGTCGTCAACCAGCTCCTAACCCAGATGGATGGAGCGGAGGGACTCGAAGGTGTCTATGTCCTAGCTGCCACCTCCCGCCCTGACCTCATCGATCCTGCTCTCCTTCGCCCTGGTCGTCTTGATAAATCATTGCTGTGCCACATGCCTACTGTCCAAGACCGCCTCGCTATCCTCAATGCACACGCCTCCAAGTTCCATCTCTCCTCTGAAGCACACGAGCGCCTCGAGGAAGTAGCTAATCGATGCGTAAACTTCACTGGCGCGGATCTTCAAGCTCTTCTTTACAATGCCCATCTCGAAGCCATCCATCAAACTTTAGATGCAACGGCCCCAGAAGCCAAGGATACATCAGACGATAATACCGTCCACTTTAGCATAGTTAAAGTCCCACGTGGCGGCCTACCCGCCCTGACCTCTGCGGAGAAGGACAAGGTACGGGCTAGAATCAAGGTAATCCGGAGCCATCATAACCCGCCTGCAAAGGGATCAGAGCTGGTCGAGGGAGAAGGTATCCCCCAAGCCAAGATCTCTCAGATAGAATGGAGTCACATCATTGCTGCTCTAGCAAGCACTAGCCCATCTCTCCCCCCTTCCGAAATCCACCGGCTTGGCGCCATCTACGACGAGTTTCAGTTCGGGAAGGGAGGAGGTGATCGCTCAAAAGTAGGAAAGAGGTCTACTCTAGGCTAAAACAATCTACCTTCCAAACATTTGCTAACGTATGCTAAACCCGATATAACTTATTAAACCAATAGCTCTTGCTTAACTTGCTCAGCGAGTTACCAATTGAGATCCCATGGGCCTAAAAAGATGTGGCTCCAAGAAAGGTCAATCGAAGTATAATCAATGTGTCACTAGTTTGAAAGGTTGACCATTTTCTAAGTGACATGCTGCCAAATCTGTAGCACAATCCACTTTAAGTTTCAGAAACAGCTCATTTAAACCTAAACTAGCAGCAGCTCAATAAAAATATAATACTTATGCAAGCAACCAAGACAACGCTAAGAAACGTATCTTTATACAGTTGGAAAATACCAACATGCATATACTTGATATAGATAAAGGATCAATCTAAATGGGCTAAGCAAAGGTTAATCCATAGGATTTCAATAAGTCCACAACACCAAATCCCCACCATAAAAAACGCCAAGGTTTCAACTATACCTTTTACTTGCTACCATTGAAAAAAGATCAAGTGCCTGATTCTTCACTAAATTTCTTTTCAATAGCCAAACTTGTCCAAATAAACATAAGGGGTTGAATGCCGTACCTGTGCTAAATTAGCTGGGTTACCCAAAGGGAATAAGATCGGAATAGAGGATGTCTTTATCCGAGAATAAGATATTTCATATGGTTTGCTGTGGTTTCAGGGGCTAGCTGGACATCCCAACTATACCGGCACAGTTCTTGGCAAATGGCCTGTGATCCATATACAGAGATCCTCAGCTTGACACGTCTTGGCTTCGGATCTTAGCAGGTCAAGCTGAACCACCGGTCTCTGTTTCTGACTCAGAACCTTGCTGGGTGAGTTATCCTGCAGTGGCAATACTCCCTCTTTTGAGGAACTGCCTCACTTTTGGTCGGTACATCTGCAGGAAGGTTGTCAGGTTCCCAAGAACCATACTTGACAAGCTTCTCCTCAGAGGATGGCTGGGCTGAACCACCCAGATTTTGGTGTGAATGTCATAGGCAAAGTTAATCATGGTGCATGGCTTTATCTTGGCATTTTTTTCCTAGCCCTTGGACTAGATATTCATGGGTATTGTTTACCTGAAGTATAGTTGCAGGGCCAAGTTATTGGGTTGCAATTTACTTTTGTCTGGTTTATCATCTCTGGTGAACACAGTTAGGTGGGTCTGGCAGGCATGGGCTATTGATGATGTTGTCACAGACATAGCTTTTCCAGGTGCGACTAGGCTAAACCACCTCCCCTCAGAAAAACAGGTTCTAAAGCCCCGCCTGCTTGTGGTGATCATAGATTTAGATCCAATGACCAATTGCAAGTGGGTGATGACAAAGAAAATAGAGTTTGAGCGGGGCAGGAATACCCTGCACTCAATTTCCCTTCAAACTGTTGCAGGAGTGTCAAACTCTGACCTCCTAGGAGTTCAGGTAACAGCTTACAGAACCATCATGTAAGGTCTGAAGGCTTGGGGTAAGTTATTGTAGACTAAAGCCTTCAACCCAAGAATATTAATGTTTGATAAGTATAAAAAGGTAGGTAAGGTTTGCAACAATAACTGCACTAAAGCTCCTAAAAGTTTATGGGAAGTAAAATAGGGACTAAGGCAATTGATTAAACCTAAGAAAATGAAATAGACACCCGTCTTAATAGCTGAAGATTGTGTCAAGAAGCCAATTTCTACGTCAGGGTAATGGTCAGCGCTGGCTGGTGGATTAAAACTATCAACAATTAAAGTTTGTGTTCCACTATAAAAATTGTCTAACTGATGGAAAATATAATCCAGTGGAATCATAAACTAAGATAAAAAAGAAGGCAACTGCAAGAAACAAAATATCACCAAGAAAAACACAAGGCACAAAACCTAACAAGTACCTGTTGGGGTGCATGTCAAACAATCTCAACTTAAGTTGAGACTGGATAAAACACAAGATTTTATTCTAGCTTGAATTTGAGATAACTTACAGGGGGATGAAATATTAACCAAAATTGGTTAGATGGCTTAAAATTGATCAGAAATAAAGAGCACATGGTTGATGGGGAATTTAAGCTTAAAAGGTTAAGCTAGCAATGAGGGAGAGAGAAGGAAGTCCACAGTTGTAAACAGCTGTTTAACCAAAAGTACAGCAAAAGATAGAGAGCGGGAAAAACTTGATTTGAAGCTGATTGCGTAAGATGAACAAAAAAAACTAAGCAGTTTGTACTTGATTAAAACTAACTTGAGTGTTAGGTACCAGGTTTGAGAATTGTTTGGTAGCAAGGTAAGCTTTGAAAATGACAACTAACCATTAATTTAGGTTAATTTAAACCATAAAAATGAGGGAATGATAGGGAGTGTTTGTGAGAGTGAATTTGTTGTTTTTTGAGGGCCAAAGAGTGCAGATAAATCAATGTTGGTGTTTCAGAAAACAGTACTAGCAGCAAAAGATAAAGTAAGAAGAAGAATCCTGCCACATCATTGGTGATATCTGTAAGATGACCAAATACCAAACACAAGGAGGCCACCTCATCAAGATGCCCACAAGGGCTTTGAGTAGCAGCAATTTCTAACAAACTACTTTATTAGTTTGATAATTTCACTTTAATGGAATATTTTTCCTCTGTATTCACTTATTTCAATACCTTTTCATAAGATTTTTAATAACCAGATTGTTAGACTCTGCATTTTTGCCACTCTGGAATCCTGGTAATATTTTTCTTCCTACTAAAATCATTCCTGAAATCTGAAAATTTTAGAGTGAACCCATCTATGCTGCCAACTCCTCAACTGTGAATCATATCAAAGTCTTTCTCTTGTACCTGTGCATTATGGTATGCTGAGCTTCACCATATTCTCTCTTCAAAGTTTATCATCTCTAAGTAAATACACACAGTTTCCTCTTTATTGATAATAACATCCTTATTTGAATGCATATTCCCTATTTGATCAATTACAACAAGCTCTCACTCTACTTCACCATGACAAAATCTGTTTGGATATTCTTTAAAGATTAACCAAAAACCTCTAAGAAAATTCCTCATACTAATACTTGTCAAAGAATTTGGAGGGCACCATCACTTAACCCACCCAATAGGCACCTCTGGTCAAAAAGCTGTGTGCAAGAGCGGCTGGGAGCAGTGTTACGTGCATCCAAGATGGCTTTCCCAAAAATTAGTTAAGTTGGGTTCCCTTTCAATTTTTCCATTCAAAAATTTGTTTAAATTTCTCTGCCTCAAGGATTGCATGCTTGGACTTACCCCATTGATTGACTAGCCTTAGGCTATCCTATCTTCCACTCAAACCCCAATTCTTTCTTTAAATGAATGCAAGAGTTTTAACAGACTCTTGCTTCATTTTTCTCCAATCTAATCAATTTCAAAATTGATTATTAACCTTGGCCATTAAGTTTACATGTTTCTTCTGGATATCAGTTGGTTTCCTAAGTAGCCTCTCGGAAATATTTAGCAATAATTATTTGGCTTATGCTGAAACCATGGTTTCAATCATGGTTGGGAGCTAGGTTTGTTTCTTCTTGATCTTTCCCCAGCTCTTACATTCACAGCCTCTGAGTCAAAAGGTTTCAACACAATGAAGAACTTTCCAATAATTTATTATCCCAGTTCTGGGCAGAAGAAAAGTATAGTCAAATATGAATTTTTCTGCATTTAATCAAGCATCATATGAAAAAGGTTTGGGGCTGACAAGATATTTGAAGCTTTTGTCGAGGTGGAATTTTTTGTATGTGAGTTCAAAGGATTGTTCCAGGATTTTTACACTCCTCCGGATGAAAACCCCTGAGCAAAAGTGATGATTAATGGTGCTGATTCCAGGATGTTGCTAAAAAAGTTGAAAGAGTTTGCGCGTTTGTAAGCCCATCATAATGCCCTGGCACTAGCACTTGTACACCTGAAAAAGGTTACCCAAACCCAGTCAGTCCCTGGATTTGATCCAGAACACCATTTGAAAGCCTCTGAAGAGCAGTGTCAGGAATATAATTTACTTTGCTCTTAAGTCTCAAAGCATTAAATGGGGTTTGAACCCTGGTTAGCTCAGTCTGTAGGCTGCCAGCCTTGAGAGACAGATACCTGGTCACCCACATTTTTGGGGATATTAAATCTTCTGATATTTAATCCAGCATTTTTACTACAGATGCAAATTCGCCTATTGATCTGACAAATAATACCTCCAACATCTCAAAGAGTCACTGTTCATATGCTGAAGTAGAAACTCCAGGGAAAACATGCAATGAGATCTACACAGAAAACCACCACCTGCTGCCACTAGAAGGAATACCAACTACCAGACTGCCTCTAAGAATAGCACTCAAGAACAGAACAACTAGATTGTTCATTATGTCAACCCAGCTAATGAGTGACCACCCATAGCTAGTGCTATTTTGATGCCCCAGCCTCAGATACCTGGCTCCTAAAATTTCAATTCTCAAAGATAAAGCCTGGCTTTGGGGAAGTATATGACCCTGTGAATCCTGCACCAGGATTTATTACCATTTAAAATTAAATGTTATGAACAATTGATCATTGTAACTTCTATAATGTTTTATTCTTGTAATCTTTCACCCAAACACTACTTTTTTCAGCCTTTTAACCACTCTGCCCGCAAGTTTTAGGCCCCCTGGTTCACTTTACAGGCTGCACATATTCTAGAATATCCCCTGAAGCTAGAGGATAAGGATTTCATACTAAAAAGCATATTGCTATTAGATTCTTTGGCCTGCACCAAAGAGTATACAGATTTAACTATGAAGGCTCATGGTAATCCAAAGAAACACAGCTGTTTAAGTATAAGTACAACTATCTTCTAGCCTACCAAGTACAAATGGACCCTCTCTTTATCCCAAAGCTTGGCTACTATACCTCATCATATCTCTTCATAGATAACTCAAGTAAGCTGTTTGGAATCATGAACATTACTCTCTTAGTGCTAATTGATACTATTATCCCTGCTGACAGCCCTTGGTCTTGGGTTATGTGCTCCACCTCCTATATATTTAAGCTAGCTTTCATCATCTGGTGGGCTTTGCCTACCAGCACTACAGCCTTTCATATTCCTGTTTCTGACCAGCTGGCTACCCAAAGATGGTATCAGAAGAAGCAGGGACATCATACTTATCCAGACCTATTCCCCACCCCTTAATGGGCAATAAATTTTCTCCATGGTACAAAAACTCCCAATCTTCTCAATAAAGATCATCTTATTATTAGTTCCCTTTCTGACCTTATTTTGAACCTTTGGCCTCCCCAACCTGAATACTAAACTATAAATAGTTTAGTTAAAATGCTATGAAGATGCTCTGTACTGTAGATTCAGAACCTAAAGGTAAAATGCAGTATTTTCAAATTCTTTTGTGTAAACTCACTAGCTTACTGGAATATTTTTCATACTTTTATATAAAAAGTAGGCTGTTCTGGGATGAAAATTACTCCATGAAATCAGTGAGTCCATGCAAAATAATTTGACAATCCCGCTTTTTTATCTTTAGGTTCTGAATTTACAATAGTATTTTGAGGGTGAGGATAGATTGATCTGCTCTTCAATGATTTATTATGGTCATTTATAGGCACATTTCTGGATTTTCAGGGTAGTGTCTGTTGCTTTCAACCCCTGGTTCACACAACTATTCATTCCTCAGGCTGCTGGCTTCAATCCCCAGGGCTAGGGACCCATGAAATATGGTATCAGCAAATTTCTGGATAATCAGCCCAGGGCAATTTTTTACCCCTTTTAATGCCAAGATAATTGTTGTTCCAACTTTGGAATACAGTTGATTTTCTAACCATCTTGCATCATGCCTCATATTGGAGGTTCTGATATTAGTTTGGGTCATCAAATACAACAACAAGGCCATGATGTGATTTCAAATGAAAAAATATGATTTCAGAACCACTTGGGTCAAAGTGATTAGATTTGTAAGGGTTCTGAGATTGAAATCAAGTCTAATTGGAAGCTCAATGTACATGTGAGAGTTATACTGGGGTACCGTTAGTCAAGGTAGATTGTCTGTTCCCCTGGGTAAGGTTCAGCCAATGTCAAGGGGATTTTGAATGCCTGAAAAATGTTGATAGAATAAGGGGTTGGGGGATTTTGGTTATAGTAGAAAGACAAATAGAAGGAATTACGCCCCCATGCCAGACCTGTAACCGTCTTCAGAAAGCTGCTAAACCCTTGGAAACCTTAGATAATTTAAATGTCATCATAGACAAAAAATGGGTTAAAGCTGAAGTCACCCAGATACTCCTTCAAATTCTGGATCTGCCCCTGCTCTTGCCAATTAACTACAATAAATTAGTCACACATTATTTGTTGTCAAAAAAGTATGGCTTCCAACTTGCTGGTTGCCAGAATTTTTCAAATTATGATGTCATTGAGTTGAATTCAACAGCAGGTCCTCAAACTGCTGAAAATATTTGTGTCAACCAATCAGAAGCTATAACCTCCCCCATTCTCTCCAACCCAAAGTCCCTTAAAACTTTCCCAAATTCCCCACTAGAAACTTGTTTCTAGGTATCTTACTTACCCTGAAATAAAGAAAGTCTCTCAAAATTACGATAGCTTTACTGGGGCTAAGTGCCCCGGTCCTTGAGAAGTTAGCCTCTACAATGATTAAAGTGGATGCCAGTTCCTTAACTGCTCACTGGCCTACGCTCTACTTGCTCTCCCCTTTGGATTCTTAGTTTGATTTGCCTCTTCAAATCACCCTTGCCTTGAAGATTTCTCTCTCAATCTTCTGCTACACCACTCCTGGTGTAAAGATGCTGAAGCTGTCTTCCCAAATTGGTCTTCTGTTGCTCAAGCAACTTACAATTTGTTTGTTGTATCCTCATTGTTTGTTCCTGAAGCATTCAGCTTACTATTTCATCTAACAGTTTTATTTATAAAGCTACCTAATATAGAGAATCATTGAGAAATTTAAAGCTAAATGTGAATAGATTAATTTCAAAGCAGAGTGTAATGATAGTCTTGGATAAAGAATCAAGTAAAATTATCACATGTGAGCTAAATTTGTAAAGTTGAAGCATATAGCAGAGTTCTTTTAAAGGAGAACTTGCTAGAAGTAATGTATTTAAACACAGCACTATGAAGAACAAATGCTTAAAATAACATCATATAAAGAGTTTTTGTAATAAAAAACAAAATATGGGAAAGCTATTTAATACAGGAATATCTAAATCAGGCCATTTAAAGAAGTGATAACCATTTTTGAAAGGATTTGATATAGTATCTATTGTCCCTCAAGTGTTTCCTCTTTGGCTGTTTTTTGGCCTTGTTTGTTATACTAGTTTTCCTGATCTTTCTGCTGAGCTTAGAAATATTCCACTATGGAAATAATTTTCTTTCTGAAAAAAACCATCTTCTTCTAGAAAGGTTACAGGATAAAGCCTACTTGAGAGAGTTGCAAATCTCCTGGTTTCTTCATTGCTGAAAGTGCTGCTCCCCTCTATTTTCAGAGCAGGTGCCCATTCTAAGTATCTGAACTTGATTTTGTATCCTCTAAAAAATACTCCCTAGCTATATTGCCAAAGGTATTTAACCCTTACAGTCTAAATGAGCTATTAAATGTAAGGTGAGAACAATGTTGTAGATGAAGCAATAAGATTTATATTGAAGTTATGGGTTTAGCTAAACTTTGCTTGTATTGAGTTTTTGTGGGTGGACTTAATCTGCATTTTATTTCAAGATTTGTTTAAGAGCTAGGGTGGTTCCTTAAAACTGAATGGTGTGATATTTATTAATAGCTGCAGATATGCTATTCCCATATCTTGGCTTAGGAATACTACATCTAATGGAGTGGTTAAGATGGCATCTATGATTCTTATCCAGGTTTGATTCTTTATTGATGGCTCAAGTTGGATTGGGAAAATTTTGGCTATTGGTAGCTCCATACTAGGGCTGCTTTGGCCAAGCTCTGGGCAGCAGCAGTCAGTTTCTGGCTCCTGGCCACTGTTATCAAATATTTATTTAACAATATTAAAATATAAAAAATCTGCTTTAACTTTAGTGGCCTAGAGCTGAAAGCCAGCTGGTGTCATACCCTGTCCCTAAGGGCAGGCTCTTTGATTATTTTTATTTTCTTATTTTTGCTTTATCTTAATCTTTCTTTATTTTAATAATGAAATTTTAAAATCAAAAGTTAATAATTAAGTAGTCTAATTCAATTACCTTGTTTTTGTCAATTCCTGTTTGAATTGTTGTTGTCCTTTACATAGCTATTTAAATAGCTTATATTTTCTACTTTAAATTTGAAGATTCTTAAATTTGAATTACCTTTTTGCAACTTTCGTTACGTAGTCACTTGCTCTTCACCAGCTTACGTTTCTGATCTTCATCTGCTTCCATGCTTCAGTTCCCCTTCTTCTCCAGGTTCTTGTTCCAAACTTCTCCAGTTGCTCCTGTCCTTGGCTGTTTTATCCTTGCCAATCATTTTTCCCAACTGGAAAAGCCGTCCTATAAATAAAGAGCTTGTAAAGAGTAGGCTTTAAGCTGAAATTCTAAGTGATTTCTTCCCTTCAATCTTTTACCAATTTTTAAACTTCATATTTTAATTTTAAGAGTTTCAATTTTTAAGTAATTAGTTCTAAGTTTTTCTTCTTTTCTTTCTTCCTAGTTAAAAAATGGAAGTTGTAAAACAACAAGCCTTAGGCTTGTTGTATCCATTATTTTTCATTAAGGAATCTTTTAATAGTTACATGTACCAATTTGCTGATGGGGAATATCCCAATATTGACATTCCCTTAGTTACTAATTGCTCATTATTAAATACTTTGCTTTATCTTCTTTGTTTAGGATTCTTAAATTCTATCACTCCTTTTGTAACCCAGTACAAGTTTTTTAGCAGGATTCTGTAAAATTATATTACAGACCGTACCTACCTTTTTATACCTTCTGAATCTTAACCCTAATGATTTACACACTTTAGTTTATAACCTTGCACCATTATGGGCAAGACCTTACAGCCGGGGCTGAGCCGAAGCATCCCTACTCCATTCTCAATAGAAATCCAAATGTCCATGGATAGCAAGGGTCTAATTAGCCATGCCAGTTAGGGCGCCACAGCCCAGAAAAGGGATGATTATGGCAAATGCCGTAATCATCCTTCCCCATAATCTTATTTCAGATTCCCCTACACTGGGGGATCCAAAATCACTAAAAAAGAAGGTAATGGAAGGCTTTTTGTCTTCCGGATTTTGAGATTTTAAAAATATATATTTATAATAAATTTTATTTTCAAAGAAAATTCTTTAATTTTGAATTCGATTGTTTTCTTTTTTAAATAAAAGAAAGTAAAAGATATATATTTTATTGTAAAAAAACCGAAATTCCTCATCTACAGAAGGATGTAGAAGGAAACGATTATGAGAGAATCATCTCAAAGAAGACTTTCTTGAAATCCAACACAGCCCTAATGCCAGTGTTTCTGGTGCTGGGGGGTTTGATGGATTACCTACCCCAACTAGTTCAAGCCTATAATGCTAGGGATCCAGTTTCAAGTGATGATTGGGTAGGGTATGAAAAAGTTGTGATAAATAATTGGGCCAATCCATTGGCACTAAGCGGCAAGATCAGATCCTATAAACCTGCTATCGATTCCATATATCAGTTCACGTATCCCTTGAGTATTTGGGCCTTGCCGTTTGTCAGTGGATTGTTACTAGGGCGATGAGTTCTGATACGTGTAGGGAAGATCAGTTGAACCCTTGTGATCCTTTAGAATCGTCAGCTGATTTGAGTAAGTTTATTTCAGAAGTGAACCCTGACGCTTGCAAAGATCTTTCAAAAAGTAACGTCGGCCTGGCCCCACCTTTGAATTTATTAACTGTTTGCATCGATAATGGATCAGACCTTAGTTCAAACGGTATTCGTGGGAATCGCATTGCGAGCACTGATATCTCCTCAACTGAAGATAATCACATAGCTTCTCTTCGGCTTGGTGGACCTTCTGCTCCAAAAGCTGTTTTACAGGATGATTTAAAAGAGCTCGAAAATCTTTATTCCCAGACCAAGGGACTCGGTGGCTTTTCTACTGGCGCTTCCTTGTTTAAAGCCGCAAAGCCCACTTATACCGCCACTTCAACGGAAAATATCGAGGATGAGCTGGAAAATATCTTTAGAGGCCGAGCAGCTAATCCTAAAACTTCTTTGTTTCAAACTGCATCGAGTGCCGCTGGTGCCTTGTCAGGGGTCAACTCATTCTCTACCCCCTATTCCAAAACCAATAGATGCTTCAAAGCCCCCGAGAAAAGAAGGCGGGAAGATTCGGGCGAAGAAGCAGAGGACGCAAGCCTTGGAAATCATGAAGGCATTTGCTTCTAAATATTTGTTAATAACCAAGTCTTTAGTTAAAAGAGGATATGGAGGTTCAGCTATCGTTTCTACCCCGCGTTCAAAAAATGATTTGCCAGCTTCCCTGCACGAAAGCTTAGCCCAAGAGTGCGTCCCCAGTCAATTTGAAGCCTCTAACTATGAGCTTTTGGTAAACTTGATAGGTATATTAAAGATGCTTATATAATACAACTAGCATAAACGACAAAGGGCAGAATTAGGTAAGAGAAATCTACTTTTTGATCCGGCATTGAACATGTTTGATAGAAACGCCTAGCATACCAGAATCAATTTTCATAAAGCCATCGAACTTGGCAGCTCCAAGGGCAACTAAACCTTCTTCAATCTTGAGCCTCAAGATGTCCAATATTAAACGATCGGTTGTAGCGGCTCCTTTTCAAAGCCCAATGCGAAGGAAGCCCATAGCGACAGATTCTGTCAAAGCCCCAACACACACCAATCAAGCTCAAACGCAAAATCCAATTACCAGAATGCCCAAAAACCTTCTCACTGTGTTATATGAAAGCTGTGGAGAGTTACCTGTTACTCGGCCTGCCTCTGTACTTGCAAAGAAATTAAACAGAATAACCATCCTTACAGCCTCTCAAGTAAGGTTTAAAGAGACGGAATGGGGATTGAAAGAGGCAAAGGCGGAATTCCTTAAACAAGGCGCGGATGAAGCTTGGATCAGCAATCACTACGCGCAGATAGTTTGGAAGCTGGCGTGTCTTATAAAAAGCTATAGTGCGTGCCAATCTCGCTGGAGTGCATTGCAAGTGCGCAAAGAGCTTTCACATCGCCTTAAAGAGGAGAAGCAGATGAAACGCAGTTCTGTCATCAAAGCAATTGTCGAGCAGGAGCTCAAGCCATGCTTCTATTTCGTTGCAGTGGTGTCGCGTGTAGCAAAGGAAGGCTTCTTTATTAGTGATGGATGGTACGAAGCTAAATGCACCATCGATGCCCCGCTTCAGCGCGCTTTGGCGGCGCAGAGAATTTTCGTTGGACAAAAGCTTGGTATATGCGGGGCAGAGGTAAAGAAACAATTAGGCCAAGGAAACTTACATGTTAGCTGAAATCTCCTGGTCCAATGCCTGTTCTGGAAGGGTTGCTTGAAGCTAGCCTCTCACTTTCCAGCAATGGGGTGAGGCGTGCTCGCTGGGATGCCAGGCTGGGGTCTCGCCCTGCGCCCTTCTTTCCGGTGCAGATATCGAATATTCATGCAGACGGAGGAGTTATTCCCTTTGTTGAGGCCACTGTGGTGCGGAAGTATCCCCTAAAGTTTCTCACTAAAACGGATGATGGCAATGTTGTTCGCTCCTACGACGAGGAGCTCGCATACAGAGAGTCGAATTCCATGTCCGATTTCGAAGTAACTCCTCTTCAAGGCCCTTTACTTATTCTAGAGCACTCCGTTTTTCTCCATAAGACTGATTGATGGAGGAGCTCGCGAAGCTATTTTGACGGTTTGGCGGGCATGTTTAACACGATATCAGAGTTTGACAGAAGGAAAACGCTATCAGGTACTGCAACTTTATTCACGCTCACGTAGCAGTTCTTCAATCTGGCGCCTAGTTCTAGCCAGAAGGACAAAACAGCTCTTGAGGTTGTCTCTACAAATAATACCAGCTGGACAGACTCGGTACAGGCGGGTCATGTGTTGCCCAGCCGCAACGCGCTTTTGATTTCCCAGCTAGCGGCTCTTCCAGATTCAACTGAAGTTGATTTAATAGTTGGATACCTTGGTAATTCCTTTGGCTTGAATACTAATAAAAAGGCGCTGCTTTGAACGGCTTTACCTTTATTGATTCGTCTTGTCGTTTGCTTGTCATACGCCCACCTCCCTCCCAAAAGAATACATTCGTCAAGTTGAAAGTGGGGTGCATAATAGGCTTAGAGAACTTTAAAGTGGCAGGATACTTCTCCAAATTTGACTTACAGGCTCTTGATTTCGGTTACAACAGTGTTGTTCGATCAGATGCAGCATTTGAATTTCAACAGTCCTCTCTGCGCCTGTATCTCGATGAGTAAGATATTCTATAGTTTTCTTTAATCATCAGGAATCAATCCTCCATAGACAAACTATTGGAGGACGCCATTGAGCTTACTCAGACTGGCCATGCTCCATCGACGAGCGAAGACACCATAGAGGTTAGTGGTAAGTTTACAGAATGGAAGTGGGTCGGGGATATAGTCTATTCCACTTTCGTCTCTTTAGATGGAACAAGCCATCGCCTAAAGCTGCCTCCCTCCCAGTGGAAATCAGTATTGGCGCTTACACTCCGCGGCCCCAGCCTCGATAGGTTCAAAGTTAACCTCAGGCAGGGACAGTTCGTTGATCCCACACGCTTTCCCTCGAACATTCGAGCTCTCTATATCAAGCAGCATGAGTCTGTTCTTAAATGCAACGCATATCAAATCGTTTCAGCTGTCATGACACGGCGTCCTTACTCGCCACCTTTCAATGCCGTCTGGCAGCGAGAGTTTCATAACATGACGGCCTATTTTTCAAAGCGATCTCGTCTCTATAGATTCAAGGTACCCTCCATTCACCGTTTTATCTGACTCTTAGGTCACTTTCGATCCTCGTTCGCCAAGCGGTGACCCCTGCCAGGTGACACAGATAAGTGCATTAGATGCTTACCACGAAACCCCATCATCCTCTCAGATCTGATTAATAATAGATTCAAGCTTACCAATAATCTAATGCCACTAGCTGAAATACTCATGCTAATCATTAATCACAAAGTGCTTCTGAGATCTATTATTAATAAAACTACGTTTGAAACCTAACCAAGAAAGAATTTAACTCTACTACCATCCAAATCATCTGTTGATTTTCAGCAAACCTTTTACCATTGCTTTGTAAGCTTAGATCATATATCCTTTTGAAAACGGATCAAGTCAAAATCATGGCAACTGTCGAAACAACAGGGTCAACCCCCGCAAAGGTTCCGACCAAGCAGGTTTATGACCCACAAGCAGACTTCCCAGCAACCCGTAGCCAAATGCAGAAGTTGACCCAAATTACCAGAAACAACAACATGAGCAATTGATGATTCCATACAGTGGATATCTCAATTTAGCACTTGACTCATTAGCAGAATCAAGCCACCCCCTAGCCATCCCACCGTGAGATCTACACTATCATGCTCCTGTTATCCACAATTTGCAATGACTATATAATACCTCTCTCTCAATAAAGAACATTATCTAGTTTCCAAATATTTTCCCCCTTGTAACTCTGCTAAAACAGCACAGTTACAACATTGATAGCACAGGTAGGTTCTCCACCCTACCTTTTCTTTCAAAATTCCTCCTGTTTCCTGTACCCGCTGTGGTCAACAAATATACAAAAGAATCATGTCTGGCCTCCCTGTGGACTGGATGCACTACACACTAGGGACCAGAAGGGTATGTACTTTACCAGAAAACGGTGATGCTGGAACCTGCTTTCAATGCCCTATCAGCGCAAGGGTTCTTCTAAGCCCCTACCGCCATACCTCAAGTGGCAAACAAAAGTATCCTGCCCGCCAATATAGCCCAGCAACTCCACGGCGCCACCTTGGAGTCATTTGCAGGAGCCTATGACAATAATGCCACAGCATGGATCCAATCCACTCAGAACAAGCTGATACAGATGTAATGTCCAACACACTTCTGGATTGTGGAGATATCCATTTGCCTGAACCACAACACAGGCACCTGGTGCAACAAGTGGCATGAGTACCATGAAGAAAAGGACTGGGATACCTTTAAACGGGACTTCTTGGCAAGGTTTGTAATCAAGGACACCACCCTCATGATCATACACCAGGTGAAGAACTTGACACAGAATGGCATGGTGAAGGAGCTAACAAGGATCTATGAGGAGTTATGGTTGAAGAAATGCTTGTATATGGTATTTGCCAGCCCAGCTATGCACCTCATGTACTAAAATTCTCTCAAGTTACATGAAATCAGGCATGTAAACCTCAATCAAGTGACCAACCTTCAAAGCCTGTCTTGTGAGGTGGAGAAATCAGAATAAATATCTAACATGCTCCACAAGGTACAAACTGGAAAGAGAGAGAGACCTAAAGTGTCACAGTAAATTCCATAATGCTTGGAATTATTTGGCCAAGTAGGAAGGCTTAAAAAGCCAGAAAACCTTTAACAAAATTGATCAATTTAATGGACTTGAATCAAACAGTTGATCAAAAATGGGTTGCAGCTGCTCCAGTTTGCCAGTTGAATCTGATTCCCCCCTGTAAGCTGATGTTGATAAATTGACATAATTTGAGGGCCACCCAATATGATCTTATTTATCAGCATGGTCATCAGAAGTTGGTCACTCAAGGGTCCTTTGCAAACTGGACCAGATACTCACTTGACAATGTGGAAGGAATAGGAGCCCAGGATCCAGGCGGTATTACTTAGTTGAATTTTGATATATATTAAATAATTTTCACTGTTTCAACTCTTAAGAGTTGAGTCTTCCCAAAGATCTTACTCAATAAAATCAAATATCCCTTGGTCTAACTTTTACTTCAAATGCATCAAGTAGTTGGCCTTCTGCTCTACATTCCCTACAATTTAATCCTTAGCCAGATTGTTACGGGAAGATGGGGCCCTACCGTTGGCACTTTGTTGTTGGTACCACCCAATGTTAATTCAATGCCTGCCAATCTAGGAGTTGTTCCTCCTACATTCAAAACTAAACCTCTGGTTCTATCCCAATATCCTGAATTTTATGCTGAAGACACTCTGATTCTCTTGCAGGCCATTTATCTTGGGCTCTTTTGGTTAGGATTAATCATTTTGCTTAACCCTAGTATCTCATTTGGAAATTTCACAAACCAGTATCTGAAGCTGTGTTGGTGATTAATCATTAACTCTATGTGGATTTGTTGGTTAATTCCCCACCACATGGAGACAGCTTCTTATTATCCTGTAATTTCTGTGACATTACTCAACTTTTCTATGCCTGAGTTTTTGGAAGCAGTTTATCATGAATTTGTGTTTCTTTTCTCCTGTTCCGTTGAGATATCTGTGTTTACCATGTTTATTTGCATCAGCTCCTTTCTGAGTTTTCAGTTTGGACTCTTCTTTAATTTGTGGTTTCCATCTCTGGTAACAGTTGTTGAGACTGATTCATCTGTTTCTATTTCCACTGTGTCATGTCATTTTGGCGTCTGAATTATTTTCCTGCTCCACCCACTGATGAAATTTTGCGTGAAGTTTTGTTGGCCTTATCATTTTATTCTGGTTCTAGCCTTAGTCACAAATCTGAAGCTTACCATGTGATGACAAAGATTTCAGAGGATGCTTGTGAATGGTTATTGTCTGCAGTGGAGCGCAATCCACATGTTTTAACTGAAAGTGCATCTTTATACCCTTTGTTAAATAATGTGTGTGTATCTATTGAGGAGCTCAAAGTATATTGTAAGTTGTACGCCTTCCAGCAGGGTACTACTATGGTCTCAGTATTTCTTCCTAAGTTTATTGCCTAATTCTGTACAATTGATTTTCCCAAAGTCAATAAGCTCTCAGAGTTGTGGTTAGCAGTTGACCAGACTGCCTAGGATTTGGCAGTTTGGGATTCCCCGTTAACTACAACTGAGGCCCTGGTAAGCCAAATTCTTTCTTTGGTCTCAAATCCGTTGACTTCCAAACAAGATGCTATGGAAATTGAAGCCAAAATTGCTGCTTGCTCCTGGTTTTCTGGTAATTGTTCTGCTGTGGCTTTGTTTAGTCAGAGCTGGGATTCTCCCCACATGTTTCTTCCCAGTTGCAATTGGCAATCTTGAACAAACCCGTCAAGGTAAACAAAGCGCCAGCGGTGGAAACCACCAAGAGCTTGTTGGCTATGCTCCAACACGCTATGCCTGCAAAGTCTTTGGTATTTGAGTCTGAGAATTTGCCTCTTGTTCCCATTGATTGTGATTGTCCTGTCCCTTCTGAAGCTGCCCAATAAATGATCAAGCGTTACTTTCAGGAGCACCCTGCCTCCTTAGCCCCATCTGTAACACCAAGGAGAAGCAAGATCCTGATGAGGTTGCATCATTTGCAGCAAATAAATCTACTTCTGGTTACTTCTTGTTTTATGGTAGCATTGATAACAGCCAAACCATCTATTGGCCAGCCATTCTGTTAGATACAGGTGCTTTTGAGAATTTCATGAGCGTCAAGACTGCCAATTTGTTACAAATCAATTATCATCCTGGAATGCTGGTTAGGGGTGAAAACTGTCAAACATTTACCTCTTTCCAACTTAAGAAACCAGTGACATTTGTAGTCACAGGTCAATCTTTTACTGCAAGGTTCTCCATATGCTCTACTTTTATGTATCCTATTATCTTGGGGGTGGGCTGGTGGCAAGACCATAACATATTGGCCCTTCTAAAAGAAAATGAGCTACAAGTGAACCACTCTTCAGGCATAACCATTAATATTCTGTTGTTGGGTACGTCAAATTTAGTGCAGTCTTCTCAGACAATCCAGTTGGTTCCTGTTCCTATGTTCGTAAGTTTGAATTTACCAGCATGCCTTCAACCCTGGTCTGCGGCATTTGATGCCACTAGGGGTGAGGTCCTTCCCAAGCACACTCAGTTCAACTTTGACTTTAAGGTTACCGTTGATCTGATTTGTATTGTGTCGCCCATTTACCCTTTGACCTTAAAGGAGGACACATGTTTGGAGGAGTGGACTTGTGACATGTTGGCAAAGAGATATATCTTCAAGAAGGCTTTGTTGATTTGCTCTCCATTGTTGTTTATTCAAAAATATGATGGGTCTCTTTGTCCGTGTGTTGACTACAGGAATTTGAATAATATTACAATTCCTAAACCCTACCCTTTACCTCTCAAAGCCCAGATTTCTAGGTGCGTCAAGAAGGCAAAGGTATTAAAAAACTGGATCTGGGTCATTATTTGTTAGATTAAGCCAAGGTGCCAGCTTAAGCATTTCAAAGCATTTTAACTTCTTTGGTATCATTTAAGTCATAAAATTATGTTTTTTGAACATTAATATAATGCTTAGTTTATTGAAGAAAAGTTTAAGAGTGTAAAATATACAAATAATAAAAATAAATCTTATTTTTATTAACTGTATTTTTTGCTAAACCCCTTTTTTCTATTTTAATAATCCAAGAATCAAATATATAAGTTGCATGGGAGAGTAATAGCAGCCCCAAAGCTATAATTGCTATTACCCTATCTTTGGCTCATATAATTAATTTCTTAGTTATTTTTAGAAAAAAAAGTTGTTGTATTTAAAAGAATATTTACCCTTTGTGAAATATAAGTTTTTGTTATGCGTCCAACTTCATGAACATGTCCTACCAATCCTTTAGTAGTATCAGCTCTCTTTGTTTCTCTGTCATCTGTGCAGAACTTTTCACAGTAATTTATTTTGGAGTACTCCTTAACATCCTAAAATGTCAAAGGTGAAACATAAAGCTCACCATCTTTCATTAAATATAAAGGATTAACATAAAATGCTTTGACTTCAAGACAGCTTTTTTTAGGCCTAGATTTTCTATCATAGATGTAAAAAAGGTTTTTTGGGAAACATCTGAATTATTTACAAGTGACTCATATAGACCCTTTCTTTCTTCCTCTCTCTAAAAAACCATTTTGAGATCATTTATATTTTTTATATAAATCTCATTTTCCTTTTGTTTAAATATTTTAGATAATACACCAAAATGACCATCAACAATACTTTTTCTATGATACTCAACAAATATATTAAACTTAATTGTTTCTTTTATAATTTTAGGTAGCTCTTTAAAAAGATAATATAAGAATTCATAAGATCTGAAATGATTACCATTATCAGTCCAAACTTTAATATTTTTAATATTCTTAAATTTATTATTTTTAAGCAGACTTATCAAACACTGACCTGAAAACAAAGAGTCATGAGATAAAATTTCAGATAAAAAGTCATGATACTCATATTTAATTTTCTCATTTTCTTTAAAAGCAATTGGAAATCCTAATAAAAATAGGTATTTTCTCATAAAAACAATTATTTGTCTCTATAGGACCCCCACCTATTTTAAAGTTTTCTTTGTAGTCTATTACTATAACACATGTCTTATTATCAAGATTATTTATATCACTAATATATTTTTATTTTGATGCTTATAAAAATTTTCATGTAGGTCAATAGATTCCAAATTTTCTTTAATAGATTTAGGAAATGGCAACTTCTTTATACTCAAATCCTTTTTCTTCATTTCTAATGATTTTTTTAAGTTGCAAATGTTACATATATCAGTTTGCTTTTTGCTTTTAATTATATTATTAGGAATAAGCTTATAGAAAGTGGAATAGAAATGTTGTTTTTTATTTTTGTATCTTTATAAATTTATTTTTTTGTTTTCAATAATGAGTATTTTATTTTAGTTGAGTATTCATTCAATTCTTTTTGTAATTCTTCATAAATCAGTCCAGGGGATTTTTTAGTGAATTGGCTGGTTGGAAATGAATTTTTTAATATATGTTTTAATTTTTTTTTATTTTTTCTTTCTTTAAAGAATCATTTTTTTCCTTTTTTATTTTTTGAATTTAATGATACTTTTTTAGCATTTTTACTTTTTTTTAGAATATGAATACTCATTTTTTGTCATTTTAAGTCCATGATCCCAAAGCTCCTTCAAACTGTAGATTTATGTAACCAATGCTCTTAGGGAAGGAAGGTGCTTGGCAGGAGATTCTGACATCAATTCCTTTAGGTTGTTAAGGAAATCATCTGTCTTGGAATTTTGTATGACAGGTAAGAAGGTACTTTTTCCAAACTCTGTTTTTAATAAGAAGTGCTCAACAAAGCTGTTAAGATTATTGCCAGCAGTAAAAAGGAATGCTTGTTTAAGCATAGAGATTCTTTCTCTCTTAGTAAAAGCCCCCATTGAGAAGAAGGGTGCCATCTGAGGTGCAAACTTGATAGGTTCCATAATGATAGTGGTTGGGTTCCTTGGCTTGGTTCAGGCAGTTCTTGCTTGGAAATAGATGTGCAGTTATCAGAGAGGAGTAAAGGTGTGGATTGTAAAGTAAATTTCTGTAAAGTTGAGCTGTTTAAATACCATGTTAGCTGAGCTTTTGCACTACAGGCATAAATCCCCAACTGATCTGCTTAATTTATCAATATCACCCCTGAAGTCTGATATCATTGTTTATTTATCCCTTTTTATATTCTGGTTAACTGTTGATATCTCAGCAAATAGTACTTTAATCTTGCTCAAACTAGTATCATTAGAAAGTCCTTAATCTCAGCTTTTGGGATTATGCTGCAACTCTATATTTTAATACCAATTTAGTATCTTGGGTGGCTTTGAATGTAAGCTTATAAAATTATTATTTGAAATAAAATATGCTAATTAACTCTCAAAGTATGATATTTTAATCATTAAAATAAATTTAAAGTATAAATCATTATTTAGCTTACTTTTAGTAATCAACTCAAAAATCTTTTTTAAATAAACTTAAGTTTATTATAAATTTTAACAGTTATTAAAAAATGAACTTTATCTATCTTAAATCTATCAAAATAAAAATGTTATTTTTAATCTCATATAAATATTTGCTTGTATAATTAAAGTTGTATCTTATTTTTATGATACAATGACTAAGATCATTTTCAATTTAGTTTAAATAAATTTTAACCTTTATTAAATTTAATTAAATAAGGCAAGATTTTGATACATTCTTTTTTATGTTTGAATTTTATATATATATTATCTCTAGCATACAATATAAAAATATAATTTTATTAAATATTTGTATAAAGTTATTTTATTGATATTAAATACTTAAGAATTTGAAAAGAAAAACTTTTACTCTCTTATAAGTTCTTATTATATATTTTCTATAAAATTTAACTTAAGAATAAATTACTTATGCTAAATAAAATCACTGAAATTTCAATAAAAGTTTAGTTTTAGTTTTAGTTCTTTAACTTTTTACTAGGTTTTTTTATAAATTGCTATAAAAATTATTTAATATTTATTTTTTAAATATGCAAAAAAGCTAAGAATTTAGGCAGCAATTTAATTTCCAACAAAAAGCATCATATCAGTTTTTATTGTATTTTTGTGTTGATCTTTTTAGAATGATGTCATTTTGTACTAATCAGCTTTCAAGAAGTAATGGTATATGATTTAGGATTGTTACTGGCTTTTAATACAGTTTAATTTATCTGTAAGTAGAAAATGCTTAATTTAATATAGGTTTTTATATTATAAGGATTAAATAAGATTTATTTTGTTAAAATTGTTGTAATTATTTAAATTTATTGATAAGAAAATTAAAACAAAATTTTAAAGTGCAAAGTAGCACAGTTAATAGGAAACAGATTAATCTTTAAAATAATGACCCATCTGTTGAATGTGTTCAATCAAATCAGGATTGCAGAAGGAATGGAATGGTTAACAGCGTTCAGAACCAAGAAGAGCATCTTTTAGTTCTGTGGAATGCCTTTTGGTTTGAAGAATGCCCCAGCTTGCTTTCAGCGGTTAATTGATTCAGTCTTGGGGGATCTCCTATGTGTATGTGCCATTGTGTATATGGATGATATCTTGGTATTCTCTCCGGACAAGGAGTCACATAAAGCCCATCTGTCAGCAGTTGTAGAGCACATCCTCCAGGCCAGCTTGATCATTAAAAGGAGCAAATGTGAATTCTTTAAACATAAGGTACCTTTTTGGGTAATATTATCTTTGAGGATGGCCACACTATTGACCCTGACAAGGAAGCAGCAGTTTGAGAGTATGCTACTCCTGTGAAAATATCCCAACTTTGTAGTTTCTTGGGTACCTGTATGTTCTTGAAGAAATTTACCCCTCACTTGTCAGAAGTGGCTTCTTCCTTGTATTCAGTGAGCAGGAAGATAAATTTGGCCTGGACACCTGAGTGCGCAAACGTGTTTGCATCAGTCAAAGCTCTTTTGTTGTCTTCACCTGTGTTGAGACATGTGGACCCGGAGCTTCCTTTTGTGGTCTCCACAGATGCCTCCAAATATGCTGTGGCTGGTGTGTTGCTACAAACAGCTGATGATAGTGTTAAAAGACTGGTGGGGTACTTCTCCTGGAAAATGGAGACTCAGGAACACAATCACATGATTTACGGCAAGGAATTGTTGGCAGTCGTTGAATTGTTGAAGCATTTGCATCACCACCTTATGTTGGTGTGTCATCCTTTTGTAGTAAGAACCAAATATAAGGCTCTCCTGTACTATAGTCAACCCGGGGATTTTTCAGGTCACCAATCTAGATAGCATGGGGATCTGACAAGATACAGGTTCTGCTAGAAGTTTTTCAGGCAACCACCCACTTGGAAGTAATCTCTCAAGGTGATGAATGATTGCAGAGGGATTTAGTCCAGTTACTAATGAACCTACGGGAAAGGACACCATACCAAGATAGAAGAGTTTCCCAACCAGTCTATACCGGCCTAAAAGCAGATTGAATCTGCCAAGAAAGAAGTACACTCCTAAGGAACACAAGAAGAAGGCAGGTGCCAATGGCTAAAAGACCTGTGGTTTGGTGGCTTTGTATATGGACTGGTAGTTCTGAGGCTTTTCCTTCTGAGGCAGGTTTTGTGACAAGGGAGTATCTTTATACCATACTCCTGGTGTTATCTGACACCAGGAGCTATCCAAGAATTGAGTTTATGATGAAGTGCCAGAGTCTGCACGTAAATCTATCAATACACTGGCCAATACAGCCGGTAACAAGATCATCCAATAGATCCATTTATACCCAAGAGACTTCATGGAAGAAGCCTTGGGTAATTTCATGTTTAGGATAAAAAATTATTAAGTCAAGCTAAGAACGGAAAATAATTCACTTTGGGTGAATGTAGACTTTATTGATTGAACAAGTTATAGAATATGACTTACCAGCTTTATATAGCATGGTAGAAATGGAGTGGTTGAAGAAAAGAGTAAAGGATTTGAGGAGATTTGGGGAAGTTACTGGAGATTATGAATCTTGTGCTAAAAAATGATGGAGAATGGGCTTCTACTCCATAGTATATGCTTAAGCACCAAATTATTCTAATAAATTTGAATACAAAACCCCACACAGAGCAGCAAAACCTGGGGCCATCTTAAGCTATCCCCCACAGAAACCAGGAGAAGAAGAAGAACAGATACCAGCAGAAGAACCAGAGGACAACAGACAAGCCAGAGCAAAACTGAGTCAGGGCAGCCGTCAGCGTCATCAATACTGATCAAGGGATCCAACAAAAGGATTGTTGCAACTTCTGATTGGCTAGAATTGAAAGCAAAAGGTAATGATTTGTTCTTAAAAATTTTACTAATTGTTTCTTTGATAAAAAGTGCGTGTGAATCAGAAGAAGACCTGGGTTTGAATCCTGTTCCTGTCATTCCTGGATCTGGAGGTTTAACCAGGGCTAATTTCAAAGGTAATAAAGGGCAATTACTACTAATTAAACCATGGATTTTAGGAAACCCAGTAGCACCTAAAGTAGGAACAAATTCTTTTCCTGTACCAGAATTTAAATTGTTGTCAGAATATTCAGAAGGAAAATTCCTGATAGAGTTCATTAAGGAAAGTGATAGTCACTTGTCAGATGCGTTGAGCAGAAACCCTTCCCATCTCCCAGATGCTAGTATGAACGTTGAGTTTAACACACATACTTTTATTTCAGATGAGGCTGTGGTCCCCTTTGTATTTAATTTGCCTGCTACACTTGCTATCATGTCTTTAACCAAGGGCACAGACTTAGACTTATATTCCAAAGTCAAGTTTTTACAGCCTCTATCCAAGGGTTATGATAGGTTTCTGGAACTAGTATGTGTACATCTGGTAGGCCAGTTGCAGGTTTATCACAAGATAGGATCAAATCTTTATCATCAAAGATGCTTGTGGGTTCCAGAGGAAACTATTCAGGACAAAATCATGGAAGCCTATCACATCTGTCCTACAGCAGGCCACTCAGGGAAAAATAAAACAGTGTAACTAATTTGCCAACAGTTTCCTTGAAAAGGTTTGACAGTGCAGGTAGCAGCTTTTGTTTGAGACTGCCTAGTATGTGTTTGGTATAAGGCAAGCCATAACAAGACTACTGGATTGCTGGTTCTACTGCAGCCTGCTGCAGTGCCCTGGATGTTGGTGTTGGTAATTTCATCAGTGAACTTCTGGATTCCAAAAGATTTAATGAAATCATGGTGGTGGTAGATTGTCTCACAAAAATGGCACACTTTTTACCTTGCTCAACCACAATTACTTCAGTGGAAACAGCTAGATTGTTTGTGAATAGGATCTTCTCCCTACATGGCATCCCAATGGAGATTGTGAGTGACTGCAGGCCCCAATTTATTGCTCAGCTCTGGGAAGCTTTTACTGGAATTCTTGGTATCAAATTGTGCCTTTTCATGGCTTTTCACCCCCAATTCAATGGACAAACAGAGAGGGTAAACCAAATTTTGGAGGTTTACCTACGTTGCTACACTAATGAGCAACAAGATGACTGGTGTGCTAGCCTACCCATGGCTGAGTTCACATATAATAACACCCCACACATGTCAACTCAGGTCTTGCCATTTTATGCCAATGTGGTTTACAATCCTTGTCCAATAGGGGTCCTTGATTGGCTAGCAACGTAGAATCTGCCACTGATCAAGCTGCTGCATTGAAGCAGGTTCATCAGGAGCTTCAGGCTACTCTTGCTGTCGCTGTGACAACTTAAAAGGAATATGCAAATCTAAAGCACCAAGAAGATCCTACATACAGGCCAGGTGACCTAGTCATAGTGGATGCCCAAAAAATGAAATTTAAGGTTCCCTGCTGCAAGTTAGGTCCAAAACAAGTTGGTCCCTTCAAATTTGAACGTCAAATTGGCCCCTCTGTGTATTGATTAAATTTAAACCCATCCTTTAAGATTTTCCATACTTTCCATGAATGCCTACTTACTCCCTTTAAGAGCACTGAGACCTCTTCTTCCCAACCCATTCTTGTGGAAGGAGAACTTGTGTATGAGTTGAATTTTATTTTGGCCTCCTGTAAGAACCAACATTGACTGGAATATTTGGAGTCTTAGAAAGGTTATCCTGATTCTGAAAATTCATGGGTTCCTCACTATGATTGTTCCAATTCCACAGACCTTATCCAAGATTTCTACAATCACAATCCTACTGCCATTGATCACCCCAAGCTTATCTTAGCAACAATGAATCTTCCTCCTGCCCATAATCAACTTCTCCATGTCTCATATCCCCAATGGCAGTATTGTGCCTTGGGCTAAAGCAGAGGGTAATGTCATGGTAAATTCTATAATGCCAGGAATTATTTGGCCAAGTAGGAAAGCTCAAAAAGCCAGAAAACATTTAAAAAAATTGACCAATTTACTGGACTTGAATCAAAAAGTTGATCAAAAATGGGTTACAGCTGCTCCAGTTTTCCAGTTGAATCTGATTCCCCCCTGTAAGCTGACATTGATAAATTGACATAATTTGAGGGTCATCCAATATGATCTTATTTATCAGCATGGTCATCAGAAGTTGGTCACTCAAGGGTTCTTTGCAAACTTGACCAGATACTCACTTGACAATGTGGAAAAAATAGGAGCCCAGGATCCGGGCGGTATTGCTTAGTTGAATTTTGATATATATTGAATAATTTTCACTGTTTCAACTCTTAAGAGTTGAGTCCTCTCAAAAATCTTACTCAATAAAATCAAATATCCCTTGGTCTAACTTTTACTTCAAATGCATCCAGTAGTTGGCCTTCTGCGCTATATTTCCTACAATTTAATCATTAGCTGTATTATTATGGGAAGATGGGGACCCGTTGTTGGTACTTTGTAATTGGCGCCTACCAATGTTACTCCCATGGCCCAGAATCTTTGTGTCTTTCCTGGAGAATCAGAATCAGATACAATTTTTCCTTCTCAATGTCCTGATTTTTATGCAGAAGATACCTTGATTCTCTCCCAGGCCATTTACCTAGGACTTTCTGGTTGGGCTTAATCATTTTGCTTAATCCCAGTGTATCATTTGGAAACTTTACAAAACAGTAATTGAAGCTTTGTTGGTGGTTAATCATCAACTCCATGTGCATTTGGGTGCTGATTTTCCACCACATGGAGACTGCTTCTTATTATCCATTGATTTCCGTCACACTCATTCCCAGTAAGCTCTAACTGCCCTCCACCTGGCAACAGTGATAACACAGGCAACAAATCTCAGTCATCCAATGGCCATAGTAATGGGAACAATGGCCAATCCAAATGCACTCACTTTAGAGTTACCAGCATCCAATATGTTGTATTTGGTTCTTGGAAACTACACCAAGAGTACATTGCAGAAAACCTTTATTATAAAAGATGTTACAAAAGTAACAAACCCCCAGGCTGGAATCAAACCTGCACCCAGTCACCAGGCGGGGGTGCGGGCGGCAGGATTTTGCCTGCACCTGAATTTTCTTTGCAAAGCAAATATTCAGATGTGGGAATTAATCCTGCCCTTCCTGCAGCTGTGGGGCCTCCCTGGGCCCCAAAAGCTACGTCCAAGCCTTGGGGGAGGTTGGCTATCCCTGAGCAGGCCAATTTTAGCTGCCCAGGGCACCCAGTTCAAGCCCTCCCTCCATTTAGTAATTTGGGGTTCCAAATTAAGAATCCCTTTTTAATCAAGTTCTTTTGCCTCAGGAATGCCTGTCAAGCCAGTCCCAAAATGGCAATAAAATTGGAAAAGACCTCATGATCCCTGTAGCCAAACCTGCCAGAACCAATGACCAGTCAGGCCAAGATGGACCGCCAAAAAGCCAAACAACTGTTCCTGAAAACCCTAAAAATGACCATGAAGCAGACAACCAAACAGAAGAACCTGAGATGCCAAGCCTTGCCACACAGATAGCACCAGAAGAATGCCCAGAGGCACATGCATGTGAGTAAGTATATAAGTAATAAGCACCTGAAAAGTTCTGTATTGCCATCCTTACCAAATAAAGTTGTTATAAACCTTTGGTTCACCAATCTGTTTCCATACCTATTTTTGATATTCTTCCATCTGCAAACACCAAAGTGTCAGTACCCATCCACAGGGATAGATAGAAAGACTCCAGTTGACAAAACCAAAGCCTTTGACTATTAAAGCCCACCCAACACTCCATTTGGCCCTGTGCACTTCACTGAGTATCCCCTCAACCCTGATCACAAACCCTGGACCTTGAAAGACTTGCAGTGGTACACCTGCCCAAACGCTCCCAAGGAACCCTGCCAAATTGTCCGTGACAACAGAGAAATCACTCTATACCCTTTGATCTTCAACAAGAAATACAACAATCCTGCTGCCTACTTGGTCCCAATGGAACCACACCCAACACCCAAACCAACTATCTCAACCCTGCCTACTTCTGACGCTACTGTCCAGAGTAGTTAATTACTTGGAGTGCTATACCTGGTACTCACTGGACTGATTGACTCTGTCTTGCCAGCAGCTGAACCATGAGCTCTGGCTGATAAGGCCCTATCCTACCTGGTAAAGCTAGGTCCCATTGTCTGGTGGGCCATACCTAAGCCTGCTTCTGCCCCTCCCTCACTTGAAGGGGCAACACAGTACACTTGGTATCCTGTCAAAAGGTTTTAGGTTCAAAGCTAGCCTTGGGTTAGCCTTCATGGCAAAATCAAGGGCACATAACTTAATTTCCTAGAACAAAATGCAAGGATTTTCTTTTGATAAAAAAGAAAGGAAACTACTTGAAGATTATAAGAGCCAACACAAATATGGATAAACTTGGCTTTAGTTGGGGAAAAGATTCTACTTAAATAGTAGACTGGGAACACTGATCATTCACTAGGTAGACAGTGTATCTGATGAGGTCATATTGAGCTGAACTTGTACCAGGATCAGACGTGCACAGATAGAATAATCTGGAATAGATGGACATTGACATCAAACCATTTAAGGAAGGAGAACAACTGTTGAATTTGAAGGCAAACCCAACCAAGTATTTGAAAGTATCAAGATTTAAGAGCCATATCAAAATAGCATCAACAGCACAATTTACAACAACATCCAGGGTAGGTGATGCTTTATGAAAGATCCTCATCTGCTGCTTGATACACCTCATAACAGATCCTGGCTAAACAGGATTTATGAGCGCACACACCACTTCCATATCAGAATACCATACATGAGTTTCTTCACCAAGGCATCCTTGAAGGCAACCCAAAGCAGCTCACAGTTCTTCCGGCAGAACTTAAAGGCCCAAGCTATGACAGAAATTGCGGGATAGTAAGAAGCTGTCTCTGAGTGGTGGGGAATGACCACCCAAATCCACATAAAATTAATGATTAACCACCAACGCAGCTTCAAATACTGTTTTGTAAAATTTCCAAATGAGATACTAGGATTAAGTAAAATAATTAATCCTAACCAAAGGAGCCCAAGATAAATAGCCTGTGAAAGCATCAAAGAATCTTCAGAATATAATTCTGGACATTAAAATGCAACACAATTTTCATTTTCAAAGACAGGGGGGACCACTCCAAGATTGGCAGGCATTGAATTAACATTGGGTGGTACCAACAACAAAGTTCCAACTGCAGGGCCCCATCTTCCAGTAATGATCCAGCTTAGAATAAGATTATAGGGAATGTATTGCAACAAAACAACCACAGGATGCATTTGAAGTAAAAGTTAGACCAAGGGATATTTGATTTTATTGAGTAAATTTTTGGGAGGACTTGACTCTTAGAGTTGAAACAGTGAAAATTATTCAACATATATCAAAAGTTGACTAAGCAATACCACCTGGATCCTGGGCTCCTATTCCTTCCACATTGTCAAGTGAGTAGCTAGTCCAGGTTGCAAAGAACCCTTATGTGACCAATTTCTGACAACCATGCTGATTGATAAGCTCATATATATTAACCCTCAAATTATGTTGATTTATCAACGTCAGTTTGCAAGGGGGGCTTGGCTTAAGCTGGCAGACTGGAGCAGCCATAACCCATTTTTGATCAACCATTTGTTTTAATCTGTTAATTGAGTCAATTTTGTTAATGATTGGTTGGCTTTTCAAGCTTTTCTATTTGGCCAGATAATTCCCAGCATGATGGAACCTACCGTAACACAAGCTACAGCATACCCCATAAGAGCAGATGTTACCCCAGAAACCCAAAGATCCTTATTTATTTTATATAAGCTGGAAGGTATTTTAGTATCCTCAATCCAGCTTGCAGCACTATCATTTAGATCACTGCCAAGCTTTTCCAAGTCTACTTTCTTATAAGGTTTCATGCTTTCACCTGTGCAACTCTCAATCTGAGTGACAGGTGAGAGTTGCATGGTGTTCAACTGATAAAAGGTTTCCAAGAACCAATCAAACTGTTAAATAGCACCAGGGTATCAGGAATATCTGTATCTTTGATGTAGCTGCCAGGAACCCATCCACTGGGGGGCATGTCCCTAATATTGTGTATGATTGCTGATAGATTTAGGCCTGTAACTTTCAGGAAGCCAGGCATAGGTAGAGGCATTAGTTGACTTGGGACAGAGTACTGCTGGGCCAGAGGGTAATGCCCACCATAGGATGGGTGCTAACTTGATAATATAGGATACAGATTGCCCAAGCAAAGACCAGGGCCCTGAGTTGGGCACCATAGTGTCTACCATTTCTGTCAAAGTAATGTAGAGTACTCCAAACAGTTGGGTGGATGTAGTCTTGGCTGCAGTGGGGGGTTCCATTGGGCGGTCAGGTTTCAGGGTTAAGGGCAGAGTCATGGGAACAAAGTAGGCAGGCAGATAATTGTACTTGTCTTTGAACAATCTTGGCGGCCTCTTGTACCACTTTCCTCCACATCCTATGTATTCAGTTTCTATAGTCCTTTTCAAGGGATCAGCAATGAGGATGGTCTCCAAGTTGTACTCCACATAGACGGAGTTGGGTGGGTATTCAGTAAAATGCACAGGTCCAAAGGGGGCTCCAGGGGGACAGTATAGTGCCTGGGGAGGGTCAGCAGGTTGGTCTCTAGAGGGGGCAGTTGCCTGATGGTCTACTTGGACAGAGTTAAGATGTAAGATAACTAAGACTAGATAAGGTAAGATTTGTTTGAACCAAAGGTTCATAAAACTTCATTATCAAAAATGACAATATGGTCATCACCATACCGCCAGGGCTTTTATACCATGGGTTTTTGCTTTTTCAATTTTTGCAGGGTTCAGGTTCACAGACAAGGAACTGGCGGGGCATGGATCTTGGCTTAGAGTCTTGAGGGCAGCAAATACAGGTTGTGCCTGATCTGGTGAACAGAAGTGACAATGCTTCTTTCTGCTGCTACTGTTCACTACATCACCTGAGCAGTTCAATTGTACTACCCATTCTGGACGGAAGACTGGCAGCTGCTGGTGGTCATTGGCAGGATTGGTAGTAGGTTTTGTTTTAAACTCCTTAAGACAAGCTACAATCTCTGCATAGGTCTGGATCTTTGGTGGCGCAAGGTTGGCGGCAATCCAGTGACCATTTGGGGAATTGTCCTTGGGAGACTGGCGGGCCTTGGAGTAACTTGTCAACTTGGGTTTGCAATTTAACAAGTTGGCGGATTTTTGTCCACTTTGTGTGACTCAAGTAGTCTTTGAAGGGTCAGGGTTTGATTCCAGGGTCTCCAATATTTGGTTTCAAACCTCTAGTATTGACACTTGGAAGGTTTCTGTTCCTCCTGGTTGGGGTCAGCTATCTCTGGTGGTCCAGGGTTTGACCCAACTGGAAGTTGGGCGGACTCCTGTCTACTCTGGTCAACATAAGACTTTCCCTAAGACCCTGGTTTCAATTCCCAGGTTTTCAATACAAGTATTAAAATGTCATTCATGACATCATCCCCTTCCTTCCTGCGGGTCCCCTCCTTACTAGCCTTCTTTGCAAGGTATTGTTGGATGGCCAGCTGGGTGTTGGGTAGGTTGCTTAACAGTTCCCAGGTGCTTTCCTTGGGCAGGTATCCCTTCTATTTGACGTAGTACTATGGCATTTTGTAGTGGGTGTGGTCTCCATGAATATATTCAACTTCATATTCTTCAGAGTGTCCTACTTGGATGGGAGGAGGGTCAGTCTTGAGTTTCTGGTGGGGTAGGGAGCTTCTTTTTTTTAATAGTAGCACACGGTGGAAGACATTATGTATTTTCCACAAGGGGGTAGCTCTAGTTTGAATACTACTTTGCCCACTAGCTTGGTGATCTTTTAGGGGCTGCTCCTTTGGTGAGCTAACTTCTGGAAGGGAACTTTCAGAGGCATGTTTTGCAAATCCAAGTATACCTAATCCCCTATCTTCAATGGTTTTCCAGGAATCCTTTTTTTGTTGGCAAAAGCCTTGTAAGTTTGGAAAGCTTGGATCAGATTCTTAAGACAGGTTTCTTGGGTTTTGTGTATCTGTTCAATCCAGGTTTATCCTGACGTTTTTGTTTCTTTACTGCCAATGCTGGGGTACCAAGATAAAAACCCATAATTGGCTTTAAAGGGGGACATTCCGGTAGATGTATGGTCTTTGCTGTTGTAGGGGTACTGTGCCATGGGTAGCATCTTGGCCCAGTTATCTTGGTTGGTGTAGCATTGTAGGTATTGTTCAAGTATTTGATTCACTTGTTAAGTCTGGCCATTGATCTGTGGGTGTTAGGAAGTGGATACACAGAGCTTTACTCCTAGGTCTTTCATCACCTGAGTCCAGTAGTTAGAAGTGAATTGGGGGCCTCTATCAGTGATAATTTCTGCCAGGGTGCCGTATTGGGTCAGAATGCGGTTGTGGAAGTGTCTAGCTGTCTCAGCAGTGGTGCAGTGGGTGGTGGTAGGGACAAAATAGGATAATTTAGTAAACATATCTACTATGACTAAAATGGCATTGAAAAAATTAGAAGGAGTAGTTCTACAATATAGTCCATTGAAACATATTGCCAGGGTCCTGTTGGTATGTCTAGTGGTCTTAGCAGGCCTTCAGGTTTAGATCTACGGGTTTTGGTCCTTCCAAATGTCTCACAGCCTTTGATGTAGGCGGCCATGTCTTTGCCCTTTTGGGGCCAAGCATGATTCTTCTTGATTCCTTGGGGTGTCTTAAGTCTGCCAGGGTGGCTGTTCATCTCTGAGTTGTGATAGTCTATGAGAACTTTGGTCCTTGTCTTGCCTTCTGGTACATAAATTTGGTTATGTAGTAAAAGGGTAGTTCCTTTCAACAAGAAACCTTTCTTGTGTTGGCAACTCTTGGGGTCTGAGGTCAAGTTGGCAATGAGTTCTGTTGAGTTTTTGTCTAATTTCTGTGCCTCAATAATGTCAGGCTTGCAAGCCATTATCTTCATGTATATCAGCTGGATACCTAGGCTTGCAGGGTTGAGGTGTACATGGGTGTTATGGACTTTGGTCTCAGATGTGGAGGGAATCAAGTCAGCTCTTCTGCTCAGTGCTTCAGGTACTATGTTGACTTTCCCAGGTTTATAGTCAATTGTCAGAGTGTAGTTGGCCAGTTCTAGGGTTCATCTGGCCTGTCTCTGGTTCAGCTGTCTGGGTTTGAATAAGTAAACCAAGCTCTTGTGGTTGGTTAGAGCCTTTACTGGGAATTCAGCGCCACACAGGTACCAGTGCCAATGTTTCAGGATCTTTGTGGTGATCCACATGTGGGTTGTATTGCAGGCAAGGATTGATTTGGCTTCAAATAAAGACAATGTGCTGAAGAGTGACAATGTGTGGTTAGCTGATGACGCTGTAAACTAGTAGGTAACATAGGACTACTAGGGTAAGTAAGGCCTGGCTGGTAGGTAACAGAGGGCTACCAGAGGCAGATGTTGCCTTCACCCAGCAGAAGATATTATCTGCTTTGGGCTATAGTTCTTCACCTAACAGGGAACTGTGGCTGCGGAAGGGTGAAGACTGAGATAGCAAGCAGGGAACTTTGTCTGTCTGGGGGGAGTAGGTTGTGGACCCCTGGCGGGTAACACAGGCTGCCAGAGAGGGGAAGAGCTCTGAGGGCTCTAAATACCCTTATACACTCTCAGGAGGTCTGTGAGCAAGCATCCTACCTAATGGACTGGTAGTGTGTCCTTGTTTATGCCCCTATGGGATCTTTGGGGAGAACCCAAAGTGAGCATTGGAGGGTATAGATTTGCTAGGAGGTGTCATCAAGGCGGTTTGCTTGGGGAAACAGCTTCAGAACTTGGTGTGATCAGGCCTCTGGGAAATAGAGCTGATTACTCTGCAATTGAAAGCCCAGACTTAATCACCTGGGTGAGTAAAGACAACACATAGACATTGATCTATGGTTGAATGGCCTAAGTGGAGTGCCACTTTTGAGGGCCCAGTCAAACGCCAGTTCAATGTAGACTCATTCCTGGGTCTACAAGTTCTGGTAACAGGGACTGAGATAAAGAACCAAGGTGGTTCACGGAATTAACAGAGATGACTAGCAAGAGAGACTGTTTGATAACAGTGAAGGCTAGTTGACGGACTGTTGATTCATATTGAATTATGGGAACCAAGATGGCTCATTGTACAGAGGGAACTAAGGAGGTTCCAAGTAAGGATTTTTTGGGGGGCTGGTTGAGGAAGCTGTAGGACCAGAAGATTATGATGCACGACTAGCTGATCATGATGAAGGTTGGCCAAAGGACCAGAAGATTGTGTTGCAGGAGTAGCCAGAGGACTGATGACGCTAATAGACTGATGACAAGTTAGCTGAAGAGTTAAAAGGATGTGAGTGCAGGACCAGGAGATAACCTGAAGGAACTAGCCAGACTAGATACAGAGGCTGGAAGAGCTGATTTTAGTGTCTTTTGAGAGGAAAATGGGTAAAAAGAAGCAGTTAAATAATAATTAAATACTGCCTGATTATGATTAAAAAAGGATTTAATATCATTTAAGTAAAAAGAAAGAGGAGGGAAAATGATCTACAGTTTGTTAAAATTGTAAATTTATTTAAGAAGAAGAATTGAGTGAGAAGGGAGCCAGAAAGAGGCCGGAAATAGGACAGTGAAACTGTGAGGGCAAAAGAGCAAATTTTGCCAAGGACAACTATGAGAGGCAAGGGGACAAGCACCAAGCAGGTTTGAAGTTGCAAAGCATTGAGGAAAACACAGAAAAACGTTGTAAAATCAAGGGGTCAAAATTTGCCTAAGTAAAACATATGTGGAAGCGCTTGAGATTTGCCAGAGAAACGTGACAGGAATCACGGCAAAACCGTTCAAAACACAGAGCAGTTGTTTACCCAGAGAGAGACAGTCTTGGGTTTGAACCAGGGTCAAGAGCAAGTCATCCAGGGAAACCTTTTTGGAAAAAACTGTTGAATTGAGGCATATGATTAGTTGCAAGCCGGAGTCTATTTGATTAGTGTTTTAAGGGCTTTAACTTAAGAGTTAAAGCCTAAAAAATGAGGAGCAGAAGCAGAAAATTCAGGGCTTTCATTGGCTGAAGTAAATTACAAAGTTTAATATATTATAGAAAGAGAAAAACTGGATAGTTTAAGCTTTTGAAAACCAGAGTTCTAAGAGAGGTTTTTGGTCTGAAACAAGGGGCTATAAAAGGGAGAGCTATCTGAGACTCTTCAGGGACTGGGAAAAGTGGATTACAAAGGCCACAAGAGCTACTGAAGGAGCAAAAGACCAAGAGTAGGAAGCCAGAGCTGGAACAGACCGCAGGAGCCTGAGACCAGAGCGCAGGAGCCCAAGACCAAGGTGCAGGAGCACAAACCCTCATTGTTCCCTATACTAAGACCATATATTAGAAGGTTTCTAAGGGGATCTTTCTTCTGAATGTGAATAAAAAGCCTATTGCAACCCCTACCCAAATTTCCCGTGATAAAAAAAATATAAGCTCCATGAGTAAATTACCCCACATCTTCTACCCTAGCCCAGGGGACAAAGAATCCTATTGCCTAGGTTGCAGAAAATTTGCCTCTAGTAAGTCTGCCCAGGAGGAGTGGGATAAGGTGACTAGGCATCTGGAAATGACAGATAGAGGAAGGGAGTTTATTGGGGAAGAGTTTGCTAGACTATTATAGGATTGGTATCAGCCTACAGAAGGGCTAGCGCCTGCTGAAGTACAAGTGTATGGTGGAGACGCTTGCCTGGTAATTGGGAAGGTACTGGAAGAGTTTGCTCTTATGCAGGCCAAGTATAAGCTCCTAACCAACCACTCACCACTGTTGGAGAATGACAACTCCTCCAAGCCAGTCCATGGCTATGACCCAGGACACACTTTGGGGACTAGTGACCAGGAACCCCACAGTCTTCATTATTGCAAGCATCTCCTTATTGTAGATTGGGTAGTTTCCTTTGGCTGGCAGCATTTTCTTGGAGTAATGTGGTACAGGATGTAGCATACTATCCCCTTCTTCCTGAAGAAGGACTCACCCACCGCAAAGTTGGACGTGTCAGTTTCCAGTACAAATGGTTTGGATAGATCCAGCATGGCCAGGACAGGGACAGAGATGAAGGCAAGCTTCAAGGCTTCAAAGGCAGTGGTACATTCCGGGGTCCAGACAAACAGGACCTTGTCAGAGCAAAGACAGGTCAGGGGTAGCGTAATTTGAGAAAAAATTTGGATGAAATCACTGCAATAATTTTCCAGGCCCAAAAAAATTCTCACATCTTTTCTGCATTTGGGCACCGGCTAGGCAGTTACTGCTTCTACTTTTTCCTGTGCCATGGCAAACCCACTGGTCTTCACTACATATTCTAGGAATTTGACCTT
Organism: Entomophthora muscae; assembly: GCA_014839935.2. Taxonomy (NCBI): domain Eukaryota; kingdom Fungi; phylum Entomophthoromycota; class Entomophthoromycetes; order Entomophthorales; family Entomophthoraceae; genus Entomophthora; species Entomophthora muscae. The sequence goes on along the minus strand of QTSX02006450.1, from coordinate 201,663 downwards.
GGACTGGAAGAATTCATATTTTTTTCAGCTTGACGTGTAAGTTGTCCTGGGAGAGTTTTTCCAGTATAAGGTCAAGGTGTTGGAGATATTCTTTGTGTGACTTGCTGTATATGAGGATGACATCCAAACATGCAACACAAAATTGATTGAGAACCTTGCCTAGGACAGCGTTGATCATCCTTTGAAAAGTGCTGGGGGTGTTGCATAGACCAAATGGCATTACTAGGTATTTTTACAACCCATATCTGGTTTTGAAAGCCTTCTTGTATTTGTCTCTGGTTGAAGGCGTCTCTCAGGTCAATCTTTGAGTACACCTGGGCTCCATTTAGTACGTCACAGAGGTCATCAGCGTTGGGGATGAAGTAGCGGTTCATCACTGTAATATTGTTCAGTTTCTAATAGTTTACGCATGGATGCATTCTGCCATCTTTCTTTCCTACAAACAGCATGGGTGACAAGAAAGGGGCCTTTGACTCTCGGATGAAACCCATTTTTGTCATGTCCTCTAGGTATGTTTTCAAGGCTACTTGTTTGCGGTGGTTACAGCTGTAGATGGGGCTTTGGTGTGGTTGGGTCTCTGGTAACAGGTCTATGGCGTGATTGTAAATTGAATGGCTGGGTAGTTTTGTGACTTCTTCTTTGCTAAACACATGGTCCCATTTCTGTAGGGGGTAGGCAGTATCCCAACTCTAGGCTCTATCTTTATGGCTAAGAGTTTGTTGAACAGTGTTCTGCCAGGGCTCATACAGAAGGGGACAGTGTCACAAGATTCAGGTTGTCCCAACATAGCAGTCTGTTCACAATAGTTCAGGATCAGGTCCTGTTTGTCAGACCAGGAGTCACCCAGTATTAGGGGGTGGGGTAAACCTGGCAAGAGGATCAAGGGGGTTGGGTACATGTTATGTCCAATTGTCAAGGGAAGTTCTTTTTTGCACCTGTAACCTGTGTCCAGAGAACTGTTTCTCATGATTACTTATAGGCTGTGTTCTGAGGCTGTCAAGCTTAGTTCTTTTTCCAGGCTGGTGTCAATGAAGCTTTCATCAGCTCCTGTATCAATGAAGGCTTTGATCTGGCGCTTGATTCCCAATAGTTCCATGGTCACTTGGATGATTTTGTAAGATTGCACAGAGGTGTTTATTTCTGCCAAGGATACAGGAGAGGTATTCTTTTTGGGGCAAGCTCTGGTGAGATGCCCTGCCTCATGGCAGTAGAAACACAACCCATCTTGATAGTGGTGTTGTAACTCTTTGGGGGACATTCCTGGTTGATTTGGCGTCACGGTTCTGCCAAAGCAGGTAGAGTATGGGGTTGAACATTCCTGGTTGAAGCTCATTCCTTTGCATAGGGGTAGTAGTTCCTCCAGGCTCAGTGTGGGAAGATGGTGCTTCAACAGATCTTTCATGGCTAAATTAATTCCTTTTCTGAAGATAATGGTGGCTAATTCATCCTCAAGTTAGGTGTGAGTCTTCAGTTTAAGGAACTCATCCACATAGGATTGAATGAGGTGGTTCCCTTGTTGGATCTCCAACAGAAAGTTCAGCGCATAGTATCTGGTGTCTTGGTTGTCTCCAGTGGCCATCAATTTACTTTCAAATTGGGAGTAAGCAAGGCAAAATTTGACTCTTCAGTGGTGGCCTTTCCGAACCAATCCAGTGTGTCTCCTGACAGCATGACAGCCACCCCCAGGACCTTCTCAGTGTCACTGGGGTAGGCGTTGGTATTGGCTTGGAAGTGAAGACAGAGGACAGGAATGGCTTGGAGAGCTTCTTCTAAGGTGAGTTTGCCCATCTGGGGAATGTCCACCTTGGTTGTGGTCTGGTTCACTATCACATTTTGTACTTGTGACGTGGCTGAGTTCTGAGGTTCTGCTCCAAGTGTGGGGTCTTTAAATTCTTGGGTGGGTTGGTTCTTCATCCATGAGAGTATCAGGGAGGTAATTGTCTTATGGGTGTAATGAGTGATTATCACAAAAAAGCATACAAGTTGCCCCAAGTGTTGACAAACTCTTGGGGCCCAGGTTATCATGTTTGTAAAAGATTGTCATAATTTCAGGAAGCCAGGCATAGGTAGAGGCATTGGTTGACTTGGGACAGAGTACAGCCAGGACAGAGGGTAATGCCTACCATAGGATGGGTGCTAACTTGATAATATACAATACAGATTGCCCAAGAAAAGACCAGGACCCTGAGTTGGGCACCATAGTGTCTACCATTCCTGTCAAAGTAATGTATAGTACTCCAAACAGTTAAGTGGATATAGTCTTGGCTGCAGTGGGGGGTTCCATTGGGCGGTCAGGTTTCAGGGTTAAGGGCGGAGTCATGGGAACAAAGTAGGCAGGCAGATAATTGTACTTGTCTTTGAACAATCTTGGCGGCCTCTTGTACCACTTTCCTCCACATCCTATGTATTCAGTTTCTATAGTCCTTGTCAAGGGATCAGCAATGAGGATGGTCTCCAAGTTGTACTCCGCGTAGGTGGGGTTGGGCGGGTATTTGATAAAATGCACAGGTCCAAAGGGGGCTCCAGGGGGACAGTATAGTGCCTGGGGAGGGTCAGCAGGTTGGTCTCTAGAGGGGGTGGTTGGCTGATGGTCTACTTGGCTGGAGTTAAGATGGAAGATCACTAAGACTAGATAAGGTAAGATTTTTTTGAACCAAATGTTCATAAAACTTTATTATCAAAAATGACAATATGGTCATCACCATACTGACGGGGCTTTTATACCATGGGTTTTTGCTTCTTCAATTTTTGCAGGGTTCAGGTTTGCAGACAAGGCACTGGCGGGGCATGGATCTTGGCTTAGAGTCTTGAGGGCAGCAAATCCAGGTTGTGCCTGCTCTGGTAAACAGAAATGATGATGCTTCATTCTGCCGCTACTGTTCACCACATCACCTGAAAAGTTCAATTGTACTACCCATTCTGGACGGAAGACTGGCAGCTGCTGGTAGTCATTGGCAGAGTTAGCATTAGGTTTTGTTTTAACCTCCTTAAGGCAAGCTACAAACTCTGCATAGGTCTGGATCTTTGGTGGCGCAAGGTTGGCAGCAATCCAGTGATCATTTGGGGAATTGTCCTTGGGAGACTGGCGAGCCTTGGAGTAACTCGTCAACTTGGGTTTGCAATTTAACAAGTTGGCGGGTTTCCATCCACTTTGTGTGACTCAAGTAGTCTTTGGAGGGTCAGGGTTCAATTCCAGGGTCTCCAATGTTGATTTCAAACCTCCAGTATTGTTACTTGGCAGGTTTCTGTTCCTCCTGGTTGGGGTCAGCTATCTCTGGTGGTCCAGGGTTTGACCCAACTGGCAGTTGGGCGGACTCCTGTTTACTCTGGTCAACATAAGGCCTTTCCTGAGATCCAGGTTTCAATTCCCAGGTTTTCAATACAAGTATTGAAATGCCATTCATGACAGTAACCAAGGTTCCCAAAGGAACAAAATCTATTCCTATATGGAAGATCTCCTTAAGGAGGCGGTATCTCCCCAAAATAGGATTAAATTTGCCCAATAAGAAGTATATCCCCAGGTAGCTAAGCAGGAAGGCTGATGCCAAGAAACAAAAGATTGTGGGATCTTGAGCCTTGGGGTTTTCCTTGTACATATGCAGTTTCTCCTTTAGAGGGGGATTCTGGGATAGAGGAGTGGCAGTATACCAAACTCCAGTATAACACAAAACCAAGACTTTTCAAGGTACTGAGGAGGGAGTGGAGGAACTAGAGTTGGCTCTAGTTCCTAAAAAAATACTGGCTTTGAAAGCCTTCAGCAGGAGTATCCAAACCAACCATTTATACCCAAGAGGCTCCCCCTGGGAGGACTTGGCTAATCTCATGGTTCCTTGGAAGAAGATTGAAGAGATAGCACAAAAAGTGCATAATCTGTCTAGGAAAAGACTTTATTGACTGAAAAATATACAAAGTGAATATAAATGGCTTATATAGACTGAGAATAAGATGAATTGCTAGAAGAAATGGGGAAGTTGGGAGAACATGGGGAAGATATGGAGAATCTTGTCAGGAGACATCAGGAAATAAAAGAAACTTTCTTTTTCTTTAAAGCACCATTTTAAAAATAATTAAGTTATTTTGTCCCCCCCTTAATAATCCCCAAGTGATCTTCAAACAGCTTGGGGGTATTAGCAACTGATCCCCATTGCTGGGATCAGTACTGGGGAGGACAACATATCTTCTCAGGGATGTGGGGAAGTAAATCCCAAAGCCAAGTGCTCCTAATGTTGGCTTTACCTCATCAATTTAGAATATGCTACTGGGCCATCAGGCGGCTCCTATGATTGGCTACAGACTACTGAAATAGATAACAATTGATCTAAATCTATTTTTAACATACTAACATTGTCAAGGTGACCGCAGATTGAAGCTGTCAAAACAGCAGGCTTGACCCATCAGCAAGGTTCCAAGTAAGCAGATTTGTGATCTGCAATCCAATTATCCAGTCACCCAAAGCCAGGTTAGGAAGTTGACTCAAATTTCCAAAAACAACAACATGAATAAAAGCTGAGCCCCCCATGGTGAATACCTTGTTTTGGTGCTTGACTCATTACAAGGATCAAGCCACCCCCTTCACCATCCCAACGTGTGATCTACGCTATCATGCTCCTGTTATCCACAATTCATAATGACTATATAATACCTATCTCTCAATAAAGAATCTTATCTAGCTTCTAAATATTTTACCCCTTGTAACTCTGCTAAAACAGCACAGTTAAAACAAAGCAGAATGCCTGGTTTTGATCCCTGTTGCTAAAGCAAGTCAATTTTCAAATTAACCGGGTCAGAAGATAAAGGTGATAAGGGCTGCATACTGCAAACTAATGAACCATTTTTAGGAGCCAAGCTTATAGAAGTATGATAAAGACCACATGCATTATCCCCAGTATAGGAATTATTGCTGATGTCAGGAAACTCTGCAAGGATGTTCCTGACAGTAGCGTTCAAACATTGTGACCTGTGGGCAGGGTAAAGAAGAAATAAAACGTGCCTGCTTGTTTGGAAACACAGCAGGAATCCTTTGTCAAGGGCTATGTGTAGAGCCCCACAGAACCTGTGCTACCAATGTCAAAAACAGCAACTGTCAGCATTTAAACCATATACATGTAGCCTCCCCCATGTATACAATCCTCAAAAAATATTTCTGTATTTTTATTCTATATTTATTGATCTTTTTAACTTAAATAATTATTCCTAATGTCAAGGGTCTGGATGTACAAGCATTCTGGCTACTGCCAACCTACTTAAAATCCAACCATTGCCCAATTTGGTGCCCTTTCAATATACTGCTTGACATACTGAGAATGATAACCAAGCAATATCACATGACTGTCTAAGTATCAGTGGCTGGAACCCATCTTGCACATGACTAACCCCTAGGTTTGATCAAACTAAATCCCTGCCACAGTCAAGTCTATATAAGTCTAAAGTATTATCCAATAAAATATACTTCTCTTTTTTCTTAATTCCATATTTGAAGCTTCCCCAAAAGGAGCTCCTCATCACTGGTAGCAGCTACAGTTTTTTGACCACGCCCATGAAAGAGAAAATGACTGACCAAAACCCGCCCACCTTTGCTCACGTACTCAACCAGGCCACATCCCAGGAGACCTGGAAAACGTACTTCTGCGCCCACAACATCAACAAAGATATACCTAGTGGATGCACCATATTTGAAAGTCTGGTCATGCCCAAAGCATGCACCAATATTATTCAATACAGTTGCTCTCTTCAACCACAAACAAACGCACAACCATCTATCACAGATGAAGTGACCAACACCAAACACATCATTATCAACAAATTCTTTGATAAAAACAAAGAAAACGTCATCAACTGGCTAGACCACACAGCTGCCAAACTCTGCGCCAGCTGCATCCACCACAAGAAATGGGTCCAGGAAGCCAGCAAGTGCCTGTACAAGGCCGCAGCCAACTGGTTTGCCACCTGGGTTGGCTCACAAACTGATGACCAGCTTGACAACTGGGAAGAGTTCAAAACAGACATCACACACAATTTCTGTGTCACTGATTCCCTCCAAGACATCGCAATACAGCTCAGTGATTTTCCCCAGAAGACCACTATTGCAGCTTACGCCAATGAGTTTGAGGAAATACATCGCAAAATCCAAAACCCAGCACAAGCTGATAACGTACATACCAGAGCCTCATTAATTAACAGAATGAAACCCTCTGTTGCTGCCCTCATCCGCCCAGAGGCCAACACCTCCATGCCTGCGCTCATTGCAGAAGCCAAGCGCGCAGAAAAACGCGCAAACATGGGATATGCTGCACGCAACGGCAATTGCTCTGAAAACAGCAATGGCAGAGAAAAATCCAATGGCAATAAACGCCAAAATACCAACCATAACAACAGCAACTCCAATTGCAACAATGGTAATCACAGCCAAAGCGCAAACCACACCTGTCCCAAGAAAGAGGACACTGCCAAAGTTAACAATGCTGAAATAGCAACCCACTATGAATATGACCCCACATTCTCTGACCTCAAAGGTCTCAAAACAGAGGAACAGGGAAAAGAGGAAGGGGAACGGGCTTAAGTGCCCCTGTCTCCCCCCAACTTGACAATAAACTGTACAAGGCACAAACTTTGCTGCTTGCATCCCACGTGTCCCGCAATCCTCCATTTTTATGAACGTAAAAATTAAAGATCACTCATAACTTCTTGTCTACCAATGCACTTACAAATCACATACACATAAAATTTTATTCAACTATGGTGCACAACACACTATGGTTAGCAAACCATTTATAACCAAGTACAAAATACCAGTTGTCAAATCCAACTTCAAATACACCAGAATGGCAGATAAATCAAAGATTCTACTCAAAGGTGAAACAAATCCCTTCAGAATTGACCTTCAAGGCATACAAACGTCCATCAAAGGACTTTTCATGAACAACATAAACTATGGCATTGTAGCAGGCATGGACTGGTTACCCAAGTGAACCATAGCGTATGTTGGAAAACAAAAACCATGACCATTGTTGCAGATCCTGAATGGATTAGACAAAAAGTTGTCCATCTAGGGATTAAGTGATGGAACAATTGCGCAGTCATGCTATTGCATCCTGATTCTACTAGTAATAAAGACGTTTTAAACGCCCCTAAAACAGGTGTTTGATTTGCCTTTTGAACGCGCACAAGGCACAGGCTTCACTTATGGGATTATAAATAGAACAACAAAGTTATTTATATCTACCTCCTTAAGGAAAGCCGCAAGAAAGCGGTTATTCTCCCGCGCAAGACTTTTAGCTGTGTCAACCCACTCTCCTCCATTTGGAAAGTTCTTCTGTCTGTGCCTCCCTGCCTCTGGTGGCAATTCCCCCGCCTCACACTATATAAGTGCAATACTATCTAAATAAATACCAGTTTTGTCTTATTATCTTCTTATATTCTTCTGTCCTTACCCAGGCTGTCACTATACCACAACAGGTATAGTATTAAGATAAAGAAGTAGTAGACCAACTATTTGTAGAAATCAGCACCCAGGCTGCATATTTTACAACATTGGCGCTCATGGCTTCTACAAACCACAGCTTCCTCTCTTTCTACCCCCGCGGCCCTGTTTTTGTGAAGGGAGAGATGTCCTTGCCTATACCTGCAGCTCCTTCTGCCTAACTCACTCCAGGATCAACCTTCACTGCTTCTGGCTCTCTATCTGTTAGACTCCATGGCTCTTCCTATGGTCAACCAGGACTAAGCCAGTGGTTGCCTAACTGCCAACAACTTTCGGAAATTGCCAGCTCCCAGTCAAGTATGATCTCCTGGATGAACTCCATTGAAAAGGCCCTTACCTCATTGATACCAATCCAGCCTGACCCCATGGCTGAAGCAGCTGGCATAAACCATGTCTCCTGCTCCTTGGAGCCTGCCTTGGTGAAGGAAGTATGCTGCCAATATTCTCCTCCTTCTTCTTCTGGTTATTCTCCTGACAGAATCTCCCTTAATTCTGGTACCCTCCAAACTGTTAGCTGCTCTGGCCCCTGCTCTGGCCCCCCAAACCTTGCTCAAAATATATCAGAAGCTGTTCACTCCCACTCTGGAATGGCTCTATGGATGAGCAAGATAGAACATGTACTTTCTTCCTTGGTACCCACCCAGATGATTCATAATGATGTCCTGGAGTTCTATGATCATCAACAGAAAACTCCTAAGCCAGAAGACATCTATAACAGCTACACCATGGAATTCTCTGCTCTTCGGGATACTATAAAGGCTCAAGAGAGATGGATGGGATTTCATGAAGAGGAATTACTTCTGGCCTTTCAGGAAAAGAAAGAGTGGCTAGATGAGTTGGATGCTCAACGTGCTCTCCTTGACTCCCTTCAGGACCAACTAAGCAAGCACCTTGAAGATGCCTCAGCAATTAGTACCCCTGATACTCTAATGGGATTGAATGGTAATGCTAAAGCTGATAGTTCCCCCTATCAGAAGATCCATACTACGTTGCCCTTTCCTGACTACCACCACTGTCACAGAAGCAATGAAGAGGATGTCTCCTTCATTGCACCTTCAGCAGGCACTATGGAGTCTCCCTGGGAACCTGATAGCAATCCCTTTATCACTCCTGATGGTTATGAAGCAACTAAACCTCAGGCTAGTCAGAGCAAGGAAGAATTTACTGATGATTCTGGCATTGAGGAGTACAATGAGGATCACTCAAGAAACTACTAAGCAGCCAGGACAAGGAGAAATCCTTGGCTGCATTTGTGGTTTCACCTCCCCCCCCATTACTCTACCCCCTGACAAGCCTGTGCCTGACCCTGGCACTTGTTGTTCCTTTACAACAGAGCCTTCTGATGCCCCCTCCGCTGGTTGACTTTGTCTCTCAATCAGAAACATTGGATTCTTTCACTGTGAGAATGCAAGATGATCTTGCCTACTGGCCCCCACATCCAAGTTTTTCTTGGCCATGGACCTGATACCTGGCTACTGGCAGATTGATCTCCCTCCAGATGACCCAGAGAAGTGTGCCGTCCTTGCCAACCAAAGGCTGTTCCAACCTACCAGGATGTCTCAGGGTCTCTCTAATGCCCCAGCCACCTTCTAACAAGCTATGGACGCTGTGATGGGGGACCTCAAGCCCTCATGTATCCTGGTCTATCTGGATGACATTAAAGCCTTCTCTTGCATCTATAACAAACACCTGGAACCCTGGAATAAGTGCTCAAATGTCTGCACTACATCAATCTGGAGTACACTGATGGAGAGCTTCCAGTTGCTTATACACTGTGTAGTAAGAAGGCCAAGGTGCTACCTCTCTCAATTGGGGAAGCCAAGGGTATCCCATTCTACGCCTCCTGTAATATGACTATCCCACCTGGCTTTCAGGTGATCCACAATACAGGCCTCTCGCTGGCTCTACTGGTTGGTACTCATGGAGAAATCTTTGGCATCCCTAATGCATCCAGACTAGAACCATGGGTTGCACCAGGCATCCTCATGCCAAGTGAGAAGGAGGTACTCATACTCTTGGCCAACATGAGTTGTGAAGCAATGGTTGTCTCCAAACACCAACTTCTGGCTTATATACAACTGGAAGAGCATGACAACCTGCAGGAGACCGCCCCCTTTGCTGACTTCTCTGAGTTGGGTCTACCCTGTGAGCAACCACTGATGCTATTGGTCATAAGCCGCAACTCCCTATATGACCTCTCCAAAGAGCAGAAGGATCAAGCTATGGATCTCTTTGCCCAGTATAAGAATGTGTTTGCCAAGGATGATTATGACCTAGGCAAGGCTGCATATGTTGCTCATCATATTGACACCCAAGGCAGTCCACCTATCTGCTCCAGACCTATACAGCGCAGTCAAGCCAATCATGCTGTGGCTAACAAGGAGCTTCAGAGGCTATTGGGATCTGGCTTAATGGTCCCCAGTAAAAGCCCTTGGGCTTCCCCTCTCCTGATTGTCAAAAAGAAGGATGGCAGCAACTGTGTGGTGATTGACTACCGTCCACTGAATGCTGTTACCAAGAAGGATTCATATCCCCTCCCTCATATTGACAATACCTTGGACCAACTGGGTGGCTCCAAGTTATTCAGTGCCATGGACCTTATCAGTGGGTACTGGCAGATCAATCCACCCCCGCTGATCAAGGAAAATGTGCAATCATCACTGACCAAGGGCTATTCCAACTCACAAGGATGCCTCAAGGTCTGTCCAATGCCCTGGCTACCTTCCAGCGGGCCATGGATGCAGTGATGGGCGACCTCAAACTCACCAGTGTCTTGGTCTACCTGGATGACATTAATGTGTTCTCCCAAACCTTTAATGATCACCTAAAACACTTGGAGGAAGTCTTTCAGAGGTTACTTTCAGCCAAGCTCAAGCTCAAGCCACACAAGTACAACTTCTTCAAGGAGCACCTTGAGTTCTTGGGGCTCACCATTATCCAAGATGGACTCCGCCCTGTACCTCTGAAGGTGGAAACTATTGAGAAAACACAGATCCCGGCCAATAAGCAGAACATGCAGGTCTTCCTGGGGATGATTGGGTACTACCGCCGCTTCATCTTCAACTTTGCATCCCTGGGCAACCCCCTTTTTCAGCTTTGCCAAGCTGATAAGGAATTCTTCTGGAGCCCAGTGTGCCAATCTGCCTTCAATACTCTCAAGGGAACACTGACTGCAGCCCCTGTACTGGCCTACCCTGACTTTGCCAAGCCGTTTGTGGTTCATACAGATGCTAGTCTGACTGCAATTGGGGGTGTTCTCTCCCAACTGGACTCCAAAGGACTTGAACACCCTGTTGGATACTGCTTGCGTACGCTTAATGTTCATGAGAGGAACTACACTATCACCAAACAAGAGTATCTGGCTGTGATATACTCCTACCAACAGTTCAGAGTCTATCTCCATGGGGTACATTTCACGGTTGTAACAGACCATGCCTCCTTGCAATGGCTGAAGACCCTCAAGGGCCCCGAAGGACGTCTGGCGCGTTGGGCTGTTAAACTTCAGGCTTATGACTACAAGATTATTCATTGAGCCAGGGCAGCCCACCAGAATGCTGACTGTCTCTCCTGTTTTCCCACTGTTGCCTTAGTATCCCCCATGGCTGACATTATCTATGACAAGCTTATGGAGGATCCTTCTTTGTGGGGAGAGGAGCCAGTAGAGATACAGAGGGCTCTCAAGAAGTTAGCTGTTGATATCAAGGTCTCTAAGGGACAACTCCTGAAGCTTTATGGAGACTCTTGGCTACCCTACATACGCCCATCCCTACGCATGGACTCAGTGGTGGCCGCTCACAAGACTACTGGCCATGGTGGTATACAGAAGACGTTAGCTCTGCTACAGCAGCACTGCTTCTTGGAAGGAATGCACACTGACGTAGTGGATACACTAGCCAACTGTCATGACTGAAACATTGAGAGGCTTAAGGTTGCCAAGTTTTAACACAGACTGGTACGCCCTGGGTTTGCCTTCCACACTTTAGCCATTGACATAGTGGGCCCCCTGCCAGCTACCAAAAGTTGCAACAAGTTCATCATTGTGGCAGTTGACCATCTGACTTAATGGGTAGAAGCCAAGGCAATTCCCAACCAATCTGCACTGGTGACAGCCACATTCATCCTGGAGAATATCATATACAAACATGGTTGCCCCCAGATCCTGCTGAAAGACAATGGTACCAACTTCACCAGTTATATCATCCCCTGCCTCAACCAACTGATGGGAATTTGTGGGACACCATCCACTCCTTATCACCCACAGACAAATGGCATGGTAGATTGCACTAATGGGAGCCTGGTCCAGATACTCCGGAAGCTCAGTCACCAACATGAGACTGAATGGGATACCTTCCTTCCTGCGGCCACCTTTGCATACAACATTGGGTACCATTGGGCCACTGGCAAGCCGCCCTTTCAAATGCTCTACGGCTGGCAACCAGGACTTCCCCCTTTACTATATTCATTGGTAAAGCCCAGCATGGCTGTGTCCCCAGAGGCGTACCTCAACAAGCTGGTTCAAACCCTTATTTGCTTACAATCAGATGCCTACACCATAAACTTAAAACATAAGTTGCAAGACCTAGAGCAAGCTACATCCAAACGCCCCGCCTTACCCACTTACCTGGTAGGAGACTCAGTCTACTTCTTCAGCAATAGAGGGTACAGCTGCAAATCCAAACTTGCCTCCCTTTGGAAAGATCCAGTTCAAGTTATCCAGAAGACCGGCCCCAACTCCTACATCCTTAAGGAGCCCCATTCTGGGCAATTAATCACTAGAGTACATGCTCAGTATATGTGTGCTGCTCTTAGTGACCAAGAGTAAGCCCCAATGAGGACAATAACCCAAAAAAACAAAAGCCTAATTAAAAAATTCCATGGGTTGTTGTCCTGTTTGTGATAGTGTTGCACCAAAGTATGAGGAATAAAAATAAAAGAACAAGGTGTGTATTGGAGACTGACAAGACTCTTCCAGTACCGCACCAACTGTTCTACCACCTGAATGACAGCCAAGAAACACAACTGGTTGCCTACAGATCCACAAAGCCGATGACCAAGGATTGGGCAACGAACCCCCACCAAGCGAGACACACAATTGACCCCAATGTCCACAGGAAAGGCGACCCCCAAGAAGATACAGTCCCACAGAAGACTCTTGCAAAGGGCATATTCTACTGGGACCTGACCACCCACCCCTTAGAATAAGGATAAGGCCCACTCAAGGAAGACCCCCATGTTCTCCTCCCGTTTGGTATCACAGCGGTTGGTTCCTCAAAGAACAAGGTTGCCAGCCATCACCATTGGCACCAGATGGGCAGTCCCCTCCACTGTGTATGACTTCAACACTTCCTGGAAGGCTCGCCAAAGACGTTGCTCAAAGTTGTCAGAGGTTTTCCAACTGACTGGTTGAGCGTCGGTAACCCCAGGTGTTGCCCAAGCGCAAAGGACTGACTTCACTATGTTGGATACTGTCCCCTGTTGCAAGACTGAAAGGCCTTGACCCCCAAATTGGAATTCCTTCAGCTGAGCCTCCAAGTATTCTTCTACCGCCTGCATGGAGAACTGCCAATGGATACTGTTACCTCTTTGCAACCCAGTTCCTGTCACCTCCCTGGGATCACTCAAAGCTATGAACAGCGCAGCAAACAATGGGTCTGTCCCCTCTAAGGCTAGCTGAGGCACCAGTAGCTGATCTAAGTGAACCCCCAAGTCCAGGTAGCTGCCGTCCACATCATGCAGGACTACTTGCTTCCCTGCTGCCTTCATCATCTCCCTTGGCCTGGTATTCTTGCGCCTCTTTGAAATTACCACTTACACCTTCTTCAAGACTCTTCTTGTGACTCTTCTAGAGGGATTGTTCACCATAGCTGTCACTTAGAGACGTCAGCCATTTTTAATGCTGTTGTCTAATCCAGTGGAGGAAAATGTCGCAGATCCTGAATGGATTAGACAAAAAGTTGTCCATCTAGGGATTAAGTGATGGAACAATCACGCGGTTGCGCTATTGCATCCTGATTCTACTAGTGATAAAGACTTTTTAAATGCCCCTAAAACAGGTGTTTGATTTGCCTTTTGAACGCGCACAAGGCACGGGCTTCACTTCTGGGATTATAAATAGAACAACAAAGTTATTTATATCTACCTCCTTAAGGAAAGCCGCAAGAAAGCGGTTATTCTCCTGCGCAAGACTTTTAGCTGTGTCAACCCACTCTCCTCCATTTGGAAAGTTCTTCTGTCTATGCCTCCCTGCCTCTGGTGGCAATTCCCCTGCCTCACACTATATAAGTGCAATACTATCTAAATAAATGCCAGTTTTGTCTTATTATCTTCTTATATTCTTCTGTCCTTACCCAGGCTGTCACTATACCACAACAGGTATAGTATTAAGATGAGGAGTAGTAGACTAACTATTTGTAGAAATCAGCACCCAGGCTGCATATTTTACGACAACCATCAAATGCAACAAAGTCAACTTCAACATCCTCATAGAACCAAATGACCTCATTCTAAGAGACACAGTATTTGTCCAGGTCATAAACCAAGATGACTAAGAACATCTAATCAAAGATAGTACCCTCCACATAATGAGGTACACTGAATTCAATAACATACAAACAACCAAAATCCAATGCCCAGAACTTGCGGCACTCCTAAATGAATACATCCATGTATTCAAGGAAGAACTCACCAAGCTAGCCCCCAAACGGGAGGTCAAACATGGCATCAACCTATGCAAAGCCATGCCCAAATCTGCACCCCTCTACAGACTATCTCCCATGGAGACCCAAACCCTCAAAACCCATATTGAGGACAATCTAGCAAAAGGATTCATTTGCCCATCTGAATCCCCATGGGGGGCAGCAGTATTCTTTGTAAAGAAAATAAGCACCCTCAGTCTAGTAACTGACTACAGAGCACTAAATGCAAGCACAGTAAAGAATAAATATCTCCTACCACTCATAGAGGATCTGTTTGCAAGACTCTCAGGAGAAAATTTTCTCCAAAATTGACCTCATCTCAGGTTACAACCAAGTTGAAGTAAAGGAAAAGAACATACCAAAAACTGTGTTCTGTACACAATTTGGATCCTTTGAATGTAGAGTAATGACTTTGGGATGACCAACACTCCCGCAACGTTTGTCACCATGATGAACCAAGCACTAAACTGTCTATCAAATACATTATGCTACCTTGACTATATCATCATATTCTCAAAAACAAAAGAGGAACACCTCACACATGTCTGTAAGACACTCAATTGACTCGCAAAGCACAAACTTTATGCAAAATCAAGTAAGTGCCAATTTATGGAAAAGGAACTCCTGTTCTTGGGCCACATTGTATATGAAAGTGGCATCAAAGCAGATCCAGACAAAATAAAAGCCATAAATAACATGCAACACCCCACCTCTGTTAAACAAGTTAGATGCTTTCTCGGAATGGTAGCTTACCTAAGGAAATACATCAAAGACTGCGGAAAACTAACCACACCAATCAATGACTTAACCAAGGGTAATGCCAAAAAGAAATTCATCTGGACTCCAGAATGTGACAAGAATTTCCAATTATTAAAACAAGCCTTGATTGAAGCACCAATCTTGCAATACCCTGATAATAACAGGTGCTACAAGCTCAAGTCTGATGCCAGTGACACTGCCATTGGCACAGTCCTGCGCATCTGCCAGCCAGGGCAGCAAGACTTCCTGCCAGTATGTTAAAAAAGCAGAAAACTAACTAATACTAAGCAGAGATAATCAATACACAATAAGGAATTGCTAGCAATATAATACACATGCAAGAAATGGAGATGTTACTTAGAAGGACATTTAAACGTCTGAGTACTAACTGACCATAAATCCTTAATCTATTTCAAAACTCAGAACACACTCGCACAGAGACAAGCCAAATGGATGTCCCTGCTGGAACAGCTTAACTTGGACATCCAATACAAAAAGGGGGCAGAGCTGTTCACGGCTGATGCTCTCTCTAGACTATGTCAGCCTAGAGAGGATCACCCTGACTACCTGGACCCTGACTGGCCAAACCTGTACAACACTGAGTATAAAACTAAAGGGAAAGACCCTGCAACACAACAACTGACCCATGATACATTAGTAAGAAACAAAAAGTATTTCCATGTATCAAATGGCACTGTATACCAAATTATTAATGACAAACATGTCCCATAAGTCCCACTTGCACAAAGAGTTGACACCATACTCAGACATCACTGCCTACTAGGACATACAAAGGCTAACAACCTATACCTCACACTAAAAGAGATAGTATGGTGGCCCAACCTCAAACAGGATATAGTTGATGTTCTGAAAAAGTGCACAGTGTGCAAGAAATACACCAGTACAAAGGCTCCTCAGCCAACGGTCAACCCAGTACCAGACCCTGAACCATTCAAGGTTTGGGGACTGGGCGTAGTGGGCCCCTTCCCAGAAACAAAAAAAAACCAACACTTCTTTCTTGTAGCTATCAACTTTGCCACACGCTGGCCCATCTGCTGGGCAACAAAGGACCATAAAGCAGAAACCATCAACTGTTTCATTAACAGAGCAATCATAGCTGACTATGGCACTCCAGACTACATCATAACTGATGGAGCAACCGAGTTATCAGGTCATGTAGTAAACAACAACCTGAAATCCAAAAACATTAAACACTCCACAACCTCTCCATACAGGTCACAGGTCAACGGCAGAGTGGAACACCTCAACAGCAGCCTTATCAGGACCCCAGAGAAAATAATGGATGGCAAAGCCAAAGACACATGGCCACTATACGTGAAACATGCATTACTAGTATCCCAAGTCCACACCAACCAAGGGACAGGCTATTCACCATTTGAGCTAACCTACAGGTACAAACCAGAAATAATCACCCGCAACAAACAGTCATACATAAAGATCCCCCAGGGAAACCCCCCACAGTAGAACAAGCACCAAATCTACAACACATCTGCCTCAAAGCTAAAATAGCAGAAATAAAGAGGCTCAAAACACAAAAGGTAACCTCCACAGAGGAACCACTTTTCATTGACTCCCCCATCTGGGTTCTAGCTGGCAACAGAAAGAAACTAGACTCGGACCACCGGGGACCAGGAAGAATTGTCAAGTACAGACCAGATAACAACACCTACCTAGTAAAATTCCAAGGTGCCAAAAACCCAATTATCAAGAAATACCACAGAACCTGTCTCTGCCTCAGTAAAGGAGAACACTTGACCAGACTGGTTCCAACTAGTAAACAGCTCCAGGAGAATCAGGCAGCAGCCGTGAAAACAAAGCCCTATCCTGATGCACCAGAGTAACCCCTTAAGGGAGGGTGTTGAGGGTCTGGATGTACAAGTATTCTGGCTACCAACAACCTACTTAACATCCAGCCATCACCCTATTCAGTCCCCTTCCAATATACCGTTTGACATACCAAGAATGGTAACCAAGCAATATCACCTGACTGTCTAAGTATCCAGTGGCTCGAGCCCATCTCATACATGACTAACCCCTAGGTTCAATCCAACTAAATCCCCGCCACAGCCAAGTCTATATAAGTCTAAAGTATTATCCAATAAAATATACTTCTCTTCTTTCTTAATTCCATATTTGAAGCTTCCCCAAAAGGTGTTCCTTATCACTAATGACAAAAGTTAATTTTGATTTTCAAGTTTCAAGTGAAATTATAAAAAAATAAAGCCAAAATAAAATCCGAGATTGTCAACATGGAGGATGTTACATCTAGACAGTTTAAATGCTGATGGTTGCTGTCAAAAACAGGTGGATTGGTTGGTGTGCTCCAGGGATTTCTTGGCGGCTGAACCAAGAAGCCATTTTTAAAGGGGAGCTTTTAGGATAATGGAAGAAGCAAACCTGTTTATTTGGCAAAGTTGATTCCTATTATGGTTAAGCATGGAGATTAAATTATATAGGAATGCAGTTGATTCTTCCTCTAGTGCAGTGAGTTAAACTAATTGATGCTTCTGATTGGCTCTGTTCTTCTAGGTATGTGATTGTAATAGCTTAAGAATAACAATGCTGTCTGAAAGTTATTGTTAATTTTGGGGAGGTGGAATTGTCCAATCCAGGTGGATATTGTGCAATATGCACATAGTAAAGCACAATTTGTCTGGGGTAAGAATAAAAGACAGTTTAGCTTTATTGCTCTGAAGTTTTATATTTCAAGTTATTGTTTCCTCTTGTTGTATTCTATTTATGCCTGGCTTATTAAGGGCCCAGAGCATAATTGATATCTACCCTTGAAAGGGTAGTTGTCTCTATATGGAGTTATGACTTTGATTGCAATTTGAATGGCTGCCTTGGAAATCAATATCATTATTGTCATTACTTTTCAGGCCGCTACATTAAAAGTTGGAGCCAGTTGGCTAGTATTGCTATGAATTCCAATCCAAGGACAAATGTTTTGATGGGAAGGTATTATGCTTAGGAGTTAATGTTACAACGAAGGGCTCTGGAACAATTGACCTTTAGATCCGAAATTAAATCCTACCTTTAAAATCCGTGTGGCGATCTATTGGGGGTTTTGTTGAATCAAAAGAGGAAGCCAATTTAATTGTCCACTGGAGTACAAATCAGTCCGCAAATCTTTGGCATGCAATTTATATTTAAAAGGGAACAATGACATAATTAAGGAGGTTGAAGTGGCGATCTGGCCCTGGTTTATCTTATTGGGAACATCAGATGAGAAGCACAGGGGATTGAAAGAAAGCGGTGCCAACCCAATTGAACTGCCACGATAAATAATACCTCTCGTTAAATAATACAACCCAAGTCCTTTCAGCTTTAATCCTTTGTTATGTCCAATAAAAATACTCCCAGAAAATACGCATCCATTCCGGATAATCCTGAATCTTATCCCAGTTACAACAGCCACCCCAGCGCTTCCAACGAGACTACGCCTCTTCAGCAGAAGGCAAAGCTCAAGGTAGTTGCTGGAAAGGGAGAGACCAAAAACAAAGTTAGTTCCCAAGTGGTTGGTAATCAGGCAAAACTTCCGCCCCGTACGACAAAAGTTAGTCAGAAGTTGGCTTTCTTTCCCGAGCATGACCAGCCAATTATTTTACCCGAGGAGATATCCGACGATGAGGTTTACAATCAAATCACTCAGATACCTGCTGGCACAGTTAGGAAGCAAGCGCAACAGTACTCTAAAAAGCTGAAGCAGAAGCTCCCCAGAGTTACTTCATATTCCACTGCTGGGTAAGAGCATTGACTTGATCACACTAATATTTAGTTCCTATAAATTGGACTCCCTGCTTAAATACTTCCAAACCCAAAGAGCTCAATATGGATGTGCACCGAAAATTTTTGACGAATGGTTTTTGAATTCTTTTAAACAGCTCTAACAAATCTTTATAGCCTGTATACCCCCTTTAACTTTTCACGACTCAATGTACCAGGGCAGGTTACTATTCCACTTAGCGAACTGGGCTCGTTTGAAAACGAAAATTCAGAAACTGCCAGCGCTCTTGATTCTGATTCCGAAAATATTATTGACATTGCACTCCCTGGTATGGGCGAAGTATTCATCTTTGACTATGGAGTGACTGTTTTATGGGGTTTGACCCAAAAGCAGGAGCAGGAGGTTCTGCGTTTCCTAAAGCCGTTCGAAGAAGATAAGATAGATGAGGATGACATAGAGACAGATGAGTTCCATTTTCATTACAATAGCTCTTCGCAGCCAAAGTATTATATCTTTCAACCTTTGTCTAATGTCTTATAGGATTTATAACGATGTTATCACCTTGAGAAGCTCCACGAGTTACCTTGTGAAGATGACTATTTCTCATGCCATAGCTCAATCCACTAAGATGGCCCTGTTCGAGAATCTTGTCTCAGAAACAATCGAGGATACAAAGCACATTCCTCAAACAATGGCCGAAACAGGAAAAGTCAACATGGCTAGGTATTGAACTACATTACTTATCTCATTTGCTAGAACGAGTATTGCCAAAAAGATTGGCCAGCTTTACATCATGAAAATCAATGTGAATCTAGTGAGTAATATTCTCGATACTCCCGAAATCTTTTGGTCTGAGCCCCAGCTCCAGCCATTGTATAATACTATTAGAGGTTTGGCTTGTTTTGATTCTGATACTTATTTTTAAAGGCTATCTTGAAATCCCCCAGCGAGCTGAGCTTTTAAACCAAAGAGTAGACGTTATTTGCGATATGTTGGACATGCTAAGAGAGCATCTGAATTCCTCGCATGGTAAAAGTGGAGTTGTTTTTGGTGCTGATCTTGTTAGGGGAGTTTCTCGAATGGATTGTTATTATTTTAATCGGTAAGTAGTTTTGTGCAATTGTTTTTTATTGTTTTATGTTTCTCTTGACTTCATTTTCTCATTCTCTTCCTTACTAAAGTATATTCAATCATCGTTAATCCGGAATTTTTCTTTCCCGTGGTTTGGAAAATTTACAATTACCTGACTCGTTCCTGATGCCGCTTTTAAACTTTGTCTGGACTATATAGGATTCGAAATTTTGATTGGCATCATCACAATCTTCTTCGAGGCACTCAATCTTGCTAACGGCTCCAAGAACAATGGCCATCTCTGACTTGCATCTTCCAATATCACTGCCTCCTCCTCGTCCCAATAGACACCTAATTTTATCAGTCACTCTTGACCTTCGAAATGGATCCCAATGCTTTACTTTGCATTAAGTAATCATCTACCTTACAGGCAAACTGCCTTTTATTTTTAAAGTCGACCTAAATCACCCTTTACACTTTTAGTCATAACTGCACTGTCTGTAAAATAATCTAGTGCTCACTATATTTAGCTAATTTAAACTCCAAACCTCTGTCATCTAACATCCCCAATAATGAACTAATAGGCTCAAGTGCGATAGCTGGGTTTCAAAGCTATACTTGATTATAAATCCACCATTCTTCTTCAAAGTCTGGCACCAACAACCACTTTAGATATGTACATTGAACCACTAAATCTTATCAACAACCTTGATGGCATCTAAAAAGCCTAGCCAAGTTCCATACATTCGAGGCAACTAAGTCAAATAACACCTCCAGCCACAGCCAAGCGGTCTACCACCTCTCCGACCCCCAAAGTCGACTCTTACCATTCAAGGGAATATCCCTCTTCAAAAGTAAATACTGCTGCAACCAAGATAGCCATCACTGTATCTCACAATACACAGGATATACTCAACAAGTTGCCCTATAGGAGATCTAGCATCATATTCCCTCAACCTAGTGGAATATCAGATTTCTCTATAGGGAGAAGATCTAATCAAGATGGCAATTCCATTCATACTCCTATCCAGCATGTGTCCACACCTTCCTTTAATCACTGCCACTATGTCACCTCTTAGTGGCCAAATGGCTTAATACCTTGTTTCATAACTGTGCTGTATTAGCAGAGTTACAAGGGGGAAATAGTTTAAGAGCAAGATAGTTATCTTTATTGAGACATTGTGAACTATATAGTTGCAGTAAGTGGCTTAGGGGAAACAAGATCCCCGCTGATCAATCACTTGGATGGGCAGAAGGTGGCTCGTTCCTACTGATGAGCAAAGCGCTAAATCGAGTTGTCGCTGGGTCAAGATTGCTATTGGTTCATGCTTCCATGTTTGGTGATCTGAGTTGACTTCTGCATTTGGCATTGAGGGCCAGGGTAGTCAAATCAAGTGGCGCAGGATCTATTGTGTGGAACTTTGCAGAGGGCCAACCCCGCAGTCTTGACAGGCTAATTCCCTGAAATGCGCTTCTGGAAGCTGCCCATTGTCTGTAGTGTTCTCCGAGCCTCCTTGCTTGACTTCCCGTTCTATGGGGTGTAAAGTTACGCCTCTCCCTTAGGCCTGCACTCCAATTTCTGCCAAATGCTTGGGAATTTCTACCAAATTGTGTTTTAATATTTATCTAAAAGGTTACTGAAAAAGCCCAAGAAAAGCCTTCAAATTAATACTTGTGGAATTATTCTGAAGACACCCCCACCTAACCCACCCAGGAGACATCCCTGGTAAAATATCATGTGCAAGAGCAGCCGGGAGCAGTGGTGATTGCATCCAAAGCAGGTCCCTAAATTTTTAGTTGAGTTGGTTTCCTTTTGATTAAGTCCATTCAAAATTTGTCAAGATTTTCCTGCTGAAAAGAAGTGCACTCATATCCCCTCGTATCATTAGTAATCAGGTTTGCAACATTTGATCTCCCACCCCAACTCCATCCCCTGCTCTAAATGAATGCAAGAGGGTAGGACACGCCATTTCAAAAACAGCACTTCAATTTATGCCATCTCAAATTAAATTTGAGATGACTTTTTTGCGTTAGTGATTTTGGATCACAAAAAAATAAAATAAACAATAAAATGGTTAAAATTTACATGTACCTTTATAATGTGACATCTCAAATTTACGCCATCTCAATTCCGCCACTTCGAGTCAGATTAATTAAATCTTATTTTGGTAACTTTATTTACATATGAAATCACTTGGTGTAGGGCATGTTTACACCATCTCAATTTTACATTAATTTGATTCACACTATTTATCTTTAACTAAAATAAGCTTATACCTGAATTAAAATAAAGCCTGTTGTATAGTGCCAGAAGATGTTCCTATAGTATTAATCTAAGACACTTATACTAAGAACAACCTAAAAAGACGCCACTATGATAGTCCTTCTAGTTATTGGCATTGCTAGGAAAAAAACCAGTTTTGTTATATGTAATTTATAACTTTATTATACATGGATACATTGATAAGGGATCTCTCAATAAAATATTTTAATAGTGATTTTAATATGGAAGGGGGTGATTACACCATTTTGATCTACGTCACTTCAAATTCCACAGAGTTTCATATCACCCAATTGATTTGATGTGCACAATGGATAGGGGAAAATAAGGGAAAATTACCTATAACGCCAGGCTACGCTATATTGATTCCCCCACTGTGATTCTTGCTTTCCACTTTTCAAAAGTACAAATTGCCATTAAAACTCATATTAATAAAAAATGTAAGAAATTGCCTGAAACTTTGCAAATACATATTTTTTGGTCTCCTCTAAACAACTGGGTACTTTTTAACCCAGTTGTATAAGCTAGTTTTTGAGAAATTCAAGTTTTACTCTTTGGCCTGGTTGAGGCAGCTCCACCGGAAATTTGTTAATTTAATATAAAAATGATCAAAAACACTATGTTTTTGAGCTACAGTTATCAATTACGTCACTTCAAAAACGCCATTTTGACTGCAAGTTTTTAGTCAAAACTTAAAGTTTTGCCTACTTGCGCTGCTAATAAAAAATACATTTTACAAGATAAAAAACTTTAAAATTTCAATATGATATATTTTAAGACTTTCTATACAGTAGTTTTAAAAGCTTTGGCGACAAGCAAAAACAATCCAGAATTAAACAAAATAAGCTCAGATTTAAACAAAATTAAAAATAAATGAATTTATATTGATTTCCAATAGATTTGGGTTCATTTCAATTTTGCTTAAATCTGAATTAATTTTGTTTAAATCTGAGTTCATTTTGTTTGTCGCCATAGATTTTAAAACTACTTTACACATATATGTAAAAATATTTACTACCTTATTATTTAAAACATGTCCATTTTTCTCTTTAAAAACAACCCCCAAATTTTCCATATTTTGATACTAATTCACTTTTAGATGCCTCCCAAGCCTACCACTAAAGCTGCGCCCAAGGCCAAGAAGGCCAAAACTACCCCTAAAAAGCAGCCTTCTAAGGGTAAAGCTCCCCCAAGACACCCACACCTTCCCCTGAACCTGAGGAAACAAGCCCAACCCCTTCCCACTCTCCTTTTATTTACTCCCCTTCAGACCCCCAAGAGAAGTTGTTCAACTTCAACTGCCACTCTGATCCCATCTCAGAGCCTGAAGAGGAAGAGGAACAGGAGCCTGAGCCTGGTGCTCCTGCAGATGAGCAAATTGAGCTCCGGGATCTATACACTGTCCACAATATCTGCAATTGAAATGACACCTTTGCTGTGCCCACCACATACCCAGCCAGCTACCCCATAATCACTAAGAAAGAGGATGCCAGCTTTGTTTATAAGGGCTACAACTTCAGCTGTAACAATGAAAAGAAACCAATCTGCCAACATCACTATAAATATGATAATGTTGGGTGCCCTGCTAGGCTCACTACATACAGTCTCACTAAATTCAAGGCCCTGACTACTGGGCATGACTGCGCCAAGCCTTTAGATCCCTTATACCAACTGATCCACTAGTTTCTTTGCCAGGTCATCTGTGGTGAAATCCATCACCAGTTGGTTTCTCTAATCCTTATTGTTGTTGAGTACTTCCTGATTGTATTAGATCCTGATTGCTTTTCTAATAAAGTATTCATTCCAGATGCTTAAGGCATCAAATAGCTGCTGGATCATCATACAAGACCAACTAGCTTCCAGATTGTCCACATGCACTGACTGGTTCCGGATTAGAAGTCCCACCAATTAGGTATTAAATCTACCAACCAATTTAGTTCACCAACTGCGGTTAATGATTGACTTCCACACCCTTGAGTCTCTCACAACCCCCTTATGCCTCTGGGGCTGTTTACATCTTCCCCTGATTGCTGTGTTGATCCCCAGTTGTTCAACATTCATTTCCCCCTTTCTTGAACCCCATGCAATGACCAACTTTCCTTGAGTTGTCAAGTAAGTTGTAGTATATAAACCCCTCTCCTTTTCTCAATAAACATATACATTTTACACCCCCCTTTATTAGCTACACCATTGAATATTTCTTTGAGTTTATAATCTGAGGATCACAAAGGCTAGTCTCCTCTTACCAACTACAGTGCCAATTAGCCCAACTAGAAGTTGCTTATTGAGGATTTTCTTTAGAGTAGTTGCTGTAGACACTACTCCAAACCCTTTGTTGTTCTCCTGGTCCAATCACTTCTGTACTACCAAATACCTGTCTGGGTTCCAACTGGTACAGTACCTAGTTTTTGACTGACACCTAGATCTGTCTCCTGATCCCATTTTCAACCTCCTAGTCCGTCTACCAACCAACAGACTATCCTCACTTATTGTAGTAAGAGTACCACATCTTGGTGCTCACTACAGGGGCTTTTAGCCAATTCCTGTCAACCTCTTATTGACGCCTACAAAAGCCTCTGACAAGGGAAGAACCTATACAATATGGTTAACACCAGATCCTCTGAAGCGCCTCTTCTGTCCTTGAATGATGATATCCAACACATTGGTTGTCCTGATAGAATGGGCTCTCCGGCCATCACCACATAAGCACTATCCCAAACAAGCGCCATTAACCTAGGATCAGTTGGCAGTATCCACCCCCAAAGGGTGAGCCAGTTGTCAACTGGAAGAATTACCTCCCGGCTCTCAACTACTATCACCAACAATCCTTCCAGACCAACACAGCCCCCCCTGGGGAATTGCACTATGGTCAATTGGACTAACTGACAGGCCACAGCATCAATCAGGGAACTGAACAACCCTAACAATTGCCCTAGTTCAGTAGAGCAACTTCAATCTATGAAGATTCCCACAGTACAACCAACCCTGATCCCTCCTCTGGGACCCTGGGAACCCCCTAGCTGACCAGCAAGACAGTCAGTCCCAACCTTTGAGGCCTTCAACTTCTCTGCTTCTGGAGTCAGTCAGACTCTTGATTGTTGGCCTTCTGCACCTATCTATCCTGTCTCCACTAGACCTAGTCTCCAATTGTTCCCAATTGCTCCTTCTATCAGACAAGCCAATACCAATCCCTATCTCCCTCTGGATACATCTGCGGAAACCACTAATACTGAGCAAGATCTGCGAGAGATCAAGCAAATGATCAAACATAATAATGGAGCCCTCCCTCAATTGACAGTTGACAGTTTGGATAGACTGACCACATATACAACTAGGGTTGGTCATCCAAAACTCATAGACATGGTGAATAGGCTCAACCAGGTCAATGCCAGCCTTCAAGAACTAAACAACCGACATGAATACCTCCAACAGTTGGCTGCTATTAGCTTTGAGCAACAAGTTGAATGGAACAATATCACCAATAAGCAACTTGAAGAGTCTGACGCTTGTGCCAGAGCAACTGCTGTCCACTTAAAAGGAATAACCCAGGGGTCAAATACCATTGTGGATACCCAGTTTACTCCTCTCTGCAATCTCACTGTTGCTTTGGCTTCCAGCTTGGAGTTGTCCACGGTTCACCTCAAAGCCCAAGAAACAACTCTTACCAACCACCATTGACATATCCAAGAATTAATGGAACAAATGAGCCGGCTGTCCCAAGCAACCTCTGCGCAAAGTGCTGTCCAGCGACAGCAGAATACAGCAATCACCCATGTGGACGCTGAGGTCACAAGATGATTCAATGAAAATTGCACTCAGATTGAAGAGGTACAACACCAATGTATCAAAAATCTAGCCACCACTACTGCTGCGGTAGTGGAACAACTCACTACCGGCAATCAAGGAGTACAACAAGTGCATACTGCCAACCAAGAGCTGACAGAACAAGTGGGTGGCTTTACAGCTATATTGGTCAACACAACTACCTTACTCAATAATCAAGTAAAAGTAGTAGAAGAACTAAGAGTAGCCACAACTACTCTGGAAGAACGTTTTGATTGACTTGCCATCAGGGATCCAACCACTCACAACCCCACCATCATTGGCAATATTCTCAATCACGGTCAAGCCAACCCTGCTTGCGCTCCTCAGTATACGCTCTTGACATAGCAACTGGAGTAAACGCTATGCTGATTGGGAGTGCAAGTCCAAGAAGCCACCACCGCCAGAGAAGCCCCGAGAGCCACCGACGCCCTTCCCGCCGCAGACGTCATCAGCCCAACTACTCCAATAGTATTAGTTCTAGCTCCAACTCTGGTTCTGAGGATGAGTTGACAATTTCATCTTCTACGTATCAGCAAGGAGTGCACCATGGTTCCATTTTAGGAAGAACTAAGCCAAATAGTCTCTTTAAAACCAAATTCTCAATGAACAGTCACATTGATATCCACATGTGGCTGGACACTTTTGAAAAGGCCAATGAAGGACTAGGAAAAATAGAAATGGGTCTAGCCTGTATTTGCATGCTAGAAAAAGCAGTACTAGCAGACATCTCTCAATACTTTCCTATAAACTATAAATATAAGGACATAAGAAAAGCTCTCCTTAAAGTCTTTGACTCAGAATCAAGGGACAAAATTGACAGGGATAACTTTCTAGTCCTAAAAATCAAGAACTTTGAAGATTTTCCTCGTGAGTTTTAATCCATGGTAAGTTGGCTGCAGATGAAGAAACTCATCAGCCCCAACAACTGTTGTTGTGCCCTCTGACATGCTTTATTACCATACAAGGATCTTTGGCATGAGTTCTCTGGTCAAATAAATAGCCTTCACAACATCACTTCAATTGTAGAGCAAGTCTTTACCTTAGGACAGCTTAAAACTCAGTTAGATTGACTCAAACATACTGATCAAAGGGTTTACGCCACTCCAGAACCAACTCCAACTCTTGTCTACCAACCTTTGTCTTCCTACCAGAGCAATTATAATGCCCAGCCAACTCTGTACCATATGCAACCCAACTACACAGGTTGCATAATATGTAAGGATAAGACAAATATGCAAAAGGATTGCCCTGAATTTGCTGTGTACAAGAAAGTACAGGAGTTGTTTAGAAGAACTCAGGGTCAACCTGGAGTCCACATAGTCTCAACTGAGGACACTGTCCACATAGAAGACTACTTCTCTTCTGACAAAGAGTCAAAAAACAAATAGGTGATGGACTCAGGGAGTCCCCATCACCTCAACCTGAACCTCCCCCTGACAACCTAGCTGGTATTTTTGCTGTGTTATCCAACCCAATCAGCAAGAAATCAGTACAGGCCACTAACTGGAGAAGAGACATGCCTTAATGAAATCTCTTAACTCTAGTACCACCAATCCAACCTTCTATCCCTATCTGTCCCAGCCTGTACCTGACTTGCTCCCAACCAACTCTGATAGTGACTGCAAAGACATTACCTCATACAACAACAGTTCCTTTGCCAATGTATCTTTCCCCATCCCAATGAAGACCTTCTTGAAAGCCCTGCCAATGTTTAAGGATTGCTTGGATGCTCTACAAGAGCACCTAAGAACCAATCCAATATGTAATATCACTAATAATATTATCAATCTGACAAAAACATGTACATGGGTTCAACTTAAAGTCTTTGACACTACTATTTGCGCTGTTGTTGACACAGGAGCACTGACAACAATTGTATCCTCCTGATTGGTATCAAAGCTTTGATTCAAATCAGACTTGGCTTACAACAAAAGCTTTTCTACCGCAGGGGATCAACAAACCATTGCTGCAGGTGCCTACAGTAGTATCTCTCTGATATTTGGTGAGCTAGTCCTAACAACAAGTGCTTTTGTGCTACAATCCACCAGTTATGATATGCTAATAGGTACCAACCTGCTACAACAATACAACACTATAATAACCATGTGTACAGGATTAATAACCCTTATGGGGTATTCTATTCCATTATTGTTTAATGACAATCAAACATTGTACATGGTATCTCAAGGGAAAACTGACTGATACCATACTCTAATCAAGTACCCGCATGGTGTCATGAGAAAACCCTATCATCTTGCCAACCCGCATACCAAGACTCTTCAGTCCCATGCTAACTCAGCTACATGCATCAAATTAAAGGCTAACCATTCTATGATGATAGAGCCTTTTACGCAAGTAGTTTTTAGTAAAGGCATTCTGTTTGATGTTCCTCCTGGAATGTCTCTAAACGTGTTTAGCCTCCCTCACCCTTTGCTGGTTGAACCAATTGCAGCCCCTGGATTCTGTGACAAAGCCAACCATTCAGAGCTTAAGGTGCTATTAACCAACCTCTCACCAAATAAAATTGTTGTCCAAAGACATCAATCAATTGCATACATTAAGATCAAACTGATCACAGAAATTGACTCTGTCTACTATGTTGGAAACCTATCAGAATTAGGGATTTCAAAGACATCTCCAACTCACGCACACTCAGTACTAGCCATCATTCCACATGAAAAAATGTCTGGTCTTTCTTAGGGGGAGATGTCCAAGTTTGAAAAACTTTTGGATGAGTTCAAAGATATCTTTGCAACATCCAATTTTGACTTAGGTTGTGCAAAAGGAGTCGAGCACAAAATCAATGTTGGTGGTTCAGCTCCTATCTATCAAAGGTCATATTGTCAATCACCTAAGGACAATACAATAATTGGTGAAGAAGTTCAACAACTGTTAAGTGCTGGTCTCCTGAAACCTTCAATTAGTCCCTGGGCTTCCCCTCTTCTGCTAGTTAAGAAGAAAGATGGCACAAATTGAGTCATCATCAATTACCAACAGTTAAATCAGATAACCAAGAAAGACAAATACCCACTGCCACGTATTGACAAAACACTTGACCAATTAGGCAGTGCATGTTTATTCTCAGCAATGTACTTGGTCTCTGGTTACTGGCAAGTAACAATGGCCAAAGAAGATCAAGAGAAATGCGCCCTAATCACAGTAGCAGGGTTGTATAAACCAACTAGAATGCCCCAAGGACTAGCAAACACACCAGCTACCTTCCAACAACTCATGGATAGTACATTTGCCAACCTTAAACTAAGTTTTGTTCTCATATACTTGGATAGCATGAATTTTTTCTCTAAGATATTTGATGAACATCTTATCCACCTGAAGGAAGTCTTAATAAGGCTTCAGAAGAAAGGGTTGAAGTGCAAACCTTCTAAGTGCTATTTCTTTAAAAAACATTTGGAACTTTTGGGTCACGTCATTTCCAGTGAAGGAATCAGACTAATCCCAGTCAAGACGTTGGCCATAGCCCAGATGCCTTCCCCCACCGACATGAAAGGAGTTCAAGTAATTCTAGGCATGGCAGGTTACTATTGCCAATTCATTCCCAACTTTGCCAAAATAGCTCAACCACTCTTTCATCTGCTGAAGACTTCCACCAATTTCACCTGGACAAAAGAGTGTGTAGAAGCATTTCAATCCTTGAAAGATGTTTTGACAACTAATCCTTTGTTAGTGTACCCAGATTATTCCAAACCTTTTGCTCTGCACACCGACGCTTCCAATGTTGCAATTGGTGCAGTACTGTCCCAGACCAACAACAAAGGCAAGGAACATCCAGTTGCTTACTTCTCAAGAACTCTTAACAAGCATGAACGGAATTATAGTACTACTGAACGTGAATGCCTAGCAGTTCTATATGTTATCAAAGAGTGTCAACCTTATGTTCATAGAACACACTTTACGGTAGTCACCAACCATTTGAGTCTAGTATGGCTAAGAAAGATGAAAGACCCAGAAGGCAGACTAGCAAGATGGGCTGCCAAGTTACAAAACTTCAACTTTGACATTGTCCACCAACCAGGGATCAAACATAGAAATACCAACGCTTTATCCAGACTACCAATTGTTGCCGCCTTAGGAGAGGACCTTGATAGTCTCTATAAGTTGATCAGTCAACCAGACCAATGGAGTTCCCTAGAAGAGAAAGTGAAAAAGACGCTCCAACAACTGAGTCAACATACATTTATAAAAGATGATACTCTTTAAGATTTATAAGGGTATCACTCTTCCCTATATTTATCTCTCCAACCAACTCTCTTGCCTTGATGACTTCCACCAACAATTAGACCACACAGGGATACAACAAATGATGAAAACAATGTCATAATATATTTATTGGGAAAATATGACCACTGACATTGCAGAATACATTGGAAAATGTCTCCAGTGCTCTAGGTTTAGAGAAAAACCCAGCCAATACTCTTATTGATTCATTCTACCTAGATACGCTTTCCAGACTGTGTCAATTCACATTGTCGGATCACTCTCTAGCGCTGGCCCTGGAAAATTGAAGTACATCATAGTTGCCATAGATCACTTAATCAAGTGGGTCAAAGTCCGACCTGTTGCTTCTGCCAACTCCTTACAGACTGCTAAGTTTGTACTTCAAGAGATCATTGCACAACATGGTTTTACTGCTACAATCTTAACTGACAATGAAACTAACTTTTTCAAGGCTATCTTACCTAGGTTACATGATCTAATGAGAATCCAGAGTACCTCTTCAGCGCCCTACCAACCCAAGACAAATGAAGCCGTTGAGAGAGTTAATGGAACTCTAGTTAGGATATTGAAGAAACTAGCACATGATTGGCCTTCTTCATGGGGCATACACCTAGGTGCAGCTGTCATGCCAAACCAATTCACTGTACATTCTAGAACTGGTGTGAGCCCATTTAATATGCTATATGGCTGACAACCTGGGCTTCCTATGCACTTGGTACCATTAAATGCCAACTGTAGTGAATCTGAATATTCTCAACAACTGAATTTCTTGACCAAACAGATAATAAAGACCCAGTCTCAAGCGTTGAACAGTCTAAAGGAATATCAAGTTAAAAGTTACTTGCAAGACCAAGTGAATCTACCAGCCCTCCCCAAGTTTCAAGTCAGTGTTCAAGTTCTTATGTACCAACAACAACTTCACAAGCCACGGAACAAGCTAGATAGCTTATGGACCAACCCATGTGAAGTTATTGCCAAATTAGGCTACAATGTCTAAAATATTAAGGATTTGAATTCTGGAAAACTTATCAACCGTGTCCATGCCAAATTCCTGAAGGGATGTCCAGCCAACTCTTCAAGACTGACTGGACCTCTAGCTAAGGTTTAGGATTTTCCCTTCCCTTACCTAGTTTTTATTACCTCTATTTTCTATTTTATACTATACCCTTTAATCTATTGTAAGATAAATCCTAAAGAAAAACACGAAACAAATTGAAAAGAGAGAAGAGCTTTGTTGATATATTGCTCATTTGAGAGAGACAACAAAACCCAGGGAATAAAGCACCTCCCAAAGATGATGCATAACTGACACTGCTTTTCTGACAACATTGGCTTCCAAAGGACAACTGGAGCCAACCTTACAGAAGTTCAAAAAATCAGGGAACTCAACTTGATCTAGACGTGCCACGCCAAAGTCAGAACCAAAGAGTACAAATATTAGAAGCCCAAGACTGGCCAGAAATTCTGATTGAGGCCCATTGGCTAACCAGCTGTTTAAGAACTCTGTAAGTTGTATCTTTTTTACATCAGGGATTTCCTTGGCCAACAAGTCCTTCTTGTGAGTCACCTTGAATAGTATCTCCAAAGTAAGAAGATACAAAAAGCCCATTGACTGGCTGTAGGAGAAGTTATTTTACTGGGACAAGGCAATGAAGAACAACTCTCAGTATTCAGCAGGATGACACTTTCCTACCCTGTTCTGGAGGGAGATTGCCTGAGGAGCCATATGATACTCACCAGGAAAAGCCCAGCTAAGAGCCACGGGACAACAAATTGCCAGGATTTTCTCTTGCTACTCCCAACTAACTTCCATATTGGTTGCTTCTTTAAGAAATAAATCTAGTTCCACCTTAATGACTGTTGCTCAGTTGACAAGGCAGTATTCTTCATGCAACACAAAAGAGGAATGGGCATTTTATCATCAGGGAATTCAACCTTGAAGGCCTTAAAAAGTTCTTTCTAGGACAATCATAGCCAAATGATGTTACTGTCAAAATCCATGGGTACCACATATCCCATGTTGGTTTCCTAAGAAGGTTAGAAAACATTAATTGTTGTCATTACCTCAGGTATTGGTTTCACTGTGCTGGGATTCAGTGCCTCAGTACGTTTCTTTGATGTTCTCCCATCAACCAGCTTCTTGAAGGCTGGCACCTCTTTCTAGATGCTCTGGAGTGCCTCCTCAGTAGAGTCTTGCTGATCAGAAGGCTTCTCCTTCTCCTTCTTGGTGACAGGTACTACTGGCTTACACAACAAGATTTGGGGCTTCTTTTTGGTTTGTTCTACGGTTTTTTGATGCTTGTTGATGTTGGTTGCTTTCTGATAGTTTCTGGAAGTACTCATTGAACGCGCTTGTTAGCTACCACTAGCAATGGAGGTTATTTGCTGACGGAAACGCTCCAATTCCTCCATCTCCTTGGCATAGTTATCTAGCATGCTGGATACTTTAATCAGACCCTTGGTGATTGTCTTGTTTTCTTCTGCCACAGCTGATTGCTTGGCTACTTGGTCTGCAATGAGTTTTTAATGACCTCCATTTTTACTGATCAGGCTCTATGGATTTCCACATTTATAGTCTATTTATGTGGGGGATGTGTGGTGAAACTCATCACCAGTTGGTCACTCTAATCCTTATTGTTGTTGAGTACTTCCTGATTGTATTAGATCCTGATTGCCTTTCTAATAAAGTAGTCATTCCAGATGCTTAAGGCATCAACTAGCTGCTGGATCATCATACAAGACCAACTAGCTTCTGGATTGTCTACATGCACTGACTTGGTTCTGGATTAGAAGTCCCACCAATTAGGCGTTAAATCTACTAACCAATTTAGTTCACCAAATGCGGTTAATGATTGACTTCCACACCCTTGAGTCTCTCACAACCCCCTTGTGCCTCTGGGGCTGTTCACATCTTCCCCTGATTGCTGTGTTGATCCCCAGTTGTTCAATATTCATTTCCCCCTTTCTCAAACCCCATGCAATGACCAACTTTCCTTGAGTTATCAAGTAAGTTGTAGTATATAAACCCCTCTCCTTTTCTCAATAAACATATACGTTTTACACCCCCCTTCATTAGCTACATCATTGAATATTTCTTTGAGTGTATAATCTGAGGATCACAAAGGCTAGTCTCCTCTTACCAACTACAGTGCCAATTAGCCCAACTAGAAGTTGCTTATTGAGGATTTTCTTTAGAGTAGTTGCTGTAGACACTACTCCAAACCCTTTGTTGTTCTCCTGGTCCAATCACTTCCGTACTACCAAATACCTGTCTGGATTCTGACTGGTACAGCACCTAGTATTTGACTGACACCTAGATCTGTCTCCTGATCCCGTTGTCAACCTCCTAGTCTGTCTACCAACCAACAGACTATCCTTACTTATTGTAGTAAGAGTACCACACCATTCAAACCACCAAAGATCAAACCACCACTGAGGTTGTCAATGATGCCCTCCTTAATTTAAATGACACCCAACTTGCCACTGTTGGTGGAGCCTCCAAATCACAGAGATATCTCAATGATCAAAGATATGCTCTGAGCACTGAAGGCGTCAGTGCTTCATCAATTGGGCAATTCATCCTTACAGAGGAACAAGAACTATCTTGTCATGAGGAGAGATTTCTTCTCCACAACAACAGCCAACATGCCCCCAAGCAAATTATTTGCTTTGCCACCTCACAGGATCTGCACAACCTGTTAAAATGCAAGACCAGGCTTGCAGATGGAACTTTATCCACCTGCCCAAAGCTATTTAGCCAGCTTTGGAACATCCATGGGCAGATTGGAAATCTGGTTCTTCCCCTGGTCTTCTACTTCCTTCCCAAAAAGAAGCAGGAAACTTATGTCTGTGCTCTTAAAACTTTAAAGGCCAAGTGGATGAGATCCTCCCAACCATTGAAGAGGAGCCAAAGGAAACTAGAGGGTACAAGAAGAAGGCCCAGTCACAGGAAGAGGAAGCCACCCCAACCAGGAAACAGCCAGAAAGCCTTCCCTACCACAAATATCTGGTAGTGGATTTTGAACAGGCTCAGGAAAATGCTTTTTTAGAGTCTTCAAGAGCTCCCCCAGGGATGCTACTTTCACTTCTGGCAGGCACTCTGCTGCCGCCTCCAAAAGTGCTCTGATCTTCATGAGCTGGTCAACTCTGAAGGCACAAAAGAATCCAAAGACATGTTTAACTGCTTTGCTGCCCTTGTCCTTGTGAGAAAGGAGGAGACTAATACCTTTTACGACGCCCTCCTCTGCCATCCCTATATCCTTGCTAACCAGGCAGCCTTTGCGCCCTTTATTGAGTATTTTGAAACTCAATAAGTTGGTATTTTTCAAGGAGCACACTGCATCAGAAAAGGTGGTGAATCAATCCAGTGGAACTGCTATAATCAGGTAAAAGATGGTTTAAACAAGACAACTCTTCCCTTAAAGGGTGGTATAGTCAATTTGTGGCAACAACACCCATATTGACACTAAAAATATTGACAGTGGCCATGTTGACACTTTTAATGTTGGCACTATAGTAAAGTGACAACCTGGTTTTACACAATGCTGTCTCCTGGATGTCAACACTTTTTTAAGTAACAGCACACTTTACCCTGAACATTTTCAAATAAAATATATATATTTAATTACTTTATTATACTAAAATGATCCCAGAAAATTCAAAAATGCAATAAAAATACTATAAGTAATAAGAATAAGGATATATAAGCAACTATTTTTCAATTTACTATGTAAATTACACTCTTTATTATAAAATTAGTTTTTATTCTCATAAAAGTTAAAATTCCAATGAACCAAAGATAAAGATATTTTATATATCATAATAAATAAAAAATATAAAAAAATTCAATATTTAATTTATTATACTTTACATAAGAAAGAATGAAACAATCTCATTCCTTAAAGATAAATTAACAAAATATAAGATATTTTTTTATAAAACCACATTGAAACTGTATCTGAAACTTATCATTTATACCTAAAAAGATTAGTACTATATAAATAAATTAAAAAATATAAAAATCCAAAAGTAAAAACAATCCAGGCAAAGAAATGCAAAGTTTATTAGGCTAATTAACCCCACCAGCAAGAGCAGTTGCAACATCTTCAAGGTATTTTTTGATTTCTGCCACCTTATACTTCTTCTTCACCACCTTTTGCACTGTCTCCTGGTACTCCTGCTCTTTACTCTTCTTCTTGGGGGCCACCTGGTTGGCCATATTGCAAAACTTAGAGATATTTATGGCCTGCTCCTCCTGTAGCTTGGCAAAGAACTTGTTGTATTTGGGGCTGGACCCAAACTTGGTCTTCAAGTGCTTGTTCTAAACCTCAAGGCTGGAGGTGGTCTTTATCTCCCCCTTGAGGCAGGTGCCCAGTAATTCCAAGGGGCAGTGGCCCTGCTCTTTTCTCTCTGGGTAGTCACCTTCTTACCTACCCATTGCTTTTCAAAGTACTCAAGGTAACCCTTGAAAATGGTGGAGTGCCTCTTCATGTAAGCATCCTCCAGGAGGGCCTCAAAACCAAGCACAGTATGCTCTGGCCGCAAAAAAGCCAAGGCAGCAAACTGGGTGATGGCAAATCAGCACTCCCCCTTACCATCATTAAGATACTTGCTAAAAAGCTCCTTCTTGATCTTGAGATTATTGATGAGGGCCTGCCTAAAATTGAAGAAGCAGCCCTGTACCTCTCCATTGAAGGTGTCCTCAAAGGCTCTGAACTGAGCTTGCTCAAAGTCCATTATGATCACCTTTGGCCCAAGTGAGCGCGCATGAGCTAGCTGCTCTGCGGCTAGGGTGGACTCATCCTTCTCAGCAGAGGAAGGGTTCACTCTGGTGGCTGGGTGAGAGGGGGGAGCTGGTTGGTGAGAAGGGAGCTCAAAGCATCCTGGACAATTTTGAATGCTCTGGTGTAGAATTCTGTCTTGGCACCAGGCAGTTGGAAGAACACAAAGGGAATGACCTGGTCATTGAACTGCCCATGCAGGACCCAAAGCTGCTTGAAAATGGTTGGGCAGGTTGCAAACATGGCGTCACACAGCCAGGTGGTAGCAGTATTGAGCTGCTCCAGGTTTTGGGTTGTGGCATAAGCAATGATTCTATCCTCCACTTCCTGCCCATTTTCATGGAGAAGGAACATCTCTACGTCCTCAGTTTTCTTGAGGGCATCAGAAAGGACCAGGTCTTCAATGGTGGTGGCACTCTTGGCCAGGGGGTTTGAGGCTTGGCGCTTATCACTCACAAACTTGACCAACTGGGTGTGGGTTGGCACCCTCTTGAGGTTAGTGGGGGAGAGGTACTTGCAGGCAAGCACAGCCAGCTGGGTTGGGGAAAGGTCCTTTGAGGTGGAAATGAACTGCACCAGATACCATTTGAGAAGACGGCCTATGGTGGTGTTGGGCATGATGCAGGTAAGCTCACCCTTAATGGTCTGTACCAAGTCCCAGCACTCAGTATTGAGCCACACTTGGTAGGAAAAGTCCTCACAGGTATAGTGTCAGCTCTTGAAGCCCCATTTGGCATTATTGCAGCTGAAGATGTACCTGTTGGCTACCATGGCTGGCCCACCTTTGACACTCATGATGGGAAAAAACTATGGAAGGGAAGAAGGAATCTTAAACTTCCTGTCAACGTTACAGATATTGTGGGCCACAAGAGGGTCCCATGGGCCAGCAGGAGCATGGCAGAAGCCAGGGAAGTAATCAGGGCGGGGCTTTGAATAATCCCCTGATGAACTGGAAGGGGGAGTTTGGTGGTGGTGGGGAAGCAGAAGGGGGCTTGTTGTGGTGCTCCTCATGTGCATGAGACTTATTCTTGGGTGGGGTCTTTTTGGCCTGGCGCCGCTTCTTGATTGGCTCCTTGTCTGAAGCCAATTTGTAGAAACTGTGGTCAGTAACTGAAACATCAGTTTCCTCTCCCCCAGTGGAGTGAGCGGGGCTCTTCTCAGGAGAAGGCTCAGGGAAGGGCTTTGGGGAGGGCTTGGGAGTGGCCTTCTTTGATGAGACAGGCTTCTTATTGATAGATTTGGTGGGCTTAGCAGGTTGCTTGGTTCCTTTGGGCTGCTTAGAGCTGTTCTTGTCCTAAATTAATAAGTAAACAGGCTTAAAATAAAGTATTGTATTTAAAAAAACAAACAAAACAACTTAAAAAACATAATATATAAAAATTAAACTTTATATGGCTTTTTTGTCATTTAAAAGGTAAAAGATACTTGTATAGTTTTTATTTTATTAAAGTTATAAATAGCAAAATAAAAGTTAAGAGAAATATGTAAAAGTATTATATTTTAATATAGATTTTATTTTAAAAATTAAAAAATGAAAGAGAAAGGGTAAAAATACAACATATCAAAAAAACAGATTAAATTATGTAAAACAAAAGTTTATGTGAGAAATGAAAAGCGTCAACATTATGAGTGTCAACTAGTAAAAAAATCTGAATTCTTACTGACAATTAGAAAATTGTAGACAAATTTTTGACAACATTGTCACTGTCAACATTTTTTTAAAAAACTTACTATGTTTTTTGGTGCAATACACCATCTCAAAAGTTTTTTGAGATGGCGTTGGGATTTACATCAGCAAAATAAAAAAAAACTTAATAAAAATTATTAAATAGTTATTTTTTACATATTGGTTTCTAATATAGCATCTCAAAAAACTGCATCACAAAACACTAACTCAAATCAAAATAAAAAGAGTGTTATCCAAATAAGATTTTTTGAGTATAAAAACACTTAATAAATACCCTAAAATACGCCATCACAAAAATGCTATCTTGAATCAAAATAAAAAGTCTGTTATCAAAATAAGGTTACCAAAACTCCGCATATTCAACTGTAAAACTACCCAGCTTTAAGCGCCGCTGCACCGCCTTAAACAATTGAAAAGCGCTGCAGCACCAACTTGGGAAAGTTTTGGGCGCCGCTGCGCTGCCTTGCAAATATCTTTTATGCCGTGGCAGTGCCTTACTTTTATATTTAGTGCCGCGGCAGCGCAAGATTTAAATCCCCAACATACAAACTCTGCTAATCAATAATATTTTTATAAGCACTAAATTTAGAAGATAACTACAATAAATAAAAACTTAATATAATAAAAAATAAGAGCTAAAAAATAATAGAAACAATAAAAAAGAGGATAAGCAAAAGCAAGTTTATTGTAAGAAAAGGAAAAGGAAGGCTCATTGGGATTGATCCCTTATGTTGGGGGCACCTCTACGCTGATGAGCAGAAGATGTAGCAGGAGGAGAGGCCTGACAGTTGGCGGGGCAGGGATGCTTGGCGGGCGCTGGCAGTGATCACTGGACGCTCATGAATGGGGATTGTATAGTGGTTGTTATCCAGGCGCTGGCGCACATGAGCCAGGATCACCAGCATTTGGGCCCAGGCCAACTGGGAGTTGCGCAACATAGAAGACCAATTGCACAGGGGAAGGCAGATCTGACTGACTGGTACCAAACGGCCCCAGCCACCACAAGCAGAGAATGCAGCACCTATGGTGAAGCAGTCCATCAACACATCTTCCATGTAGGAATAGGATAGGGGTAGGGGGATACAGAGCTGGTAAGCCAGGGAGAGGTAATGCTCCAAGCAACAACCAGTGTATCCAGGCTGGCCAGGCTGACAACTCTCAGGAGAATACCACATAAAGTGGCAAGTTGCAGCAGCCAAAGGAAAGTACAAAGAAGCATTGCCAGTACCAACTGCATGAAGAAACACCTTGGACATGGCAGAGAAGCAACAGTTGGTATTGGCTTGGAAGAGCAATTCCAATGTTTGATGGAAGGAGGGGTCAGCGGCAAGCTCAAGAGCCCAAACCCAAGCTACCTTGTCAATATACTCATTGCAGATGGCAAAAGTATGAGCATATTATGCAGAAATCCACTGGGGGCTAAGGTAGCTGACTGCAGCCCTAGACACACCTCAGCAGCCAAACAGGAGGCATTGTATTGGCTGTGGTATAACTCCCCTGCCCAAATTGGGGTCATTGCATCCTTGTCAGAATGTAGCGCCTGTAAAAAGCTGTACATTGTATCCTCATGGTGGCAGATCACAAACTTGCTAAGAAGGTTGGGGTAGTCCACCACCACATTGTTGGAGTTGCGGCAGGCGCAGAGCATGGAAGATGGGGTAGGGGGAGGTGCACCAGTTGAGGGAAGGCATTGAGGAAAGGGGTGCTGAGCACCAGAAGGATTGCCACTGGGAGGCACACTGATGATAGAAAGAGGCTCCTCAAACATGGAGTCCTCATCAGGGAAATCTCCAGCTCTGGAGTTTGGTGCAGCACTGCGCTCAGAGCCAGACAAAGTGGTTGCACAGTCCTGTTTGCAAAACTGAGAGTCACCCGCCCAAAATCCATTCAAGAAACCAATACAAACAGAGCACAGCATTTTTTGAAAAACGCGCTACTCTGCTTTGTCCATTGAAGTCATCATTTTGTTGTAGGCTTGGCGCATATTGTTGTTGCTGTTGCTGCTGGAGTTGGGATTCATCTGATGAAGAAAGAAAGTAGTGTTTGGTCAAGTGGGGGGATATATTAGAAATTTTGACCAAGCAATGATGCCAATTATAACAGGGCCCTCAGATTAGGATTACAGCAGCCAACTCCATAAATTAGCAGTATAAAATCAATGATGCTAATCATGAAGGAGCTCACAGAATAGAATTACTGCAACCTCATTGTCATAAATTTATAATATACAATTAATATATATTCAATTGGCAGTAGATTTTGGATTGTTACTTCAGAATACCCAATGACATGCACCGCTGTGCTGTCTCTATCATACATAAAGCAGCAACTGTGGTAAGTTCAACTCCCTTAAACTCAACTCCCTGGTACTTGACACTTTGTTGAGTACCAGGGAGTTGAGTGCCGCATATGTGAATCTATTAGTATTTCTGGCTTAACCAATTTTAAGCTAATTTTTACTAGTAATTTAGGGGTTCAAAACCAAAAAAACAAGGTTAAATTTACTTGAACTTGACTCTGTTTAATAAATCAGTTAGCTAAAATACCAATTTAAGGGGCAATTTATAAGTAAATTTACTAATAGAAATGAAAAAACCTGTGTTTGACACTCTAAAACAAAAAGTGACTAGTTTGACACTTTTTAAGCTAAATTTTAATTTTATTAATAAAATACATATGCGCTTATATAAAATTTTATTATTTAATATAATATTTTTAT
This sequence comes from Entomophthora muscae, assembly GCA_014839935.2. Lineage (NCBI taxonomy): Eukaryota > Fungi > Entomophthoromycota > Entomophthoromycetes > Entomophthorales > Entomophthoraceae > Entomophthora > Entomophthora muscae. The sequence goes on along the minus strand of QTSX02006450.1, from coordinate 161,382 downwards.
TATTAGTGTCCATAGTTGTTGATTAGGCTCCCAAGCACCACTATACTGGATTTAGTGGCATAGACATTAATCAAATACCCCACTTGTTTTACTTTATGTCATTCCCGGGTTTTTGGATTAAGTGATGTCACATAAATTAAGCCCAATTTATTAAGAGATTTCATATGTAATTTATAAGAAACTGAAACTTGACACTTTCTTTGTTTGACTCTATTCACTTGACACCCAATCAGTTTTGGATTTAACTAATCAAAGGCTCAGAATTAAGGCTAAATTAATATGTGACACACTATGAGCGCCACTCAACACTCACCCACTCAACACTTTAACTTGGGGATTAGTACAGAGAGCTTCTTAACGTTTTAATCAACACTATGGTAAATAATTCACTCCCAGCTCCTCCCAGCATAAATTAAACACTAATAAACACATTCCCATTTATTTACTTTTTTAACTTATGTTGTATTTTTTTTAATTTTTGAGCATACAAAACTGCCTTGCTTTTGGGTTAAATTTCAAACCCAGTTTAAATTTAAGCAAGTTTTATATGAAAAAACATAGTAAATTTGATGTTTCTGCTTGACTCTGGCATACTCAACAGTGAGAATTAAGCTTTTTCTGGCTGATTGACAGTGCCAAACTTGACACTTTACTATGTTTTAAAATTTCAACTCTCAATGAAAAAATTTCCACATAATAATTTTTTTGCTATTATAATCTACTACTTTTTCTGCTGCTCTCCATATAATTTTCATATATATTTTTGATTTGCAATTAAACTTTTACATTGATTTAACACTAAGATGTTATGCTGAACCTAACATCTTTGATGCTTCATCATAAATTCACTTATTTTCTATGTTTTAACCTTTATATCTATACTTTTAGTTTCTTTTTTGCTTCTATTTACTTTTTTATGTTTTTTCTTGATAAATAAAACTTTATTTGCATACTTTTCATTTAACTTTTGCTTTGTTTTACCTCTGTGTTTCATATCTTTCATACTTCTATTATTTACAATGCTAAACTCTTCTTTAGACAAAATCAAACAAGAACAGCCAACAGCCCAAGCGCCAAGCCTCCAAGGGCTCCAAAGAAACTGCCTCCACTCCCAAGCGTGCCAAAAAGCCTGCAAAGGCAAAGTCTCCAACCCCATCTCCTCCCATTCCTACTCCTCCTACTCCTCCCCCCTCCACCCTCATCTTCTATATCCCCTTCACCTTCTCCCCCAAAATTCCTCCCCCAATAAATCTGATGAGGATCTTACCAACTACTCCTTTTACCACTCAGAGGCCAACTCCAAGCCCACCAAGGAGCGGCATACCAAGAAAGTAAAGGCTGCCAAGGAGCCCACCTCTTCTTCTGGTAAGAAAAAGGAGGCATCCAAGCAGGCCCCAAAGAATCCTTCCCCTCCCCCCTCCCAATGACTCTTCCCCTCCTTCCTCATCTGACCCCCAAGATGAGCCAGAGGATTACTCCAATAAGTTTAAAACTTCTGGTCATGTGGCTTGGGATCCACTGGCCATCCACAACATCTGCAATGTGGAGGAGAGCTTAAAGTTCTCAAGCGCTTCCCCTGTTACTTCCTGATCATGTCCGTAAAGGGTGGCCCTGGTTACATTGCTGAAAATTACATCTTTAATTGCAACAACCAAAAGCAGCAGACCAAGAGCAAGCACTTTGTCTGTGAGGATAAGACTTGCGGGGCCCGGCTAAACACCAAGGACTGGGAGCAAGTAACGGCAGAGAAGGTGGAGCACTTTTGCAAGTCCCCCAATCATCTAATTTCTAGGATGTTAAAAGGGTACCTTGTTCAAGTAATACCCACATACTCTCATCTCCAAGATTCTGATCTGGCCATAAAGGCTTTGCAACATCTCAAACCCAACAATCTTAAGTTGGTACTAACACAGGAGCATTTGGTCAAATTCATCAGCAATAAGTGTATTGCTGCCAATCCCCCTCCCCCAAGGCTTTGGACGTCCTCTCAGAGCTCACGCTCACTCATGAGCTTAAGCAGCTTCCAGGTGGGGAGCGCTTCCTGCTCCATGACAATGGACCTGCTGCAAAAGGACCACATAATCTGCTACTCAACTCAGCAAAACCTGATGGAGTTGAAAAGGGCATCAACCTGGCTAGTTGATGGTACCTTTGCCACTTGCCCCCGGATGTTCAAGCAGCTCTGGATGGTCCATGCCCAGATTGACATCCAGGTGATTCCACCTGCATTATTTCTTCTTCTTGGGGCCACCAAGGCCATCTATACCCACACGTTCTCCATCCTTGGCCAAGAAATTGCCCTTCTTCCTCCTGCCAACAATGAAGAATCCAAGAAGACTCCCCCTCACACCCGCGCCAACCCACCTGCCTCTGACAAGGACCAGGCCACCCTGGACTCAGAGGAAAAGGAAAGGCTAAGAGCTCTTGGGCCTCACATGTGTATTATGGACTTTGAGCCTGCTCAGTTCAATGCATTCAAGCAGCTGTTCAGTGGGGAGGTGTAGGGGTGCCACTTCCACTTCCGCCAAGCAGTTGCTTGTAACGTGCAGGCCCACACCAAGCTTAGTAGGTTGAGCTGGAGGGATACTTTGGACACCTGCAGATTTGTGCTGGCACAATTTAGTGCCTTGGCTTTTTTAAAGCCAAAGCACACTGCGCAGGGGTTTGAGGTGCTCTCAAAGGATCTCTACATAGTGAAGCACCCAGAGTTCAAGCCTTTCCTTGAGTACTTCAAGCCCCAGTGGATTGGGAAGGTTGTCACACAGAGGCAAGGCAAGGCCCATATCAAGGCCAGCTGGAATGTGTACTGGGCGGCAGTGAATGGTGAGCTCAAGACCACCTCAGTGCTAGAGGCTTATCACAAACACCTCAAGGTCAACTTTGGGCTCCACCCAAAATTCAATAATTTTTTCTCCCTTCTTCAGCATGAGCAAGAGAAAATAATCTCCAAGCTTCAGGATCTCTCCAACCACATCCCCCCACCAAGCCAACCACCTGCCGTACCCTTTTCACCAAGGCCATCCAGGGTGCGGCCAAGCACAAATACAAGGCCTCTGAGCTTAAGCAGCAGCTTGAGCTTATTGCCACTGTCCTCCTGGAAGAGGCCAAAATGAAACAGGGAAAGAATGACAAGGAATAAACTTGCTTGCTTACTTGCTCTGTTATATGATTTTTACTTTTAACTTTTAACTTTTTAACTTTAATTTTTATTAGCTTTGATCATTTAGTTTTTAGTTTTAATTTTTAAGTTTTTTAAATTTAATTAGATAGCAGTGATTGTTCTATGTATGCATGGTAAGTTTGAGATGAATATTTATAGTTGAAAGTAAGTGAAATATCTTAATTTTTGTTAATTTCCAAATAAAACATATGATATTCACAGTTGTGCTTATATGAGCTATATCAAAAAAATATTAATATTTCTTCATATTTTGCATAACTTTATTTGTTGTGTTTATGTCAATTTTTGTCTCATTGGAATTTTAATTTTTATGGTAATAAAAAATATTTTTATATTGAAGAGTGTAAATTACATAGTAAAATGAGAAATAATTGCTTATTTCTCCTTATTTTTATTAATCAAGGCACTGTTTTATTGCATTTTTGAGCTTTCTAGAGTTACTTTAGTATACCATAGCTGTAAGGCTTAATTTTTTATTAAATTGTTTCAGTACATCAAGATCTGTTAATTAAAAAAGTGTCAGTTTCCAGTTGTTGATCAGGGAAAAAGCTGAATTCTAACTTTACTATAGTGTCAACTACCAGGGAGTCAAGTTTAAGGGAGTCAATCACCAGGGAGTTGATCACCAGGGAGTCAAACTTATCACAGTTGCCCATAAAGTGCCACCACACCACCCAAAAAAACTCCAGGCGCTGCGGCGCCGCCTTGCAAATATTTTGGATGCCAAAGCACCGCTGTGGCATAATTTTTGAATCCCCAAAATGTTAATCTAATTATTAATCATATTTCTAAGCACTAGTCTCAATATGATAATCAAAAAAAGATATTTTGGGTCAGTAGTGGATTTATAATTGTAATGACAAAATCCAACCCACTGTAAAGCAGCGCTGCGGCAACTAAAATATTTGCAAAGCAGCGCCATGGCGCCTGAGATAATTTTCAGTTGGCAGTGTGGCGCTTAATACTTCCATCAGTTGGTGCCGTAGAGCCTTAGCTTTTACTAAAACAGTGTGGCAGCCTACCTTTGATTTTGTTTTCTATACAATCATACTTTTATGTGATAAATCCAAGCCTTTTCCTTTTAAAATGGGAATGAAGTATGGTATTAATTTAAGACTCCATATAATAAATCAACCTAAATTAGAGCCACTTTTATAGTACTACCCCCTATAATACAGCCATTCAAAAAACCATATTTAATATGCTAGCCTTATTCCTTATCATAGTATGGACTTTGCTATTTGGGTTTCAACAACACAATGTGTTACTAGTAATTTTATTTAGTAATGAGGGTATTTCTGTTGTGCAAAATGCGCTCATTAAAAAACCTACTAAGCTTCTAAGCATCCAATAGGAGTGGCGCCCACCAATTTGGCACTAAGAATTAACCTGTTTTAACATATGGTGTCATAGAACGCTATAAAGAGAACACCATCAAAAGTTGACTGTTTCCACTTTTGAAAAGTACAATTCAGTGCCAAATCTCACTTAACTAAAAAATGTAAGAAACTGTCTGAAACTTTGCATATATATTTTTTATCTTCTCTAAACAACTGGGTACTTTTTAACCTCAGTTTTATAAGCTATTTTTAAAAATATTCAAGTTTTACTCTTTGGCCTGGTTGAGGTAACTCCACTATAGATTTCTTAATTTAATATAAAAATGGTTAAAATCACTATATTTTTGAGCTACAGCATCTCAATTTTGTCATCTTGAAAACGCCAATTCACTTGCAAGTTTTCAGTCAAAACTCACAGTTTTGCATACTTGCGCTACTAATAAAAATTTAATGTTCACACAATAAAAAATATAATAATTTTGATGGTATATAGTTTGCAAGTTTTTCTACAATTCCATGTAAAAATATTGACTTTTTTATATTTAAAACATTCTCATTTTTCTCTTTAAAAATTATCCCCAAATTTGAACTTTTATGATGCAAATTCACTCTTAGATGCCTCCCAAGCCTACCACCAACGCTACCCCCAAGGCTCCCAAGAGCAAGCCCACTCCTGCTCAGGCAAGAAAGACCAAGGCTACCTTCTCCAAGCAGCCTCCTAAAGAAAAAACGCCTGCCAAGACCCCCATGCCTTCCCCTGAGCCTGAGGCTGATAGCCCCACCCCTCCCCACTCTCCCTTTGTCTACTCCCCCCTGATCCCCAGGAGAAGCACATTCACTTCAATGATGAAGATGAGATTGAAAGGGTCTACAAAAATGACTCTGGTGATCATAGTTCTGCAGCCTCAGAGGAGGAGCCCATCCTAGAGTGGGACTCTCATGCAGTTGCCAATATCTACAACATCAACGGGCAATTTAAAGTTCCAGCTGTTTTCCCGACTCTTTTCCCATTATGACCAAGAAGGGGGTGCTGGATTTTTCAAGGACAGCTTCCTTTTCACATGTAATGATCAGAGAAAAAATATGGCACATCATCACTACCGGTGTGATAGTCCAGGTTGCCCCACACAATTAACTACAATTGGGTTTACCCAAGTAAAGGAGCTCACTATTGAGCATGACTGTTTGGGCTATGATTTGATCCTCTACTATCTTATGCGCTGGTACCTTTGCCAAGCCATTCCTTTCAACAAGGACTTGACTTCAACTGAGCTGGTAACACATGCTCTCCTTTACCCAAATGAGGATCAGAGAGAGGAGGTTGGATAAAAGACCAGACAACAATGGTATGTGACTGATCAATGATCAATTGATGCCAATATTGGCGTCAGCGCTAGGAGCAAAAATTGGCTTGTACTTTTGGAAGTCCAGAAGACTACCATGATTGGAAAGCCTTTTCTGTTACACAATGATGGGCAAGGTTCACCAAACCGTATTTTGTGCTTTTCAACACAAGAGGATCTTGTACGTCTTTTAAAGTGTGATACCTGGTTTGCCAATGGGACTTTTGCCTCTTGTTCAAAGCTATTTTATCAGCTTTGGGCCATCCATGGTCAGGTCAATGAACACACAATCCCCTTTGTCTTCTTCTTTCTCCCTAATAAAAGGGAAGAGACTTACATTCACGCCTTGGATATACTCAAGCAAAAACTGGATGCCATCTTGCCCACGCTTGAAGAAGAGCCAACTGAGAAAAGGGGCCGCAAGAAGAAGAAGGTCAGCCCAGAGGCCTCCCAGGAGAAACAGGCCACAACCAGAAAGGCGCCAGAGTCCCTTCCCTACTATACCATGTTAATGGTTGACTTTGAGGCTGCACAAGTCAACATCTTTATCAAGGTATTTAGGAGCAGGCCCCAAGGCTGCTTTTTTAGCTACTTCCAGGCTCTGTTCAAGAACCTGATGAAAAACCCAGCCCTCAATAAGCTGGTATTCAAAGATGGCACAAAGGAGGCCTGGAAGATCTTCAATTGCTTTACTGCTCTGGCCATTTCCAGAAAGGAAGAAGTCAATCCTTTTACAATGAGCTTTTCAACAACAATTATATTATTGAGAACCAAGAAGCATTTGCTCCTTTCATCCAGTACTTTCATTACCAGTGGGTGGGAGTATTCCAGAGACATTGCCACATCTGTAAGGGCAGCAACTCAATTAATTGGAACTGCTATAAGCAGGTCAAAGAAGGTGTAACTAATACCACCTCATCACTTGAAGGTTGGCATAATTGATTTCCCGCCTGGTTAAGGTAAAAGAGCCTATGTTAATAGAAATTGTCAACAAGCTGAAGATTCAGCATGCTCATGGAGATTAGCTATACTCCAAGGCCATCAAAGACAAAGCTGCTGTATCCAAGCATGCTGGCCAGCAGGTCAAGTTCACAAATATTACCAAGGAGGTTTTGGCCTATTACACCAGAGAAGTCCGCCTTGCCCATCTCAAAGGCATTGTCACGGCCCTTGGATCTAATGTATAATCACTTTTTTTAACAATAAACTTCTTTCTTTAAAATGTTTGATTTTAACTTTATTTTTAGTATATACATTTTTAATATACAGTAGTTTTAAAAGCTATGGCAACAACCAAAAATACCTCAGATTTAAACAAAATGATTTCAGATTTAAACAAAATCCAAGTTGCGCGAGATTCAGGATTCAATTAATTTATAAAATTTGAGTTAATTAATGGACTTTCAAACAAAAAAATTCACTAGCCCATTATACAAAATTATATCAAACATCAAGTGGTGTAGTTCAAACCGCAAAAAAATGAACTGGCGCAACAAGTGAAATGGATGGATGATGTTCTGGAGTATATTATAATCCAATCAGGATTCATATGAGGCACCAACAGAAGAACTAAAAAAAAACTTAAGCAATCTAGAAGCAAGATTACACAAGTACAAAACAAAATGAACTCACACAAGATGTGTAGTATGAGCAGCCTAAAATAGAAAAATAACAGTTTAACAGCCAATCAACAGCTATCCAATTTAGGAACAGAGGCATTTTATCCATTTTCATGGCTCCAGATTTGTATGAAAAAGTTTTGAGAACCTTAAAAATATGGACTCAAGATTACAATAAAAATAAATCATTAAATTTTAAAATTTCTACTTTTAGTAATTTCATCCTAGGTTTTTTATAATGGTTTTTACAAGCAATATCTTTGACGGCGCCAGCAGCCAAGCCAGCAGAAGCCAAGTCAGCTTCAATGGAGCCAAAGGCTCAGAACGTGGAGGCACCTGTTTATACCCAAGCCTCTGAGGCAAGTTTTAAGGAAGCTGACCTGTACCTGACCACCAACCCCTATAGCTTTGACTTGTTCAGTAGTCACATAGTGTCTAGCTCTGCCTGTGCTCCCGTACCCACCCCTGCACAAGCTGCCCACCAACCAACCAATCAGGATGGCAACCTTGATTTGGAACAACTTCCTGCCACCAGCCAGCCTCCCCCCTACAGCCATCCAGGCTTCAGCTCCCCTGGCCCAGCGACCCAAGCAACAAATCATCACTGCCCAAATTCTTCAGGAAATTGTGGCACTGAATCTACAGGGTCTGTCCTGGGAACAGATTGCCGCCCAGTTGCAATAAACCTAAGCTACTTTCATGCGGGAATTTAACAACCTGATGAACAGGGGGAATCTGATTGGGACGGCCAAGAAGCCCAAGAAGGCCCCCAAGTCACAAATATCTGATGCATACCCAATCATGCTTGACCTCCTCCAGCGGGATCCCAAGCTTCCCTTGACCCAGGTCCAGAAGCAGCTCACACACCATAACATATGGGTCTCTGAGCGCATGGTACAGCTCTGGATGTATGGGAAGGTGGCTTCCATATGGGTTCTTACCTATTTTGCCAGCAACCAATGGGATGGCACTGAGGATTCCCTGTATGACACTGCCATCAAATCAACCCTGGTCTGATGCCTGACTAGTCTAACTGATGATGTCATGTTCATCTCCTATTACAAGCTATCAATAGCTTTTGATGATTTTGGCAAGCAAGGAAAAGCTGCCGCTAAGAATAGAAGGGATAAGGTCAAGAAGGGGATGTTCATTAGTGCATTTCTGACTGTTTCAGCCAAGGGTTTTGTCTACTATCAGACAAACCCAGATTTCATTGATGGCTACTCATACAGACACATCCTCAGTGGATTACTTGACTCCTGGGATGGCTTGAATTCCAAGTACCAGGTTTTTTTGAGCCACCAGATGAAGGGTAGCTCCACTGCCCTTGAGGCCATCCAGGGACGCGGGCACCAGGCCTCAATCTACCCTGCCAGCCATGCAGACGTCCATCTGGCTGATGTTGTCTTCTTCAACATGGGATCCACCTTATGGGAGCGCCACCCTCAGGCTTTTAACAACCTCTATCTTGGGGCCCTTGACCACAATTTTCTCTTTGGCTGCCAGATGGTGGCTGACTTGTTTGTGCAAATGGTTTTCCATGTGAACATGGGCAACCAATCACGTAAGGATAAGCGCCTTCCACCTCAGGCCACTGCCACTTACCAGCCCATCCAGCCAATGACCAATGAGGAATACAACAAGCGTTATATGGCAGCCATCACACAAAATCCTCCTGCCTCCACCCCTGCCACCAACACCCCTAACCCGCAAGCCCAACCCACCCAATTACAGACCCCCCAGGCCAGCACTGCCTCTACATCTTCCTTCCTGCGTTATTCTGCCTCCTAGGCATCACTCTCCCAACCCCAATAAACCCCTGTCACCAAACATTTTCTATTTATATTATCTTTTTTTGAATTTCAATTGTCCATGTTCTCTTTGTTTATAGTTGGTTTTATTCTTTATGTTCAGCTTTTTTCTATAAAATCATATATTTACTATGCTGTGTATCTAGATCCAGAACAAGTTTATTTTTAGCACTTAAACATAGCCCCTTGTGAAAATATTAACAACAATTTGGTGATCAGCTAAGTTTGAGTTAGAAAATTATAGTGTTAACTGTTTTTAGATAAAGTTGTTACTGATCCAAATTCAAAACCTTAATGATAAACTTTAATCCAATAAGGAGCCAAGTGATAAAGTGATTGTTGTGACATAAAGGGACATTCAATAATTCTTTGATGCATGTGTGCTAATTAATATTATTGGCTGGATGTTTTACCATTGTACGCCATTGCTGCTGTGGCAAGTTGTTGATGGACTAGTGCTAACCCAGCAGCTGGTTTGGCACTAGTCCATCAACAACTTGCCACAGCAGCAATGGCGTACAATGGCAAAACATCCAGCCAATCATATTAATTAGCGCACATGCATCAAAGAATTATTGAATGTCCCTTTATGTCACAACAATCACTTTATCACTTGGCTCCTTATTGGCTTAAAGTTTATCATTAAGGGATTTGAATTTGGATCAGTAACAACTTTATCTAAAAACAGTTAACACTATAATTTTCTAATTCAAATTTAGCTGATCACCAAATTATTGTTAATATTTTCACAAGGGGCTATTTTAACTGCCAAAAACAATATAGTAATCAAGGAAACAATGCCAACACAAAGCAAACAACACATATTAAGATGAGTGTAAAACATATACAAAAAGGTAAAAAGATGGGATAATGTAGTAGATGGGAAAGCAAAAAGTAATAAACAAAGAGGCAAAAATATCAAAATAATACAGAATTTATTGGGGCAAAAGCTATAAAAACATATGGAAAGGTTAGTAAAAAATCAATGAGAGAATTGGAGAAGCTTCTGAAGGATCTCAACTTGGCAATTGCCAAAATGAAGGACATTGACTGCAAGGTCAAAGCCAAAGTGAAGTTTGCTGTCCTCACTGGGGACAAAATTAACAAGGTGTTTGCAAAGGAACTAATGAAAAAAACGCCAGACACCCCAAAGAAGACAATTGAGCTCTTACTAAATATTCAAAAAACTGTGGTCAAGGGCCTGCAATTTAAGGCATACAATTTTTCTGCGCCATCTGTCTGGGTTGATGACCTGGAGATGTATGAACATCTCAAACCTGCCAAGTGTGCCAGGGCAGAGGATACCAAATTGCCTGTGCAATTGATTGCGCCAAGAATGGCCAAGCTGGCCAAGGCTGCAGGCAAGGAAGAAACACAAGAAGGTAGCCTAAAAAACAAATTAATAAAATTTCAAATTAACTTACCTTTTTTCTTAGAAAATGTAGACAGCAAACTCTGCCAAGTCCTAGTCCCCTTTGTTTTGCCACCTTTTATGCAAATTATGCCACTCATGTGGCAAAGCAATTGTATCTGTCCCCCCCCTGTTGTGCGAGAGCTGGAGAAATGTATCTATGGGTTCTTTCCAATGTTGCAGGAGGCGTTGGCAGAACTTAAACATGCCAAGGGGGCATCCAAGTGGGCAGTTACTACCTACAAGGATGCCCAACTGGTCCGCCTGGACCTGGTATCCCTCAGTGGAGTTTACTGTATAAACTCCATTGAGCTTTTTGGGACATCCTGACAACGCTCCCATTCAAGAATGTACCGGAGATGGGCCAGGCCCATGCGGCTGCTTGCTTCTGCTACCCCTTTGAGCACACAATTTCTTACCTATTGGAGAACTTTGGGTGCACAGTGGACAAATTGGCTGTTGCAGACGCAATAGCTGTCAAGTAGACAAAAATCCTCCTTGCCAACTTTGGGTTGACCTGGAGTGCCAACAAGACGGGGCTCCCTGCAGCCATGGAGCTGACCTTTGCAAAGACCAGGCACAACAAGAAGATCAGTGCGGTCTTTAATAAGCTGTGTCAGTTCACAGAAGCCTTTGCAGGGAAAAGGCTTCATATGGTTGTTTACCTGGTATTCCTATTCTACTTCAGGATGGGCACGTCTGTAGAGGACCTGGACAAGGTCCTTCTGGAAATTGACAAGGCCCAGCTCACACTCAACAGGAAGAAGGTACCCCCTGGATACAACTTGGTGGACCATGTAATCCAAGATGTCCTGGTCCTGGCTGGGATATACAGGTTTGTAGCCCCGCCTGAAAAGCTGCTGCTTCACTCCCACCTGACCCTACTGCCTTTCACCAGCAGAAGGGAGTATTTTAATAAGGGTGTATCCACTGTTCACGGTGTGGCAGTGGAGGTTGTGCGCCACCTCCATTGTGGGATGGCTACATACCAAAGAACCCACTACAAGCGCACACAATAAAAATATGATTCCAATAAATTTTATTACAATTTATAGTATTCTAATTATAATAAATTTTCTAATTTTTATTTCAGCAAACCAGTTTTGCAAAATATATTGCAGAAACAGTTTTCATAAAAGCATAAAATTATACATTAATAAAATAAATTCTAACTTGGACATTTTAAGTTTAATTTTTTTAAATTTGATTTTTATATTTATTTGACCAAAGTGATTTAAATATTTTTGCGGTATCCAGTATTGAGCATTTGGGATTACCTCAGATGGCATAATAAAATAATATATAATAAAATAAATAAATTACTTGCATCTATTGATGGATCTTCTATATGTGATTGCGGGTGTGGAAACATCTAAATATAAAATGATAATTAATAAATCTTGAATAGTAAATAAGAGAATATAAAAAAATTGGACACACTAAGCCTTTAATTGATTGGCTGTTTAGCTAGGCACATGGGGATGAACAAATCAGCGTGGCCATAGAATTTAGCCACAGTCTCAGCTGGGAGGGTGTGGATCCTGACCTGCAGCAAATTAAAGAGGTCCTTGGTCCCAGTTGGGGTTCCTTGCTTGACAACTTGCTTGAGCCACCCAAAGACTTCCTTGATGGGATTTAGGAAGGGCAAATAGGCTGGAAGGAAAGGAAGGCGTAAATTTGCTGTGGCCAATTGCTGGGGGCCCACTGCAATGCTTGTGTCAATCATTGGGAATTCCTTGAGAATGTCAGCCACCTTGTGGAGACCAACATTGTCCAACACAATCACATTGATGAAGCCCAGGCTTGTGCGTCTCAGGTGCTCCTGGACCAATTGGAGGAATGACAAGAAGGTATGGCTGTTGTGAGAACCCAATATCATTTGATAAAGCTCAACCCCCTTTGGATCAAGGAGAGCCACCATTGAGTAGGCTGTGTTGCAGACTGCAGCACGCTGAGCCATCCCATCATTGGAGCCTTTGGGGACATAGCCATACCCATTGCGCATTGAGGAGGCAAATGCCAATTTGTCAATATAAAAAAATTTGACTGTCCCCTTGGCTTTGAGGGCAGTGTACGCCTCTGCGTAGTTTTTCCAGACGTCAATGTTGGCTGGGCTGTTTCTGTTGTAGGGGGATACCCCAAGCTTTTTCCAAGAAAATCACATTCCCTTCACCAGATGGTAGTAAAAGGAAATTGAGGCCTCAATCCCAAAAGTAAATTTAACCATGGCCGATATATTTGCCAGCTCAAGATGGCAGTCCCAGGTGATCCACTGGCAGATTGCCCATTTGTGCTCCTTGATGAGCATGGTAGAAACACACAAGGATTTCTCTGCAGCAAGGACACAACCAGTATTGATGAATTTTTGGAAGGTCTTGCTGGCGTACTTGGGATCCACTCCAACAAGGGCCTCAGCTGCCTTGTAATCATCCAATTCCCGCATTAGCTTAAGCATTACAATGCATTTGATGTCAGGGATGCGCTTCTGGGCAGGATTTTTAGCAGTGGGGATTGACTTGTTGGCATTGGGCACAACACAGGGCATAGATACCTTGGTATATAAGGCTGCAACCTTTTTTAACACCAGCTGTCCCTCATTGGTTTGATAGAACTTGGGCTCCTTGTCATCCTCCTGATTGCCATCACTGACTTAAGGCTCATAGCTAGTGTCAAGTACAGGCTTCACCTTCTCAACATGGCTGACAGGACCAACTCTTGCCGGTACATAACATTGAACACATACAAAGTAAGTTCTACCACATTGTTTCTAACTTTCTTTATAATGGCGACCTTGGTTGGCTTCCGGGTCAGCTTTGAGACCTGAGGGTTGATGCTCTGCACCCTAGCAGCTTGTGCTCCTTGAACCAGCTGTGTCAGTGAAGCATCACTATGGAACTCTCCTCTCCTGCCTCCCTCCTGAGTAGGCACTTGTGTTGTACCAAGTCTATTCTTTGACCTGCAGGGGTGACCGCAACTGCGGCGCACAAAGGGATTATTGGTACTCTGTTGTTGTGTTCCTTTCATTTTAAAATTTAATAAAATATTAAATAAAACTCAATTAGGTTACTCCCTAATTTTATTTTTTGCTTTTATCTGAATATGGATATTTAATTAAAGTTTTTCCCACCCAATATCCCAATTATAGATTTTTATTTCTTAATTAGTTGTTTTTGGTTTGCAACACCCATTTTAGAATAATCAAAAAAAATCCACCCATTTTCCTAGATTTTACTGCCAAATTCAAACACCCAATACAATATTTTTAAAATTTATGTTTTGTATCTTGTGTCTTATTTTAGATACCTTGGTATCATTCATGATTACAATCCATTGCACACATTGCATGAGTGATTTTGTTTACGTAGTGAGTTGCTATTGTGTTTTGTTTTTGGTTTGCGTTTCGACACACCTTGCTTGGGTGTATTTTGTCACCAATTCACATAGTAAATATATGTACACCAAAAGTCAACTAACACCATTTTTTTGTGAATCAATGTATTTTGGATTTTATTTTGAATGGTATTCCTTGTGTGTGAGCTTTTTATTGCTGTGCTGACTCATTTTGCCCATTAACACCAATAAACCCTGTTAACAGAGTGTATATTTTAACCTGAGAGTTGGATTTTGTTTAAATCTGAAATCATTTTGTTTAAATCTGAGGTATTTTTGGTTGTTGCCATAGCTTTTAAAACTACTGTAGAGTTAAAATTTTATACAAAAAATATCACTGTTTTAGGATGTGTCAACTTTGGAGCTTTGTGCACTATAGTTAGTTTAGCTGACCCCACATTTTTATTACAGATTTGAAAAACTAAATGATTTTGAGTCTAGATGTATGCTTTTTTTGAAACTTTTAATTTGTATATATATGCTTAATTTAGAGTTAAAATTTAGTACAGAAAATATCACTGTTTTAAGATTTGTTAACTTTGGAGCTTTGTGCACTATAGTTAATATTGGCTGACACCACATTTTTATTACAGATTTGAAACATTGGATGATTTTGAGTCTATTCATATGTTTTTTGTATAGTTTTCAAATTATTTTGGGCTTTCATCAATATTTTAAGTTATCTGGCGTGGCTTAGCCAGAAATCCAGGATAGGGTTTGAGATGGCGTCTTTCTAGATGGTGTTTTTTAGATGGCGTTTTTGGACACATTTTTGAGATGGTGTCTTTCTATATAGCGTATCTCACCGTTTTTTCATAGTACACTCAATCAAATTTATGCAGGCTAGTAGATATTAACTGTTTTCTGTGTATTTTTGTTCACATAATAAAATTAAAAAATAATATATAAAAATAAGTTAAAAATAATCAAAGTTTATTATTTCTTTATTAAAAATTATATTTGGGTAGTGGTAATATGATATTTTACCATTATGTATATAAGAAGTTCTTAATAAAGTTGTATTCAGTAATGAAAAGTGTAAAGTGTTGACAACCTCACTTACAACATTCTTTGTATGAGGTGGCATATTAATTTAAGCTTAATTGTGCCACTCTAATTTGCTTAACTCCACCTTGGCGGATAATCACAAGCAAATAGTTGACATTTCCAAGTGTTGAAATTATTTTCAATAATAAATTCTATAGTAACTTACATAGTAACTCATGCTTAAATTATTGAATTGTTGTTAGCCACCAATCTATTTATGATATTAAAGCTGGAATAAATGCCACATATATATTTATAAGATGAACATTTTAACAATCTAATGTATGTGCAATATCTTTTTCTATATATTAATTTAATAAAAAATATTTTTAAATGTGCACTTTATTTTTTTTTGTTATAGATGTTTCAGTTTTGTTATTAAAAATAAGTTTGGCTTAAAAAGTCCCAACATTGACACTTTTAGTTGTGAAAACAAATAAAAAATAAACTAATTTTTATTAGTAGATGTAAAGAAAAATCTGGTTAAATCAAGTTTTTATTAAGATTAATATTAAATTGTGTCAAAATGGCCACAATTTTGTCGTGTTTTCTGGGTTTGCACCCCTGAATGCTTTAAAAAGAATTAAGCTAGTGCAACTAGCAAAAAACATAGGATATTTAGAGTTTTGAGTCAACATGATCATGTCAACAAAGGGTTGACATGGCCACTGTCAACATTTTCAGTATCAACATGGGCGCTGTTGCCCAATTTGTAACAAGATTCTGGGTTCATAAGCCCAAATTCAACAAAATAATGGTGCATTTAAAAACCCAGCAAGCCATCTCTGCCCAGCTCTTCAAGACTGGCATGAAGTCCAAGGGCGACCCCCCAAGCAGACTAAGGCAGTAAAAAAATATACTGAAATCAGCAAGGTGGTCCTTGCAACTATCCTAAGGAAAGAAAGCTTGAGCATCTCCAAGCTATCTCAGTTGCTCTTTCTACCAATGTTTGAGCCCTTTTCCAATAAACACTATTTTATCTTCTCGCTTCTTTCTTTTAATTTTATTTTATTTTTACTTTTTTTAGTATTTGGTACAATTCTATGCTTATTTTAAAGTATAGTTTATAGTTATAATAGATGGAAATGATTGTTTTTGTGTGTATTTTAACTTTTGGGCTTTATGCAAACTTTTTGCTACCAATTGTCCCCATTTTTTATTGCAGATTTGGAATTCTGAGGCTTTTTTAAGCCTAGAATTCTTTTTAAAATTTATTTTTTTGAGAATTTTTGGGTTATTTTTGGCGTTCAAAAAATCTAAAATTTTAAAGCTGATTTTTCTTAGTTGTGATGCCGTAAATCAAAATGGCATTTTTACTATATAATTGAGATAGAAAAAATTGAGATGGCATATTTTAAAATAGTGTTTTTTGAGAAGCTGTTTTTGAAATGGTGTGTCCTACCTGCAAGAGTTGTGAAAGACCTTTGCTCATCATTATCCAACCTAATAAAGTTCAAATTTTTTAGTAATTCTGGTCATTTGGTTTTATCTGTTGCTTTGTAGTGTTCAGTTGATTCCTCCCCCCTTTTCCCTCCCAGAAATTGTAGTGACAACCATGATTTTATTATGGTTGGGAGCAAGGTTTATTTCTCCATAATCTGCTCCCCAATTCTCCCATGGTGCTCTTATTCAACTGATGAGAATCCAACCACTACATCTAAAGTACTTCTCAAATAAGGGACCCTACTGTGAGGTTTCTGGTCACCAGTCCCCAAAGTTTGTCCTGGGTCATAGCCTGGGACTGGCTTGGAGGGGTTGTCATTCCCTAGCAGTGGTAGATGGCTTGCTAGAAGTTTGTACTTATCCTGCTTGACTGCAAAATCTTCAAGAACTTTTCCAATTACAAGGCAGACATCCCCACCATGCACCTGTATTTCAGCGGGTGCTAACCCTTCTGTGGGCCTGTACCAGTCCTTTAACAACCTAGTAAACTCATTCCCTATAAAATCTCTTCCCCTATCTGCCATCTCAAGATGCCTAGTTAATCTTTCCCACTCTTCCTGGGAAGACTTACTAGTGGCAAATATTCTACAACTTTAATATAGGTATCTTCCTCCCCTTAACTAGTGTAGAAGATATGGGGTAGCTCACTAATAGGGCTTATTATTCTGATCACTGGAAAATTTGGGCAGGAGTTGTAATAGGCTTTTATTAATTGTCAGAAAAAAGATCCCCTTAGAAATCTTCTGATATATTGCCTGGGTTTGGGAACAATATAGATTTGCTAATACATGGAGTCCTTCAACAATCTCTTTGACTCCTTGTACTTGGTCTTGGGCTCCTGCTCTTTGGTATTGGGCTCCTGCGCTCTGCTCCAGCTCTGACTTCTTATCTTGGGCTTTTGCACCTTTAAGTTGGTCTTCAGCTCCTTCTGTAGTCCTTGTGGCCTTTTTTTATCCACTTGATCCAGTCCCTGAAAAGCCTCAGATAGCTTCCCCCTTTATAGCTCCTTGTTTCAGTCCAAATTTCTTCTCAAAATCCTGATTTTCCAAAGCTTAAACTATACAGATTCTCTCTCTACAATATATTAAACCTTTGTTGTCATGTCCCATACCAGAATCTGGCTGGACTCCTGCAGGGGAGGCAGGCCAAGCGTGGAAGGCCAAGTACACAATAGGCGCAATCCTGGCTAGATAGTTGACTGCAGTAGCTAGGGGTTGCCAATTCCCAGTATGGGGCACAACCTGGTTGGCCAGCCCCAATACTGTGATATAGACAAAACCCAAATTAATAAAGTCCTGGGCAGGAGGCACAGTTGGTAAGGGAGTAGTAGGAGGGATCTCCAGCATGGAGGGAAAAATGATCACTCTTGGTGGCCAGGAGGAGCAAATACATGAGGTTGTAAAGTGTAGTGGAGTTGTAAATAAAGGTAAACAGGATAGTTATATTGGTGAAAAAGTAGATATATCTTGCAAGAAAATATGGAATCCTGAGTATAAAGATGTTTGATTTTAAGATGTCAACAAAGAAAAGGGATTGTCAGTGTTCTCAGCTATATCCTGCTGGGAAACTGCAATTGGGCTTACTGGAAACTTCTTATTGGTTGTCAATGGATTATTCTCAATCTGGGTTCCATAGGTGACTCCTGATTTGTCAGTTAGATGAATCCTTTCATTATTTTTGCCCTGGGGAAGCTGGCAGGGGAATTTTGGGCCATTTGGCAACCCAAGTACCCAATTCTGGGTTTCAGAGGATGTGGGCCAATTAAAATCTTTTCCACTTGGCTTTGGGATGGTTTCCAATTGTCCCCATGCTTGGCATTGACCAGGGTTTGATTCTTCACTTAGAATTAAAGTTTCCTTTGGGTTAATCTGTGTGATTGATGACACAATTTTTCCATTGCAAGCCTTGACCCTATGCAACATAGGGTTTTGTCTGGCCCATTCTGGGCTCTGACATCATCCCCCACCATAGTTGAGCTTGCAGAGCACAACTCTTTATCCCAAGACTTATATTCCTTCAGAAGGGTAGCAGTGTTCTCAAGGTTGGATTCTGGTTCCCAAGTATTCTCTTTGTTGGGGTACCCTCTCCATTTGATCAGGAAGTGGGGTTTCTTTTATGGGGGTTTGTGTCCCAGGATGGCTTCAACCTTGTGTTCTGTGAAGCTTCCTACTTTGATAGATGGAGGAGCTGTTCTCACTATCTGGTGCAGGAGAGAAGGTTTTTTCTTCTTTGGTAACAGAAATCAGTGGAATAAGTCATGAATCTTCCATCTGGGGGGCAGTTTTAGTTGGTAGGCTACAGTACCAATACGTTGTAAGACCTTGTAAGGACCTGTTTGTTGGGGGCTCAAGCTATTGCAAGCAACGGTGGTCTTGATGTTCTTTGTGCTTAGGTACACGAGATCTCCTACTTTGGTTGGGGGCAAGGGCTTTGTTTCTTATTGGCAAAGTCCTGGTATACTTGTACAGCTCTTCTCAGGTTCTGGGCACATTCTTCTTGGCACATGTGGATGTTGCTGACCCAGTCTTGTCCTTCTGGGTTGTTGGCTTCCTCTGTATGAGGGACATCTCATGTGGAGTTTAATTGTAGTTGGCTTTAAAGGGGGAAATGGTGGTGGCGCTGTGGTCTTGGTTGTTGTACGCAAACTGAGCCATTGGTAAGTGGGTTACCCAATTGTTCTGTTCCAAGTTAACGTAGCATTGTAAGTACTGTTCAAGGACTGGTTTACTCTCTTGATCTGTCTGTTGCTCTGGGGGTGATATGCGGTAGAAAATGATCTTTTTATTACCAAGTCCTTTAGGATTTGGGCCCAAAACTTGGAGGTGAATTTTGGGCCTCTGTCTGAGACCACTTCTTGTGGGAGTCCGTGGTTTATGAATACTTGGTTCCAGAATAGAGTGGCAGTTTCCTTTGCTGTTACTTTGGTTGTTGTTGGAATGAAGTGAGCAATCTTGGTGAAACAATTGACAATTACAAAGATGGTGTTGAATCCTTTTGAATTGGGTAGCTCCACAATGTAGTCTATAGAAAATGACTTACAAGGGCCTTCTGCAATCTGAAGAGGTTGTAGTAATCCTTCTGGCTTTCCTTGCTTAGGCTTGGTACGTCCATATGTCTCACAACCACTGAGATATCCTTTGATTTCTGGCTTCATCCTGAACCACATGTAGGTCTTCTGGATTCCTTTGAGAGCCTTTGTATGCACAGGATGTCCTGACATGAGGAAGTTGTGGTATTCCTTTAGTATCTCTAATTACAGTGGACCTTCTGGTACGTAGGTGTGTCTGTGTAGCTGAAGGGTGTTTCCATGTAAGGAGTAACCTGTTTGGTAGTATTGACTGCTAATATTTTTCTTTAAGTCTTCCATGATGAAGATGCAGTGCTGGTCTAAGGTCTGAGCTAGTTGGATTTCTTCTCTTCTACTGGCTAGTCCCAGGAATAGGAGCATTGACTCAATCATGTTTGGGGACAGCAAGGATTTAGTATTGAATTCTTCAATCTCTTTGGCGCTAGGAAAAAGATCGGCTCTTCAGCTTAGAGCATCAGGTACAATGTTGATCTTGCAAGACTTGTAGCTGATTGATAAGCTGTAATATGCTAGGAATAGGGCCCATCTAGCTTGTTGCTGATTCAGTTGTTGCGGTTTGAAGAAGTATATCAGGTTCTTGTTATTGGTCATGATTCTCACTGGGTGATTGGTGTCATACAAGTATCTTCTCCAATATTTCAAGGACTTGATGATGGCAAGCATCTCTTTATTGTAGATGGGATAGTTCAACTCAGCCAGAGTGAACTTCCTTGAGTAGTGAGCTACGGGGTGCAGCTTACTATCATGCCCCTCCTGAAGCAACACCCCCCAATGCAAAATCAGAGGCGTCTGTTCCCACAATGAAGGGCTTATTGTAAACTGGCATTGCCAAGATGGGGGTGGAAACAAAGGCCTTCTTTAGCAACTCAAAGGTGGATCTGGCGGTGTCATCCCACACAAAGGGGTGTTTTTCAGAAGTAAGGTGGGTCAAGGGCAAGCAGATCAAAGAAAATTTTTGGACCAATTCCAGGCAGAAGTTTGCCAGGCCCAGGAAACTTCTGACTTCCTTGCAGTTCTTAGGTTCAGGCCATGACATCAAGGCCTCTATTTTATTGGGTATCATTGTAAAACCTCCTTTCAGTACATTGTACCCCAGATACTAGACTTCCTCTTGCAAGAACTCACATTTCTGGAGTTTAACAAAGAGTCTGTGTTCCTTGAAGCATTGTACAACATCTTGAAGGTGTTCAATATGTTCCTCAGGGGTGCAACTGTAAATGAGGAAGTTATCTAAGTAGGCTACATAACACTGATCCTTGAGTCCTCCCAAGACCACATCCATCATAGTTTGAAAGGTGCTGGGCGTATTGCATAACCCAAACAACATGAACAAGTGTTCAAAGAGACCTTGTCTAGTCTTGAAGGCGGTTTCCCATTTGTTGCCAGACCTGATCCAGATCTGGTTAAAGGCATCTCTCAAATCAACCTTTGAGAAGATATTGGCTCCTGAAAAATGGTCTGAGAGGTCTTCAGCATTGGGTACAGGTATCTTTTTTTCACTGTGATGCTGTTTAGGTCCTGGTAATTGACACAAGGACGTAGGTTGCTGCCCTTCTTTTTAACAAACAGTAAAGGTGACAAACAAGGAGATTTAGAGACGCCTATATATCCCTTCTTCAATATCTTGTCCAAGTACTCTCTTAAGACAGCTTCTTCCTTCATGTCACAACTATAGACAGGCCCATGCTTAAGTTAGGTTCTGGGGAGGAGGTCAATGGCATGGTCAAACTGACTGTGTTTAGGCAAGGCAGTGGCTTCTTCTTCTTCTGAGAAGACAGACTCCCACGGCTTCAAACATTTTGGGATCTCAGCTTTTCAGAATTTTATGGTGATGTTGTTTAACTCAGGGGTCTGCTGGGGGTTCACACAGGGGACCTCTAAGGTTTGGCTCTCATGAGTGACAGTCACTTGATGGTTCTTATAGTCAAAGTTTGATTGGTGGTCAACCCACCATTCAAAGCCTATCACTACAGGTTTGGGAAGCTTCTCCATGACTGGTGTGAATCCCGATATTCACCATGTGTTGATTTCACCTTTGGTGGGCCATTTTAAAGACAAATATCTCACTTTTGCTTTTTCCTCTCAAAATGAGTTGATGACTGAATCAGGAAATACAATTGTTTGGTTTCTTGATCCTGCGCAACTCACTTACCCCACTCATGCTGGTGGCAAGTGATCCTACCGTCCTGGTAGTGTTTTGTGGTATTCCTAACCACTATATATTCCATTCCTATTCACTAATAAAATTAAGTTCTATTCACATTTTTGTCTTTGTGTCTTCAGTACTTCTGCGCCTCTCTCTAGCCATGCTAGTAGATATTATTCTTCCAGGGCCGCAGGGTAATCACATAGCCTTCCCTGTCATCTAACCAAGACTTAGTACAAATCCAATCCTAAGGTTAGGATTTCCTGTTGTGTGTCTGTGCCGCAGCTCAGAACACAACAAAAATGGTGCTCACTACAGGGGCTGTAAGCTCCTTGGTTACCCCTTTTGCATCCACGTTTCAGGTCCTTTGCCTCTGCCTATACAAGAGCCAACTTCACCTGAAATTACTAGTCCTCATATTGAAAAAGATATTGCCAACCCGCCTATTATCCCTACTGTACTGAACCTCAGGAATGGTCCCTGCCTAGTTGCTTACCCCATGGGTACCCCTGACTTAGAACAAGTCATGGCATTAGCCCTTGGAAAAGCCCATGGAAAAGCCATCCCTTGCCTTTAGCTGCAGTTCAGTCAAGTGGAATACTATGGATTGATTGTGGCTCCTCAAATTCCACAGAATCTCCTCTCAGCAGCTGGCTCTGCTGAGCACTTACTATTGTCTTTTGTGCAGCCTGCCTTGGCCCACCATCAAATGGTGTTGGGGCTCCATGTCCAAGAAATCTCATCTCTACAAGCAGCAGTTACTCATCACTTGGACCAGTTTGCTGCCTACCAACAGTGGATTCATTCCCTGTTTTCCTTAGTATCTGAAAATCAGCACAACTCTGTTACCTCCCACACCTGTTTGGTTAATTCTATCAAACAAATGCGCCAGTCCATCCCCAAATACATGAGAGAGTGTCTACATAAGTTTCACTAGCTAGAACTACCCTGGAAAACTCAAGTAGATTCCACTTTAAATGCTTATCTCACCAACTTCAAACAACTTGTACAGCAGCTCAATGCATTTAGCATGTATTCATTTGAGCAACTACAGCAGGTAGCAGACTTTGCTGCTAACGGCCTTAATGAACTAAAAAAAGTGTTTGGTCAAGAGAGAGCTGCCACCGCTGCTGCTATAGCCAAACTCCAGAGTCAAGTGAATGGATTAGCTACGCCCAAGCCAGATGCTCTGCCCTCTCCCCCCTTCCAATGACTTGGCGGATTGAGAGCAGAGAATATGGGACGCTGTTTGAGAGCTACATACAACTACTTGCAGTCAAGGACGTCCTGCTGAGGTGCCTCAACCTGACCCCCAGGTGTTTGAGTTGACTGCTTAAATTGTGGAGCTACAGCAAGAACTGGTTGCCCTACATGAGATGATGGCAACTGCTGCTAGTACAGTTGGGGTTGTTGATGAAGATGGTTGCTGCCCTGGATTACCAGGAGCCCCTCAAATCCATTGTGATAGGGAACTTATTTCCCTAGTTAACAAGGTGGATCATTTGAAGCGGGACCATACTGAGCTGGATAGAGATGTACAAGAGATGAGTGAACTGATTGACTCTGTGAACAACAGGTTTGCCCCTTGCCTCTCAGTGGGGCCATCCTTTACTTCTTGATTGGCTGAGCTCTCCACAGTAGTGACCAACCAAGGTCAATGCCTAGATGCTACTGCACAACAGACCACACACGCCATCAATATGGGTGCCTGCATTGTTAAGACCCTGACTACCCTTGAAGAGAGTGTTTGTCAGCTATGGACTAGACAGTCCCCCTCTGAATCCAAAGCAGAGTTTTCCCTGCGTATAAACGTACTCAATAGCAACAATGATTGTCTAACTCCCAAAGCACATTTTAAGCCTACCTATAAAGCAAGTCTTTGACCCCAGAACCTCAACCATTGCAACTTTCCTAACTATCTACAAAACTGCCACGAGACAAGCATCAGACAAGGTTAAGAAAGAACATATTCTGACCTGTCTACACCCAACTTGCCAGGAGGTGGTGGTGCCTGAACTACCCACTATTGAGACGTGGGAAGATATGAAGCAGCTTCTGATTGACAAGTTTGGTGGTGACCTTAGTCTGGAAGTAAAAAAGGACGCTTTTATGCACATTGCTTTCAAGCCTAAGGAGACGCTAGCTGAGTTTTCAGACAGATTTTATACAGAAGGACAGCAACTGATAATGAGCAGACAATTGAAAGCCCATGAAGCTTACATGGCTTGTGCTCAAGCTCTCAAAGTTAACCAGCTTCTGTATCTTCACTTCAAAGCCCATAAAGCTATGCTTTCCTCTATGAAGAGCATAAAGACGCTTTTGCAGGACATGTACCTTACCCATTCTGGAGAAGTTGTTAGGGAAAGTCAAGCTGCTTCTAACTCTGGTTTGTCTTCCTGTGGTCCTTGCATTCTCACCATGAACTTGCAAGATACTCCTTGACGCCAAGGTTGCCACAACTGTGGTCAGATAGGTCACCATTCTCAAGTCTGCATCAACCCACAGGTTGAAGGAGCTGATCCAAAAGAGCAGGCAGGAAAAGAACAGTCAACCTAGAGGCAGAGATGCTCTTGGTTGACAATTCTTCTCAGTCTCTTTCAATCCCTCCCTCTATATCTGACTCCAAGCCTGCTGATAATGAGGCTCCTCTTATCCTCCTCTTGTTTCACAATATCTCTGACAACTCTGACCTGGATAACTCTGATACTGACAACGCCAATGCATATGGGTACTCTGTTCTGGCTGTTCCTGAAACCATTACAGTCACCTATAAACTGCAATCAGGAAAGACTACAACTACCACTAAGCCTTTGCCTGAAGCCAAAGAAGTTATCTCTTGCCCTTACCTCACTCAGGCTAAGAGGTCCCCTGTGCTAGTGGAGTTGTCAGAAGAAGCTGTCAAGGTTGCTAACACTGTCTTCAAGAATGTATCTGTTTTTCTCCCTCTCCAAACTGTTTATAATGAGTTCCCAGGGTTGAGATGCATGATTGAGAAGTGGGATAAAGAACTAGAAGAGGCTCAAGATATCTTGGCTGTCCTTCCACCCTTTGGTTGCACTACCACTCAAGTAGAGATATCCATTCAAAAATTGAAGATCAAGGCCGTCTTAGACACCGGCTTGCCAGTCAACCTTGTCTCTTCCAAGCTTCTAAAGAAACTCAAACTTGCCCCTGACCTTAATTATCACCAGTTGTATGGCACAGCTAGACTGTCTATGACCTGCACCATAGGGGCGTACTCTGCTCTACCCATGTGGTTTGACAAGCTTCTCCTAGCTGCGCCAGCAGTTGTTGGAAAACAAGAGTTACAATCTCTTAGTTGGCACTCAGTTCCTTAGGGAATATAATGGGATAATAAACTTGAAAGATGATTACCTCTCTATTCTGGAATATGAAGTCCCTCTTATCTTTGAAGAGCTGGTTAAAGTTCCCAGAAAACGTCTTAAGACATGTGCTTTGGAATACCCCACTGGGGGTTTTAACCTCAAATATCACACCCACTCTTCAAACATGAAATGTCCACCTATGGCTTGTCCTGCGTCTGAAGGGATCCCTCTCCTAGCCACGTCTTCTGTCACCATTCCCCCTGGCTCCCAGGCCATCCTAGACTCCCAGATATCATTTGAACTACCTGAATAAACCTTCTTGGAGTTGTACTCTTCCCCCTCATTAGGACGCAAAAAACCTTATCTCTGTCCTAGAATCCTAGATGTCTCCCATAAGGACCCTGTTCAATTGTTGGTAGCCAACCTGACTGCACTCCCCATGACTGTGTCTAGGGGGCAGATTGTTGGATACAGCAAGTTGTTGGGCTCTCCTGATGTCCTGTCTCTTCATCCCTTTGGCACGTTCCAAGATTTTAACCTACCTGAGGATGAGACCTAAGTCCTATCCTTGTTCACTGCACAATAATTTCCACAGCTGTCTCTGGTTCACATAAAGAGGTGCTAGACCTGCTAGACCAATTTTCTGACATCTTTGCTAAAGACAGTACTGGCTATGGGTTAGCCAAAGGCTTTATTCATCATATTAACACTGGCAAAGCTCTCCCCTTCAGTGCTAAACCATACAGATGCAGCCACATAGAGGACGCCCAGGTATCTAAAGAGCTCAAACAACTGTTGGACACAGGGCTGCTGGCATGTCCCCAAAGTCCTTGGGCATCCCCACTACTCATCTTAAAGAAGAAAGATGGAGGTCATCACATTGTAATGGACTACCACCAATTGAACTATTTGACAAAGAAGGACTCATACCCCTTGCTGCGTATTGATGATGCTCTCCAACATCTTGGAGGCTCTAAGTTTTTCTCCACAATGGATCTGACATCTGGATACTGGCAGGTTGATCTGTTGCCCAAGGATTGCCAAAACGCCGCGTTCATTACATCTGAAGGGCTTTTTGAGCCTACTTGCATGCCGCAGGGACTCTGCAATACCCCAGCCACCTTCAAAGGGCCATGGACACCATCCTCTGTGAATTGAAGCTGTCATGCGTCCTAGTATATTTGGATGATATCACAGTCTTCAGCACTACCTTTGCCAATCACCTGGATCATCTCAAAGAGGTGTTCATTAAGATTTGGGAAGCTGGCCTCAAACTAAAACCTTCCAAGTGCACCTTCTTCCCAAGATTGTCTTGAATTCTTGGGCCATTGTCAGGGACCCAGTCTTGGGCGGCCGGCCTGTTGTTTTCAGAGGTAAATTGGCCCAGTTTTTTTGCGGGCAATGCCCACCATAAGAGGGGAGCTAACTTCAAAAGGTAGGGGGCAGACTTCTCCACCCAAGACCATGGGCTGGCAACCAGGATTATAGTGTCAATCACCCCTGTGAGAGTGATGTACACAATCCCAAACAGCTTGCCAGTATGGTCAGTTGGGAGGTCCAGTGCAGAAGCAGGAATGGGTTTTGGGGTCACAGGCGGTTCCATGGACAGGTTGTAAGCAGGGAGATAATTGAATTTTCCTCTGAACAACTTGGGTGTTGAAAATATCCACGGGCCTTGTAGGTTATATCTAACTGTGGATTGTATGTGGGCCAGGGGATCAAGTTTAAGTATCTTTTCTGGGGTGTATTCCTTGTATTCAGACTTTAGAGGGTAGTCAGTAAAGTGGACGGGTCCAAAAGGTACACCAGGAGGACAGAAAACAGCGGGCGGTGGGGCAAGCGGGCCAGGAGATCTTGAACTGAATTGGTAGACAGCAAATACAAAATAAGGCAATAGCTATATGAGCCAAATTAACATAACTTTTATTTAAAAATGGCAATAAGTTTGGAGCGCAGGGTCATGGGCTCTATATAGTAACCCCCCTCCAAACTTAACATTTTCCATGGGGGGTTCATCAGGGCATTGGGAAGGCCAGGGCCGGGGGAACTGGGTGCTTGGGTCCCAAGGCGTCAAAATGACACTTGGCCCAGGGGTTCTTTCATTGATCAGGAATCTCAATTTGGCTGCCTGATTATCTTGCTTTAGTGTCAAGGTCATGGGACCGGGCTGCGGGCCTGTGCCTCTTTCCTGGGTTGGCTCTTGATTGGTTACTGGTGTAGACTTTGAGTTTGAGAAGCTAATAGTTGCCAAATCAGTGCCTCCATTAGGCGCTGTGATAATCCTTCATTTGGAGCAATGATTTATTTGGTTTGGCTCTTTCTACCGCATGGGTCAATACACTTGGTATCAGCTTGTGGGAGCTTGATCCCAGAAAAACGCGGGTGGGTGGTCCCGCAGTCCACAGGCCCGGCAGCCAAAAGGAGTCCAGGTTCAGGGTTTGATGCCTGCTCCCAGGCCCGGGTTTCTAGAGAGGGAAAGTTGTCAATCCTGACACCATCCCCTTCTTCCTCTGAGGGCACTCCCTTCTGATTCTTCTTGTTCAGGTAGAGTTGGACGGCTTCTTGGGCATTATTTAGATTGCTCAGCGGCTCCCAAGTACTTTCTTCTAGTGGGTATTCTTTCCACTTGACATAGTACTGGGGTTTTTGGTAGTGAGTTTGGTTGCCGTGTATGTAATCAACTTCATATTCCTCTGTGCGGCCTGTTTTGATGGGTGGGGGGCTGTCTTAATCTGTTGGTGGGGGAGAAATTTCCCATTTTTTTTGAACAACAGGGAACAGTGGAACACATCATGAATCTTCCAGGAGGGGGTAGGTCTAGCTTGAAGGCGACTTCACCAACTAGTTTGGTGATTTTGTGGGGGCCACTTTTTCTGTGAGCTAATTTCCTGCAGGGCACATGCAGGGGTACGTTCCAGGAGTCTAGGTATACTTTGTCTCCAACTTGTAAGGATTGGCCTTGGATTTGTTTGCAGTCAGCAAAGGCTTTGTATGTCTGCACTGCGTGGTTCAGGTTGGTCAAGCATGTTTTTTGTGTTTCGTAATCTATTCAATCCAGGAGCGCCCAGTGGTGTTTGATTCCTTTTTGCCAATCTGGGGTCCCAGGTGGGGTCAAACCCATAGTTGGCTTTGAATGGGGACATGCCTGTGGAGGTGTGGTCCTTACTGTTATAGGAAAACTTGGCCATGGAGAGCATTTTGGCCCAATTGTCCTGATCAGCATTGGCTTAGCATCAAAGATATTGTTCAAGGATCTGGTTTACTTGTTCAGTTTGGCCGTCCATCTGTCTGTGGGTGGCAGATACACATTGCTTGATTATTAGGTCTTTCATCACTTGTGTCCAGTAGTTTGACGTGAATTGGGGTCCTCTATCTGTGATGATTTCCTCAGGTACTCTGTGTTGCGTGAGGATGCAGTCGTGGAAGTATTGGGCTGTTTCTGCTGCCGTAAAATTGGTGGTGGTTGGTACAAAGTATACTATCTTGGTGAAGCGGTCTAACATGCCCAGGATTGCATTGTACAAGAGGGATGGCGGCATTTCCACAATTTAGACCATGGAGACAGATTTACAAGGTCCATGGGGCATATCCAAGGGTCTTAGAAGTCCTTCAGGTTTGTTTCTGCGAGTTTTGGTCTGCCCACAGGTCTCATACCCCTTCAGGTATGCGCTTATGTCTTGGTCCATTTTTGGCCAAGCAAAGTTCTTTCTGATGCTCTGGAGGGTCTTGAGCCTACCTGGGTGTCCAGCCATCTCAGAATTGTGGTAGTCTCTCAAGACGTTGGTTCTGATGTCCCCTTCTGGTACAAAGATCCTGTTGTGGAGCACTAATGTTGTTCCCTTCAATGAGTAGCCTTTTTGGTAGTGGGCGCTATCCAAGGATTTAGTGAGTTCAGAGATCATGATCTTGGTGAACTTGTCTAGTGTTTGGGCCCTTAGTACTTCTGGTTTTCTGGCTCTAATTTTCATTAATCCCAGGTGAATGCCTAGACTTTCTGTGTCCAAGAGGACTTGGGTGTTGTGTTCACAAGTTTCTAGGTGGGTAGGCACCAGGTCAGTTCTTCTAATTAGGGCACCAGGTACCATGTTCACCTTTCCTAGCTTTTAGTCTATGATCAGAGTGTAGTCAGCCAATTCTAAGGCCCATCTTGCGTGTTGTTGGTTAAGCTGGCGTGGTTTGAAGGGTAGACCAAGTTATTGTGATCTGTCAGAACCTTTACTGGGTATTCAGTACCACATAGGTATTAGCGCCAATGTTTCAGGGTCTTCATTATGTCTAGCATCTTCTTGTTATATATTAGGTAGTTTCCTTCTGCAGGTAGCATATTCTTGGAGTAATATGCTACAGGATTTAACATACTATCCCCTCCTTTCTGAAGAAGGACCCCACCCACCACAAAGTCTGATGTGTCGGTTGCCAGAACAAAAGGCTTGGAGGGATCTGGCATGGCCAGAACAGAAATGGAGGTGAAGGCGAGTTTCAAGGTTTCAAAAGCAGTGGTACATTCCAGAGTCTGGGCAAAGGTGACCTTGTCAGAGCAGAGGTGGGTCAGGGGGAGGGTAATGTAAGAAAATTTTGGACTAAATCCCTGCAATAATTTGCCAGGCCCAAGAAACTTCTCACATCCTTTCTGCTTTTAGACACCAACCAAGATGTTATTGCTTCTACTTTGTCTTGTGCCATGGCAAAGACGCCAGTCTTCACTATGCATCCCAGGAATTTGACTTCAGACTGAAAGAATTCTCATTTCTTAAGCTTAGCGTGTAAGTTGGCTTGGGAGAGCTTCTCCAGTATAAGGTCCAGGTGGCGCAGGTGTTCCTTGTGAGACTTGCTGTAGATGAGAATGTTGTCCAGATATGCCACACAAAAACGGTCAAGGTATTACCCAAGGACAGTGTTGATCATCCTTTGGAAGGCGCTGGGGGCGTTGCAGTGGCCAAAGGGCATAACAAGGTACTTGTACAGCCCATATCAGGTTTTGAAGGCTGTCTTGTACTTGTCTCAATCCTTGATTTGGGTTTGGTTGAATGCATCTCAGAGGTCAATTTTTTAGTACACCTGGGCCCCAGTCTGTACATCACAGAGGTTGTTGGCATTGGGAATGGGGTAGTGGTTCTTCACTGTAATATTGCTCAGTTTTTTTGTAATTCACTCATGAACGCATCCCACCATCTTTTTTTCCTACAAACAGCATGGGCAACAAGCATGGGGCTTTTGACACCCGGATAAGCCCTTTTTTGTCATATACTCAAGGTATGCTTTCAAGGCCACTTGCTTGCGGTGGTTACAGCTGTAGATGGGGCTGTGGTGTGATTGAGTCCCTGGTAGTAGGTCTATGGCGTGGTTGTAGATTAAATATCTGAGTAGTTTTGTGGCGGCTTCTTCACTAAACACATGGTTCCATCCTTGTTGGGGGTGGGCAGTATTCCAATGCTAGGCTCTATCTTCATAGCCAAGAGTTTGTTGGTAGGGGATCAGTCATGGCTCATGCAAAAAGGAACAGTGTCACAGGGTTCTGGTATGCTCAACGTGGCGGTTTGCTTGCAGTAGTTCAGGATCAGGCCATGTTGGTCGGACCAGGAGTTGCCCAGTATAAGGGGGTGGGGTAGTCCTGGCAAGAAGATCAGGGACAACGGGTATACATTGTATCCAATGGTCAACAGGAGTTCTTGTTCACACTCATAGCCAATTTCCAAGGAGCTGTTTTCCATGATTACTTGTAGACTGCACTCTGAGGCTGTCAAGCCTAATTCTTCTGCTAGGCTGGCGTCAATACAAAAGTTTTGTCTGCCCCTGTACAATAAAGGCTTTAATCTTGCACTTGTTCCCCGCTACTTTTATGGTCACTTGGATGAATTTTTAAGACTGGTAAGAAGTGTTTATTTGCGCCAGTGAGATTGGGGGAGTGTTCTTCTTAGGGCAGGCTCTGGTCAAGTGGCCTGCTTTGTGGCAGTGGAAGCAGAGTCCTTCACAGTAGTGTTCTTGGAGCTCTTCAGGGGTCATCCCTGTTCTGTTGGGGGTCGGTGTTTGGGGTTGGCAGGCCTGGGAGGAGCCAGCGTTCTCTTGGTTTATGCTAAGACCCTTGCACAGGGGAATTAGATTGTCTAGGCTGAGGATGGGCGGATGGTGCTTCAACAGGTCCTTCATTGCTAGGTTGACGCCCTTTTGGAAGATAATGGCTGCCAGTTTGTCCTTGAGTTAGGTGCAGGTTTTAAGTTTGAGGAATTTGTCAATATACGCTTGGATGGGTCAGGGACCTTGTTGAATTTCTAGCAGGGAGTTCAGGGCGTAGTATCTAGTGTTGCAATCTTGACCCATGGCCATTAACTCAGCCTCAAACTTGGCGTAGTCTAAGCAGAATTCTACGTCCTCAGCTGTGGCCTTGTCAAATAAGTCCAAGGCGTCCCTGATAGCATTGAAGCAACCCCAAGGATCTTCTTGGTGTCACTGGCATAAAAGGGGGTGTTGGTAAGGAAATGCAGGCGGAGGACTTGCATGGCGCGTCTAGCTTCCTCAAGTGTGAGCTTTCCTATCTGAGGCATCTCCACTTTTGTGAGGGATTAGTTCACAATCATGTTTTGCACTTGGGAGGACATAGCTTTGTTGGTGTCAGCGGTATTGGCATTGGTTCTCTTTGGGTCATTCAGGTTTATATTCTTCCACATGGAAAGATCAGGTTTGTGGTCATCTTATAGGTGTAATAAGTGATTATCAATAGCAAAAGCATACAAGATGCCCCAAGAAATAACAACATCCTTGGGCTCAGGGTACCAGGTTTAATAAAGATTGCCATAATTTCAGTGATCTTGTCTTGGGCGGCTGGCCCATTGTTTTCAGGGGTAACTTGGGCCGGGTTTTTTTCAGGCAATGCCCACCATAAGAGGGGAGCTAACTTCAAAAGGTAGGGGGCAGACTTCCCCACCCAAGACCATGGGCCAGCGGCCGGGATTATAGTGCCAATCACCCCTGTGAGAGTGATGTACACAATCCCAAACAGCTTGCCAGTATGGTCAGTTGGGAGGTCCAGTGCAGAAGCAGGAATGGGTTTTGGGGTCACAGGCGGTTCCATGGACAGGTTGTAAGCAGGGAGATAATTGAATTTTCCTCTGAACAACTTGGGTGTTGAAAATATCCACGGGCCTTGTAGGTTATATCTAACTGTGGATTGTATGTGGGCCAGGGGATCAAGTTTAAGTATCTTTTCTGGGGTGTATTCCTTGTATTCAGACTTTAGAGGGTAGTCAGTAAAGTGGACGGGTCCAAAAGGTACACCAGGAGGACAGAAAACAGCGGGCGGTGGGGCAAGCGGGCCAGGAGATCTTGAACTGAATTGGTAGACAGCAAATACAAAATAAGGCAATAGCTATATGAGACAAATTAACATAACTTTTATTTAAAAATGGCAATAAGTTTGGAGCGCAGGGTCATGGGCTCTATATAGTAACCCCCCTCCAAACTTAACATTTTCCATGGGGGGTTCATCAGGGCATTGGGAAGGCCAGGGCCGGGGGAACTGGGTGCTTGGGTCCCAAGGCGTCAAAATGACACTTGGCCCAGGGGTTCTTTCATTGATCAGGAATCTCAATTTGGCTGCCTGATTATCTTGCTTTAGTGTCAAGGTCATGGGACCGGGCTGCGGGCCTGTGCCTCTTTCCTGGATTGGCTCTTGATTGGTTACTGGTGTAGACTTTGAGTTTGAGAAGCTAATAGTTGCCAAATCAGTGCCTCCATTAGGCGCTGTGATAATCCTCCATTTGGAGCAATGATTTATTTGGTTTGGCTCTTTCTACCGCATGGGTCAATACACTTGGTATCAGCTTGTGGGGGCTTGATCCCAGAAAAACGCAGGTGGGTGGTCCCGCAGTCCACAGGCCCGGCAGCCCAAAGGAGTCCAGGTTCAGGGTTTGATTCCTGTTTCCGGGCCTGGGTTTCTAGATAGGAAGAATTGTCAATCCTGACAGCCATGAAGTAACCCAGACAGGGGTTTGGCCAATGACTAAGAAGGTCAAGGCCATTGAAAAAATGCTTCCTCTCACCAACCTGCAAGAGGTACAAGTCTTTCTAGTAATGATGGGCTACTACAGACAGTTTATCCCTGACTTCACCAATACTAGTGAACCTCTAGTCCAGCTATTATATAATGTTCCTTTTTAATGGACCGTCAGTCAGCAGCAAGCCTTTGAAACCCTTAAGCAAAAAAACAAAGAGGCGCCAATCCTAGTGTATCCTAACTATGATAAGGAGTTCATCCTATACACTGCCGCTAGCAACCTTGCTATAGGAGCTATTCTGGCCTAAATAGATGACAAAGGTTTAGACTATCCTGTGGCTTACACTTCCCGCGTGCTAAACAAGTACAATA
Organism: Entomophthora muscae; assembly: GCA_014839935.2. Lineage (NCBI taxonomy): Eukaryota > Fungi > Entomophthoromycota > Entomophthoromycetes > Entomophthorales > Entomophthoraceae > Entomophthora > Entomophthora muscae. The sequence goes on along the minus strand of QTSX02006450.1, from coordinate 127,875 downwards.
AGAATTATAATGTCACAGAGAAGGAGTGTCTTGCCGTGTTGCATTCAGTCAAACAGTTCTGCCACTATGTGTATGGTACCCATTTCACAGTTGTCACTGACCACGCTTTGCTTAAATAGTTACAACAATTTAAGGAGTCAGAAGGGTGCCTAGCTAGATGGGCCCTACGTCTGCAAGGTTACAACTTCACTGCGCTCCATCACCCTGGGGTTCAACATCAGAACGCTGATGGGCTATCCATGATGCCCAATCTTGCTTTACATTCTGCGGAGGCTGACCAATTGTATGACTTAATTGGATACCCTTCTTCTTGGGAAAGCTAGACATAAGAGGTCCAACTGGCCTTGTCCAAGCTATCTGAAGACAACCTCATACGCAACAATCAACTCTTCAAAAAGGTACAAGATCAGTACTGCCCTATGTACGGCCCAGTCTTTGCCTCTTGTTGGCGTTGCAAGCTCATAAAGAGACTGGGCATGGAGGCATCACTAAGAATTTTGACTGGCTTCAGAAGAATTACTTCTGGGAAAAACTTTGCCTGCTAATCCCAGACATCATAGCTAGTTGCCACAACTGCCAGCTGCAGAGGCCTCAAGCTGTTGCCCACAAGTTCAAATTAGTTCCCCCTCAACATGCTTTTCATACTGTCAGCATTGTCACAGTAGGTCCTCTCCCCCCGCTCACGTTCTGGGTGTTGATTTATCCTGATTGCTGTTGATCACTTCAGCAAGTGGGTAGAAGCTTGCCCTACAAAGGACATCACAGCTGAGACAACTGCTGCCTTCCTGTTACAACATGTTTTCTACTGTCATGGCTGTTCTCAAGTTTCTCTCTCAGATAATGGGACTAACTTCAATGCCAAGCTGGTAACCTCAGTTGTTGAAGCTTTAGGGTCCCGCCAGTCCTTCTCTGCCCCATACAACCCTTCTACTAATGGGGCTGTTGAGCGTGCAAATTCAATATTGGTTTTCATCATGAGAAAGCTCACCTACTCTGACGCTGCCAATTGGGACCTATACCTACCTGCTGCTCTCTTTGTGTATTGCCTTAGCAAAAATTGTGTCACTGGGTATTCCCTCTTTGCTATGCTGCATGGGCAAGAGGCTACTACCCCGTTGCTCTTGGGGGCCCCCCTGCTTTCCTCTGATAAGGCTGTGAATCCTGACAACCACATCAAGGATCTAGTCAACTGCATAATTGATATAAAGGCCACTGCCTACACTTCTGCATACAAGACTAAGATGCTTGAATTTTCCCCCAATAATGCTGGACGCTCCCCCTTGCCTGAATTTGATGTTGGCAACCATGTTCTTTACTACCAAAATAGAGTAGGGGGTGTGCATAAGCTGGACACTCTGTGGATCAGCCCTTTGGAAGTGACCTTTAAAACAAGGGTTTAAATACAATGTAAAGCTACTCTCCAGTGGCTTTCCCTTTGCTTGAGTGCATGCCAAGTTCCTCTGCAAATACCACCCCCCTAAGGCCAATCTAAGGGAGGGCAATTTCATGAATCCTGCTATTCACCGGGTGTTTATTTTGCCTTTGGTGGGCCATTTCAAAGACAAATATCTTGATTTTACTTTTGCCTCTCAAAAAGAGTTGATGACTGAATCAGGTAAATACAATTGTTTGGTTTATTGATCCTGCACAACTCACTTGCCCCACTCATGCTGGTGGCAAGTGATCCTACCGTCCTGGTAGTGTTTTGTGGTATTCATAATCACTATATATTCCATTTAATATTCACCAATAAAAATTAAGTTCTATTCACATTTTTGTCTTTGTGTCTTCAGTATTTCCGCGCCTCTCTCTAGCCACAACTATTAGAGATTATTCTTCCAGGGCTGCAAGGTAATTAAATAGCCTTTCCTATCATCTGGGACTTAGTACAAATGCATTCCTAAGGTTAGGATTTCCTGTTGTGTGTCTGTGCCACGCCTCAGAACACTACAATGACGTGGAAACTGGTGGGCAGGAGTCTCTCATTTAACTTCAGGGGGGAAAACTCTTTGAATTTGTGGGATAGGTCTGTTGTCTTGTTACCCAAGGTTACCAGTCAGGAGTTTTCTTGGATTGATACACCCAGTTTCTCAGCTAGGCTACATTCCATGTAGTTGAGGGTTGCCCCACTATCTAGGAGGGCTACAGTGTTCACCTCATGGTCATGATAGCATAAGGTAGTATCAATGATAGGATAAGACTGGGAAGCGTTGTTTATTGCTGAGATGGTGTCTCCTTGGGTTCTGTTGAAGCAGCTAGTACAATCCTTGGATAAATGGCCACTCTGGTGGCAATAGAAACATAGCCCACTTCTGATGTGGTGTTGGTACTCTTCAGGGGTCATGTTCAAACTGGGTCAACTTGCACCAGGGGTTTGGTTGTTCTGGGGTTGACCAGCGTGGTATCCTTGTGGTTGGCTGAAGTCCATGCCTCTGGCAATAGCCAGGAGCTTGTCTTTGTGGAGGTTGCATTGGTGGTGTCTCATTAGGCTGGCATGGCGTGGGTTCAAACTGTTTCTGAAATGCAGGCCTGATATGTTGTTGGGAATCTTGGCTGCCTCTGGCAGGAGTAGGAATCATTGTATGTAGGTCTCCAGATTGTCTCTTCTTTGGGTCAGGAAAATGAGCCACATGTAGGCTTAGATCTTGGCACCAGAAGGGGTGGTTGCTGAATTCATTCTCTCCAGGAATTGGTTGTAGGAGAGTATGAGGTCTAGATCTTCCTCTAGGCTGATCAAGAAAGTTTCTCTGGCGTCATCCTTCAGTTGGAGGCCACCATCATAACCTTCTGAGTATTGTCTCTGAAGATCTTGGGGTGGGCACAGAACAAGGTGTTTATCATGATTATTTCTTTTCTGAAGCCAACCAAATCCATTTTTGGCAGGTCAGGAAAGGTTGTGGGAGCAGTGGTATTCTGGTTTGAGGTGGAGATGGTCACAGTTTGAACTTGGGATGGCTTGGTGACAATTTCTTCTTGGCTTTTTTTTCCTTTCTGGTTTTTGGTCATATACTATCTTATGTAGTAAGCTGAGGTAAAAAATAAAAGCATACAAGATGCCCCTATAATCAAAGAAAAATATGGACCCAGGGTTACTAGTTTTGATATGGTTGACATACTGTCATGTCCCATACCAGAATCTGGATGGACTCCCGCAGGGGAGGCAGGCTGGGCCTAGAAGGCCAAGTACACAATAGGAGCAATCCTGGCCAGATAGTTGACTGCAGTAGCTAGGGATTGCCAATTCCCAGTATGGGGCACAGCCTGGCTGTCTAGCCCCAATGCTGGGATATAGACGAAACCCAACTTACTAAAGTCCTGGGCAGGAGGCACAGTTGGTAAGGGAGTAGTAGGAGGGATCTCCAGCATGGTGGGCAAATTGATCACTCTTGGTGGCCAGGAGGAGCAAATACATGAGGTTTTAAAGTGTAGTGGAGTTGCAAATAAATGTAAACAGGATAGTTATATTGGTGCAAAAGTAGATAGATCTTGCAAGAAAATATGGAATCCTGAGCATAAAGATGTTTAATTTTAAGATGTCAACAAAGAAAGGGGATTGCCAGTGTTCCCAGCTATATCCTGCTAGGAAACTGCAATTGGGCTTACTGGCAACTTCTTATTGGTTGTCAATGGATTATTCTCAAGCTGGGTTCCATTGGTGACGCCTGATTTGTTAGTTAGATGGATTCTTTCATTATTTTTGCCCTGGGTAAGCTGGCAGGGGAATTTTGGGCCATTTGGCAACCCAAGTACCCAATTCTGGGTTTCAGAAGGTGTGGGTCAATTAAAATCTTTTCCACTTGGCTTTGGGACAGTTTCCAATTGTCCCCAGGCTTGGCATTGACCAGGGTTTGATTCTTCACTTAGAATTAAAGTTTTCTTTGGGTTAATCTGCATGAATGACAACACAATTGTTTGGTCGTACAATTGTTCCATTGCAAGCGGTGACCCTATGCAACATAGGATTTGTCTAGCTCATTCTGGGCTCTGACATTTGTTCTTACTTCATCCAATCAATGCCCTATATTTTCTGCTTCTGCACATCATTTTTTAGGCTTTGACTCTCAAGTTAAAGCCCTCAAAACACTGATTAAATAAACTTTGTCTTACAGCCAATCAAATACATTAATTCAACAGTTTTGCCAGACAGTTCACCCAAATGACTCACTCTTGACTCTGGTTCAAACCTGAAGCTGTCTTGCACCAGATAAACAGATGCTCTGTGTTTCAAATGGGTTTGTCTTAATTCCCTTCACGTTTCTCCAGCAAATCTTGAGCGCTTTTGCCTATGTTTTACATAGGGGATTTTTGAACCCTCAATTCTTCAACGTTTATCCAAGTTTCCCTGCATTTTTTTCAACATTTTACAGCTTCAAACTTGCCTGTTGCTTGCCTTTTGCCTCTCCTAGTCATTCTTGGCAAATTTGATCCTTTGTCTTTACATTTTCTCCATTCTGTTTCTGGCCTATTCTTCCAGCTTTTTCCCACTCAATCACATCTTAATAAATTTACAGTTTGAACACATTGGGTTATTTTTTCCTTTCTCTTTCTACTAATATGATAATGAATTACTTCCTCATATCATATTATTGGCAGCATTAAATGATTATTTAACTGCTTCTTTCTTATAATTTCCTTTCTTAAGAATCCAAACTAGCATTCTCACTCCTGTACTTAGTCCAGCTAGTCCTTCCAAGCCATCTTCAAGTTTATTAGCTATTTCTTCAAATTCATCTTATGATCATTCAGCCAGTTCTTCAACCACATCTTCTAGATCCTTACCCTAGCCAGCAATCAGTCCTTTTCAGTCATCTAGCAGCCCATTTCACTTTCCATGCAGCTCATTTGAGTCACTCAAAAGCTCAAACCAGTCCTTCAGCTACTCCTGCATCCTGATATTTTGGACCGCTGGCTGCTACTGTATCCTGATCTTCTAGTCCTCCATCATCTCTGCATCATGATAAGCTACTCTTGCATCATGATCTTCAAGTCCTTCAGCTCATCCTCATTATGAACCACCTTGGTTCCAAACTTCAACATGAACCAACAGTCCCTCAAATAGTCTTCACTGTGATCATACAGTCTTTTGTAATAGTCTTTACTGCTGGTATCACACTATGAACCACCTAGGTCCTCTATCTCACTCCCCATTACCAAAACCTGTAGACCCAGGAATGAGTCTACATTGAACTGGTGTTTGACTGGGCCCTTGTAAGTAGCAACCACTTAGGCCGTTAAACCATAGATCATTAAAGTCATTACAGTTATCTATACATAACCAGGTGATTAAGTCTGAGCTTTCAGTTGCAAAGTGATCAGCTTTACTTCCCAGAGGCCTGATCACACCTATTTCTGCAGCTGCTTCCCTAAGCAACCGCCTTGGTGACACCCCTGAGCATATCCATGCCCTCCAATGCTCACTTTGGGACCTCCCCAAAGCTCCCATAGGAACATGGATGAGGACACCCTACCAGTCAATAGGTAGAGTACTTGCTCACAGACCTCCTGTAAGAGTATCAGGGTATGTAGAGCTCTCAAAGCTCCTCCCCTCCCTGGAAGTCTATGTTACCCGCCAGGGGTCCAAAAACTCTCCTACCCTGGTAGCCTGTGTTACCTGCCAAGGTCCAAACAACATCCAGCCTGTATAACACACACTACCCACCAGGCTGGATCACTCCCCACCCCAAGCACCTAAAGTTCCCTTATGAGTTTTCTCATTCCTCATCCCTAGCAGCCGCAGTTCCCTGCTGGGTGAGGACCTCTAGCCCACAGCAGCCAATATATCCTGCTGGGTGAGGACAGCATTTGCCTCTAGTAGTCTTTACACACACCAGTCAGGCCTTACCTTCCCTAGTAGCCATTATTCCCTACTAGGCATCTACCTGCAACCAACCAACAACACACTGTCAATCTTCAGCTTAGTGTCTTTATTTGAAGCCAAATCAACCCTTGCCTGAAAAACTGATTCCATGTGGACCATCACACCTACCTTGAGCACCATCTCAATTCATAAAACCTTCCAGTGATAATCAACCTTTTAACCCTATATTTACCCCTAGAATAGAGGGCTCTGTTCCAGCGGTGCCATGTCCATTTTTTTCAGAAGCTATTGTGACAGATATAGATCTCTGGGGCCTTTTCTAAATAGATTTAAGATTGTAAACAACTCAAAGCCGCCCATATGGGCCTTAATACATAGATAAGAGATAGTTCAGCTTTTAAGATATTTTTATTGATCCTGCTGAAATTTTGAGCTCTGTCATAAAAGATCCAATAGATTTAACTGATTATAGACCAGCTATACTGTCAGGATACCAGGAGTACTGTGATAATCCTGCAGGTGAGGGAGGAGTAGAGGCAGATACCAGCATGGTCCACCAGATGATGGGACCTAACTTTACTAGGTAGGAAATGGCCTTCCCAGCCACAGCCCAGGGACCAGCCACTGGCAAGGCAGAATCAATAAATCCTGTGAGCACCAGGTCTAGTACTCCCAAGAATTGACTACTCTGATCAGCAGCATCAGAAGTGAGTGGGATTGAGATGGTTGGTTTGGGAGTTGGGGGTGGTTCCATTGAGACCAAGTAGGCGGCAGGGTTATTGTATTTCCCATTGAAGATCAAAGGATATATAGTGATTTCTCTGCTGTCACAGACAATTTGGTAGGGTTCCTTGTGAGCTTCTGGGCTGGTGTACCACTGCAAGTCTTCTCAGGTCCAGGGTTTGTAATTGTGGTTGTGGGGATACTTGGTGAAGTGAACAGGGTCAAATGCAGCGTCAGGAGGGCAATAGTAGTCAAAAGCTTTGGTTTATTCATCTGTGTCTTGGCTATCAATTCCTGGGGATGGGTGCTGGTGCTTTGGTGGTTTCAGATGGAAGAGTATTAAAAATATGTATGAAAACAGATTGGTGAACCAAAGGTTCATAACAACTTTATTGGTAAGGATGACAATACAGAACTTTTTCAAGTGCTTCTGATTTATATACTTACTCACATGCATGTGCCTCTGAGATATCTTCTAGTACTATATAGGTGGCAAGTTTTGGCATCTCAGGTTCTGCTGTTTGGTTGGCTACTTCATGGTCAATTTTGGGGTATTCAGGAACAGCTGTTTGGCTTGTTGGGGCCCATCTTGGCCTGACTTGTCATTGGTGCTGGCAGGTTTGGCTGCAGGTGTGATGGGGTTTTCCCAATTTAATCTCCATTTTAGGCCTGGCTTGACACAAATTTTTGAGGCAGAGGAACTTGGTTAAAAAAAGGGCTCCCAATTGGGAACCCCAAATTACTAAATGGAGGGTGGGTTTGAACTGGGTTTACTGGGCAGCTAAAATTAACCTGCCCAGGCCCAGCCAAACCCACCAAGGTTTGGGTGTAGCTTTTGGGACCCATTCTGGGCCCTGCAGCCTCCACCAGGGCAGGAATAGTTCCCAAACCTGAGTTTTTTCTTTTTGAAGCAAATCCAGGTGCAGATGAATCTCCCTTGCCCACTTGTCTTGCCTGGCGGCTAGGTGCAGGTTTGATTCCCGCTCGGGGCTTTGAAACTGTTACTATTGTAACATATACAAAGTAAGGTATCAGAGAGCAATTTATATGTTACTAAAGGGATCTTGATATCAGGATATTCTTTATAAGAATTTCTTACCATCAAAGATGGTTTATATATCTCATTAAAAATAAAGGTGACAGCAAGTCTAGTTCTGGCTGCCCCAATAAACTTGTTAAGATTTAAAGAGGCTTGGATAAAATAGGCTGAGAACAAGTTAGAAACAAAAATAAAGGATCTAAAGAAAGATTGAAGTTAAAACTTAAAGGAATGGAAAACCGAGGGCAAAACCACTTAGAATTTTAGCATAAGCTTACCTTTTAAAGTGTGGCTTCATTTATAAATAAGAACACATGAACTGTTATAAACCTTTTAGATGATGGTCAAGAAAGATAGGCAGTAAATCACACAACATTTTTCAAGAGAAGATTAAAATAATTAGGAGGATAGTTAGCTGATGTCTGACAGAAATAACAGAGCTCTTCAGCCCCTATAGTTGTGAGAGCATAAGGAAAATTCCGTGGGTAGATTGCTGCTTGTGTAACCCCCTGGGAGCAAAGAAAAGAAAAACAGTGTATATTACAAAAATGAAAAAAGATGAGTCATGAGTTCAAATCCAGAGTTTAAAAGGGTAAGCAGTAAGTGAATAAATAATAAAATTACCTTCTTTTTTAGAAAAAGAAAAAAGTAAATCAAATAGATATTATTTAAAATTCCTGCCTTTTTTAAAGGCTGGGCATTATAGGATCAGTTATTCATAAATAATAAGGATTTGTTGACAGCTGTCATGTACTTGGGTGTAGCCAAAGGACACAACATGAAATCCTAACAATAGAATTGGTTTTGTACTAATCCAGATGTTAGTCTTCAGGGATGAATAAGGAATTTATCTTAAGGCCCTGGGAATGATAATTATCAGAAATCTCCTCTAGACAAGACTAGAGACATGGCGCTAAAGTACAATAATAAACACAAAAAGGAGTGTAAATAAAACTTATTTTTATTGGATGAATCTAAATGATTCTTATACAGCAAATGTATACCACAAAGTAGTAGAAGGACAGATAGATCACTAGACACTCTCATAAGTGGGTTAGGGATCACTCAAGTCATCATTCAGAATGTAAATGAGTCCTTCACCTGATTTGGAGTGAGACCCATTTTGAGTTTCAAAAGGAAACTGGAGGATTTTGCACTCAAAATGTGACTCCACCAAAGGAAAAATTGATAATGCATGTATATCAGGATTCACAACAACAGCACCCTTGGGTAAATAGCCATATGCATCATTCTTAGAAATCACATAACCTGATTTATAAAAAATATATACTTGGCTTTAACTTAGTTCTTGAGTGTGGTGTAATTTATAATATATTTTCTTTATGCTTTAATATTACTGGGGCTGTCTCTATTGGAAAGAGAAATGCTAAATTTTTCCACAAAAATCTAAGATTATAACCATACATTGATAGAAAAAATTGAAGCCCCAATATATAAGTTGAATTTAACAATGGCTTTAAAAATTTATCATTTCAGTAAAGCAGTCTCAGTTTATCCACTGAAAAATGATGCAATTGTACTCCTTATTTATTACTGCGTAGAGATTCTTGAGCTTTTACCCTAAAAGAGTTCCCCAAGTGTTTAGATATTGATTGTAAAAAAATTGGCAAATTTTGGCTTCACTCTAATAATAGCTTCACCTTCTTGTAATCCATAGTGTTTTTTATCAGCTTGATAAAAATGATGTGTGTTGTGTTAGACAAAACAGTATTTTTGATCTTTTCAGACACAGAAAAATAAGTATTATACTCTATAACTGGCACACACAGAACATAAATCTTTTTCTATAAGGATGATATATTTTTGAAACCTAATGAGCTTATAATGCTCTATACTACCTAGGCTCAGCATTTTTGTTATCATTGCTGTCACTAACTAGGCTTTTACCTTATGTCAAGCACTGGATGAATATTCTGGACTAGACTGGATGGGATCTAGGCATGTTTTTTAACAAGTTGATATGCCAAAGACACAAAAACAGCATCCTTGTTGCTTGATGTTTTAGAAGTAAAAATTTGATGGCCTTTCTGGACATCTTGGGTACCCTTGAGTTTACACTCATCTTTTTTTCAAGTCTGATTGACCTGCACTAGCTGCTGCATCTATGAGCACTTGATAATGATTACTGTATTTTAGAGACAATCTTTGATGATTAATTGGGTTGTATTCACCCTTTTGGTTAAGCTATAGGGATGTCCCTAACCACAGGATGCACCAAATATGTTATTGATTCATTACTTGACTCCTTTAATTTTTTACCACAGTATTTTTCAAAGCTATGGCACTAAGCAAAAAGCTCATCTGTAATAAAAAACTTATATAAAAAATCAACTCATATGAAGCAAGATCAAGTTTGATGCAAATGAAATAAAAATCAATAAATTGATATTGATTAACAGGAGAGTTTGGTTTCCTTCTGTTTTTTGTATCTGAGGTCAATTTATACTTTAAGATTAGTTGATTTTGTTTTCATCTGAATTTTTAATTTGCTTATAATGTTGCAACATCTTTGATTACTCCCTCTTGGGGAATTAATGCCCCAAGTAGTTTATCAAATGAGTCACCAAATGGCTCACTGACCAACCAATAATTTGGTAGCACTACTATCAGTTGCCCATCTATTACAGGGATCAAATAATCCATATACTAAGCAGAACACAACTTAAGTAAGCCCTGTGACTTATGAGGAACATTACTCAGATAATCCCCATGACTCTCATGACGTACATGTACAGTATGTAGCTTTACATGATACTATATGTTATCCTATATTCATATCCAATAAAGTATCATTATCTTCTTAAATTTCCCCTTTATCTTGTTTATTATACTTCCCAGAAGTATATACTCAAAAGTGGTAACACAGGTAGGTTATCTACACCTACACAACTATAAGGAAAAATTCCTCCTAAGAAAAGAACCCAAACAATGTCAATCCCTAACGGCTAAAGAGATTACAAAGTAGGACAAGACGTTCCCCTAGGCCTTGTCATCTACAATAACATCCTTGTCCCCATTGACCATTACAACACTCTCAAAGCCCGCAGATTGTTCCCCACCACGCCAACCACAACAGCGCTGCAGGTGCCCAATATACCCAGTATCATTTTTAACGCCTACACTCAGCAGAAATTGGGATGTTTTCAGGATTACACCGGGAAAACGCCACCCTCTGGATCAAAAGCACACAAAGAAAATGTACACAAGTAGATCATCCCTGCAGACTCTGGGCCATCAAGATTGCCCTACATGTCACAGGAACTGCCTCACATTTTGTAAGCAAATGGCTAGACCAACACCCCAACCAGAAAGAGAACTGGGATATGTCCAAGGCTGTGTTCCTCAAAAAGTTCTCCATGAAGGATTCAGATATGGTGATCATGACAGAACTAAGAACTTTTAAAATGACAGGAACCATTGAGGAGTACATTGCAACATATGAAGGACTACACAACCGCGCACCCAACACCATCAACTTTGATGAACCTGGGCGGTGCCTAGACTTCTACAATGACCTTCCCACACACATTAGACATCAGTTTGACATGACTTGCTGCAATAACTTCAAAGATGTGTTTCTGGAAGGAAATTGCACGGCAAAAAAATCTGACAATCTACATGCAACAAATAAACAGAAGGAGAGCCCATGTTATATTTTTGGGTAAAAAGAATGGGTAACTGTATTTGCTTAACTAAAATATGTACTTAATTATTACTAAAGATTAAGCTAAGATATATATCTAGCCTAATGCGTATAATAAAGTATAAGTTATGTATATTTGATCTTTTATTTATAAATCAAGGAGAGAGTTATATAGTATTTGAGGGATTAATAGGAACCACAGAGCGCCAGGATCCTCTGTTCTGCATCCAGATCTATCTATTACTTAGCCAATTATTAACATAATGATTTGATGATTGCTAGTTAATATAACTTTGGAGTGCAACTTAGTTGATCAATTGGAATAGTTATCATCCAGTACAAGAGTACCATTGTTCTATTGTTTGCCAAGCTTAATGGATCAGTTAATTGTTACAGTGAAGGCTAGTTTACATACAATTATTTCATAAAAGATACTAAAAATTACACTTCCTGATCAAATGAAAAGGGTACCCTAATGAAGAGAATACTTGGGATTCAGAATCAACCTGAAGAATGCCGCTACTCTGCTGAAGGAATAAAAGTCTCAAAATAAAGAGTTGTGCTCTGCAATCTTGAATATGGTAGGGGATGATATCAGGGCCCAGAATGCCCTGGACAATCAGCTAGCCTTCCTAGAGGCCAAACACACCACAGCTTGGAAATCCTTATCAATTGTCTCCCAGAGCAAGAAGACGCCCCTCCCCCTTTGATTAACAAATGATTGAGGATTTGAGAGGCACAAAAACTCAAATCCCTGGCTTCAATTCTATTGACAAATTTGGGCCTCTTAATTATTGGGAAATGGTACATTGAGAGCGCAATTGTTTGATTTTATGATTGGGTGCTTGATTGGTTGCTGGTTCTAAAAAATAGCTGTGGCACCTTGGCATGCTGCAGCTCAAGCAAAGTTCCTGTTACTCTGACCAATAACTATCCATCTCTAAGCTCTAGTACGCAATCCCAAGGAAAAATTGCCAGTTTGGCTGGACATTTTTTAAGCCATCTTTACCCATTTTGACTGAACATGATGCTACCAGATCCCTGGTGGCACAAAAGGCTTCACTTTCATCAGTAAGTTTAAGTAGTGAGGAGTAAAAGCCCTCCTCATTGTTGACATCATAAAATAAACAACCTGTATACCCAGGACCCATTATTTTCTTGCAGGAATAATCTATTTTTTCTCTAATATAATTATTCTGTTTGTATCTATTTGTGAATCTACTACACACTATAATCATGCCTAGCCATTACCTCCTGGTTCAGCTCTCATCACTTTGGTCAAATCATCTAGAGTTCTTGACTTGGAGTTTTTTATACCCACCACCTGGATCTTCCTTCTGGCCACCCAAGAGTGAAAACCCCACCTAGCATGAAGGAGATTCCTACTACTCCCCCTCTGCCCAATGCGCCTCCTTCTCAGGATTTCAGTAAGTTGGGGTTTGTCTATATCACAGTATTGGGGCTGGCCAACCAGGTTGTGCCCCACACTGGGAGTTGGCACCCCCTAGCTACTGAAGTAAACTACCTGATCAGAATAGCGCCAATTGTGTACATGACCTTCCGGGCCTGGCCCATCTCTCCTATGGGAGTCCAGCCGGACTCTGGTTTGGGCCATGGCATAATTAGGCAAAACTATCAGAATTTAGTAATTATGGTCCTCCAAAAGTCCCCAAAGAAGATCCCAAAGTTTAGGCCAAGCAACTGAGCCTAAAAATAGTGTGCTGTCCCCTTAATCAGCCAACCAGATGATGCAAATATCAGAGAAATTGCAGCGGCTGACCTGCTGGCCAATAAGAATTTACCACCAAGCCAGAAACCAATTTCCAGTAATTTTATAGCTGGGGAATTTTTAAATTCCCTCTCTGATGAAATCTTCAAATAAAAAACTGTTGGTTGATAAAAATTGAGCATTTTACTTTTGAAGGAGTTTATCACTTTACTACAAACATTATACTGTTGCTAATATCAAACAAGAGTATTTGCAGCTCGAGCACCAGTGATAGGAAGCTGAGCAGATCTCCACTGCCTCATCAGAGCTGACATTTACACAAGCTCCTCCCTCCAGAAGCCTATATCAGGAGATATATCCTGCCTCTGTGTCTCCCTTTCTCTTCTAAAGTTTTCAAAACTCAGCTAATATCAGAAAACCAGGTGCAAGATGGGGCAGTTACAGACGCAGGCAGTGGGATCTACAGGCCAGTGGGGAGCACCCATCACAGTATTTGTAAGGTTTAAATGATGGGCTGTAAGATTCAAGGAAAAAAGATGAGGATTAAATAAGAAAATTGTTAGTTGTTTCAACAACACTAGACCAAATTGATAGGAGGGAGTTATGAATTTTGTGCCTTAGTGAGTATGGCAAATGGCTGACATGAGGACTAAAATTAGGAACATCAATTGAAGAGGAAAGTTTGAAGACAAAGACAAGGGTACAGAAGGATACAAAGCAGGCCAAAGTGCAGTCAGGGAGTCTGCCGTAAATTGGAGGAGAACAGCTGAGAAGCTATCAACCACAGGGGCCAGGAGGCCAAGATACTCCAATATAAGGGTTTGATGAAACTTGTTTTTATTCTTCAGGGAAATCAAGATATCTAGAAATAAGTTTCTAGAGGGGAAATGTAAATTTTAAGGGAGTTCAGGAAGGGAGTGGGGGGAATTATGTGGCTTCTGATTGGCTAAGGAGAATATTTTCAGCAGTATAGGGTTGTGCTGTCAAATTTGACTTGATGACATCATAATTAAAAAATTGCTGCCCAGCAGGTCAAGTGCTATACTCTTTTGGCAACAAGTGACATGTGACTAATTTATCATAGTTAATTGGCAAGAACAGGGGAAGATCCAGGATTTTAAGAGGTATCTGGGCAACTCCAGCTTTAACCCAATTTTATCAATGACAACATTTAAATTTTCTAAAATTCAAATCCACTGCCACCTTTGGCCTTGGATCAAACTTTTTCCCCGCTGCATCAAAAAATGTCCAAAAAGTTACAGCCAGCCACTTAATTCTCTAGGAGATTTAGCTCATACTGTTGATTAGAGGTTTGTTCTGGCCTACCCTTCAGACCCCCTGGCCCTGGTTGCCCTGGCCTGGGAAGAAAAACTGATTAATTTGGACTATTTACTGTCATGGTGTCACCCTCTCTTAAAAACTATCAGAAGCGCCCAATCAAATGACCCCACACCAATACCCAGAAAGTCAAGTGAATCCCAAATGCTTGGGGTGCCCTCTAGCCAATCAGATGACATTGCAGAAATTAGCTTGATACCTTCCAGTGCTCCTGGCCTTGGCCAGCAAATTTCTCTTCCACCCAATCAAATGCAAGTCACCATGGTCAGGTGACCATCCCTTAGCAATTCATCCCCTTTTAACAATGCCAGGGGACTGAAAGTCCCCTGCTTGTCAATTTCTAATCTATTAAAGTTTGGGAATTTATTGCACTTAGTTTAAAATTATAGTTGGTTGGAACCTCTGTTTGAGTTCCTATCATCTAAAACTTAAAATGTTAGTTGTTTTGTCAAACCTTACCTTTCATCAACCTGCTTTCAACCCAGCACCTCTTCTGGGCCCTTTGAAAGAAGCTTTGGTGTATAGTCTTTGTTTCTTTACGCTTTTGCTTTTGAAAGCAGCTCGCAAACCTAAAATTTTAATCAATTTTCAATATAATACCTAATCTTATTTTAAATTTTCTTTAATTTTTCTTGTTTTCAACCCCGCTTTTTGTTATATATCCTCCCAAGCCACCCAAGCCCACCTCCAAGCCTTCCAAAACCATTTTGCTGCTTCCTGCTGGGTTTACTTGTGATACCCATATTTTCCATAAATTTTATTGTTTCAAAGATGTAAAACCGGCACTCTAAAACTCAGAATTTTCTGGTGAATCCAATTATGATCCTTCCAGTCTTGAAATTTGTGGTGTTTTCAATGGCCCCTTTTTTGCTACTCCTTTGGACCACCTCCCCCAATTTATGGTCTTGCTTCTATTCTGCCCGCCTTGTGGGGGACAACCCTTCCAGCCTCCTACACTTCCCTGGCAAACTCTTCATCTCTGGGGAGGCTGTTGTCAAGAGTTTAGCCTGAAATGACTTGGAACTCCATGCTTATGATTATACTGTGCTTTCCCCCACATTTGAGGAAATACCAATGCCTACTCCTCCTATTTTGGATGGGAACAATTTGGTACCCCCCCAAGCACCTGTGAAGCCACCTCCTGCTCCTACTTGTACGCCCTGGTTGCTTGCCAGACTAGCGCTGATGGGGCTGAATGCTTACTTCCCTCAGTTGTTCTCTATGTCCTCCCTTTAGTCCCCCTCCAAGTAGCCATCTCAGTACTCCACTGGGCGGCATCCTGGTGGTTTGTCTCACCAGGATGAGAGCCAAAATTAGTTAGTTTAGCCCCCCTCTCTCACAAAAATAGTTAAAGGTTTAGTAGCTTTCTGTTGCCAGTTTTGAGTTCAGTGAGGGTTTGTGATTCATTCCATTTGTCTTCCTACTGTAACATTATTAGAGCTAGCTTGATAATGTATGAAAGGAAAAGGCCCAAAAGGGACCAGAGATTGCTGGATGAGATCATGGAGTTCTCCAACCCATTCAGTGTAATATACATTACACCAAAGAGTTAAGTGGATGTGTCTCACTTGCAATCCCCAGATTCTGCAGATTGTTTTGCCAGGGGGTGACAGGAGGAGTCATGGGTACCAAATGTGTGGGCAGGTGATTGTATTTTCCTTGAAGAGGAAGGGCTGTACTGTGTACCAATAGTCTTCTCAGTCAATTGTCTCTGGATTGTGTGATCTTACCAGGGGGTCAGCTAGGAGGATATTTTTTAGGGTGAACTCAGAGAAAGCCATGTTCAAAGGGTTTTGGTAAAATTTATAGGTCCAAAATAAGCGCTAGGAGGATGGGATAACATGAGTGTGGGGTTCACAGGATCTGCAGGTGTGATGGTAGAAGCAGTGGGTCCTGGAGATTCTGCCTGAAAGTGATAGAGAACAATTATAATATATGGCAGTATATGTTTGAACTAAAGGTTCATCATAGCTTTATTACTCAAAATGACAATAGGGTCCAACTTTCACCCGGAAAGGTATAAATACCATCTACCAGTATTTCATCTTTAAATTGGGATTATGAAAACTTGTGCAGTAGGGAAGTGTGAACTTGTGGAAGGCAGGGTGGCATCAGGCAAGAGAAGGCATTATTGGCAGGTGTTAATGAATAGACAGTAAAATCATTCTGTTTGTCAGCCTGGTTGAGAGAGGCAGGTGAGAGCACATGTCATGCCCTAGATTCAGGGCTTCAGAGAATCCCTTCAGAATTTTTATTGGTGGGACAGCAAAATTCTTCAGGGTGTTTGGGGAGATGATTTAATACCATATCAGAGTAGCCCTTGGTGCTAAATAGGTAACTTCACTTGAAATTTCTGGTGCTGGTTGCAAGAATTTATTATAGGTAAATTTTCATTTAAATCACTCTCAGATTTGAGCCCAAAAAATTTGGGTGGGTGGATCCTTGACTATATGGGCTGGCAACCGCTGGAGCCATGGTTGACTCTTGTCCTGTGATTTGTTTTGACTAATAAAAATATCAGTTGTGCCAGCTAACTTTCCCTGTAAAGCAAGCCCATGAGTGCAGTTATCAGAGACTACCCTCTATTCTCCTATATTCCATCATATGACTATAGCAAGCTTGTGTTTTCCTATCTCACCATACTGGGGCTTTCTGAACAAGTAGTTTCTCATATGAGAGCATAGAGCCCTTGGCTTACCACTGTAAATTATGTGATGAGAACAACCCCTATCATTTACTGGGCCTTTCATGCCAGGCCCTTTCACTCAACTGAAGAATCTCCTGAGATTAACCTGGGCCATGAAAAATTATTAGTACTATGTTAATTCATTAATCAACAAAATTGGGACCCTTCTTTGGCTTAAATTTGTAGTTCAACAGGCAATAAAGTAGTTTTTAAAAATATATTTCTAATTGAAAACAAATCATCTTTAAAAAAGCAACTAAGATGAAACAAAGTTGAAAACCAGTGAATTTATATTGGTTAATGTCAGAACTCTAAGTTCTATTATCAGAACTGATAAATCCATTGGTGTTATTTTTGTTGTAAAAATTCTGTATTTAGATATTAGGGTGTTGATGGGCCTTTAAAACAATAGGCTTTTATCTTATAATGATCTTTGATACCTTGATTCAGAAACAGGGCTTCAATCAAGGGAGGGAAATATGGGTGTATGTTCAGGTCTCTACTGAACAGAGAGCAGCAGCATTTACTGGCGGCAGCTCATAAATATCTAACAAGTACTGAAAAAGTCTTAGAACTCAGATTAAAGCTCTACTTTGAAACTGTTTCAAAAGAGATAGGTCTTAATTGTCTTTCTTAAATTGACCCAATTAAGGGTGCTTTAAAGTACAACCATCATCTTACATGATATTTATCTGGTACTTTTAACTCTTGCTTGGGCAAAGTTTCATTCCTAGACTGCTGGTATCAACCCTCAGAGTTAGACATCCATGCAATATTGCATTGGATTCAAATACACAGCACCCAACGCAGGGTGCTATCTGATATATCACTATGTACAATTAATTATAGTGCCATAAGTAGCAACTTCAACTGACTAGTCTATTTTTAGTGCAGTAAGTCTATTTTATTGAAGGCACCTTCCATGATTCAATAAATTCAGTGGCACTGGTGGTGTGCCAATGAAATTTGCTATCAATATTCCTATTTCTTGGGGAATTAGATCATAGCTTGGTGCTTTGATATCAACCCTATATTATTACTAGCCTGGCAGTACACGAAATAAATTTTGGATAATTTTAGCCAATAAAATTCATTTACAATTATTTTAACCTGGAATATTCTTGGTTGCTCTAGTGCTTATAGGCCAGGGTTTCAGGAATGACAATTATTCCTCCCTAGAAACCCAGGCACTGGAGCTAGAATTGAACCCCAAACCTAGATTCCTTTGGGCTGCCTGGCCTGTGGACCGCCTGCCTGCGTTTTTCTGAGTTGAGCCCCCACAAGCTGATACCAAGAATGTTGAACCATGCAGTAAAAAGAGCCAAACCAAAGAAATCATTGCACCAAATGGAGGATATTCACTGCATCTAATAGAGGTACTGATTTGGCAACTCTAGCATAAACTCAAAGTCCACACCAGCAACCAATCAAGATTCAATCCAGGAAAGAGGTACAGGCCTGTGGCCCGGTCCCATGACCTCAACACCAGAGCAAGACAATCAAGCAGCCAAATCAAGATTCTTGACCAATAGAAGAACTCACGGGCCAAGTGCCATTTTTCTGCCTTTGGACCCAAGCTCCCAGTTCCCCCGGCCCTGGCCTTCCCAATGCCTTGATGGACCCCCCATGGAAAATGTTAAGTTTGGTAGGGGTACTATATAGACCCAAGGACCCTGTGCTCCAAACTTATTGCCATTTTTGAATAAAAGGTATGCTAATTTGGCTCATACAGCTATTGCCTTATTTTTTATTTGCTGTCTACCAATTCAGTTTGAGATCTCCTGGCCTGCCTGCCCCTCCACTCGCTGTTTTATGTCCTCCGGGTGTACCCTTTGGACCCGTCTATTTTACCAACTACCCTCTGAAGTCTGAATACAAGGTATATACCCCAGAAAAGATACTTGAACTCAATCCCCTGGCCCACATACAATCCACTATTAGATACAACCAATAAGGCCCATGGATATTTTCAACACCCAAGTTGTTCAGAGGAAAATTCAATTATCTCCCTGCTTACAACCTGTCCATGGAGCTGCCTGTGACACCAAAACTCATGCCTGCTTCTGCATCCAACCTCCCAACCGACCATACTGGCAAGCTGTTTGGGATTGTGTACATCACCCTCACAGGGGTGATTGACACTATAATCCTGGCTGCTGGCCTGTGGTCTTGGGTGGGGAAGTCTGCCTCATACCTTTTAAAGTTAGCTCCCCTCTTGTGGTAGACATTGCCCACATAAAACCTGGCCCAAGTTACCCCTGAAAATAACAGGCCAGCCGCCCAAGACTGAATCCCTGACAGAGGGGATAATATATAAAAGGCTTCTGAGATCAAGTAGGCCCTATTATTGCCTGGTGCGCTAATAAGGTTTAAATAGGTAATTGCCATTCAGAGCTTTTAATATTTCTCTCAGGTAATGCTTAGTCAATACTAAAGAATGTATTTTCCTGAAAATTAACAATATATTTAGGTTTACTTATATTTTGTTTGCATCTGAATTTGATTTTTCTTACACATAATTTGATTTTTCTTTGCAATATAGCTTTGAAAACTACTTTATATTAATTTAAATTTAATAATTTTAAACAATATGAAATTTAATAAATATGTTATTAGCCAACTAAAGGCAAAATAAAGAAAAATCATTAAATTTATAGATTCGGCCAAAATCTCTAACAAGTTTAACTTTTTAGAAATATTTCTCAAGATTTATAACATTTAAATTTAACTTTTTTGATTGGTATTTTATTTTCTTTAAAATTACACCAAATAATTTCTATTAATTATTTTATGCTTATATTGATATATATTAGTTTCTAGGGCTATGATAATAAGCAAAAAAAATTCACCTTACAACAAATTAACTCATCCAAAAACAAAATAATTTATTACTTTATTTTGACTAATGCTAGATTTGATACCAGTATATCTTTGTTTTTGACTGAGCTAATTTATTTAAGAAGAAATTCTTTTTTATCCTCAAAGCTTTGAAAACTACTATACTTTAATTTAGGTCCTGATTGTTCTAAAAAAGCATCCTGAAATTTTTGCTTGTATAGAATTATTATTTTTATTTTAAATTCCTTATTTAAATTTAAATTTTAATATTATTTATTAATAATATTATTTAATCTGATTTTAAATTAATTAAAATGGTAGTTATTATAGTCAGTAACATTTTTAATTTTATTTTATTTATTAAATAAAAGTAACATTAATTGATACATTTTTTATTCTGGTATAAAAATATACTCTTTTCTTGAATATATTTATATGGATAACAGAGTTAAAGAGCTAGTTGAGAATAAGTCTCTCAAAATCAAAAATCTAATAAAAGATCTAAATTTAGTTAATATTATAATAGATAATAAATCACTTAAAGCATATAAAAGAAATGGACATATAATATATATTGATAGCATAAAGCTCCATAAGATGAAATCTTTAGAAAAAGCAAGAATTGAGAGCTTTACTGATTCTTTTTTAACTGAATATCCCTCAAGTTTTAGAAATGAAATACATACAAATAAAGAAGCAAAAGAGAAACTGAATTATTTGTCTAACAAAAATTATCTTTTTGACTACTTTTATGAAATAGGCAATGAAATGAACAACATCGAAAATGAAGCATCAGATGATTATTACTATTTATCAAATGATTCAGAAAGCATATTTTCATCAGAGAAATCAGTACATAATGAAGTTACTTTGGACCAATAAATAAAAAAAATCTTGCATGAGATATACATTTTTATAATATTTATTTAATAAATAATATAAATTAAGAATTTTTCAATATAAATATTTTTTAAATTATTTATAGAATTCAATTTGTTAAATTTTGGGATAAATTTAAAGGACATTTTAATTTATATAAAAATACAATTAAAATTGAATTTTTCAAATTCTTAATTAAGAATTAATACCATAGTTTTTATAGCTGTGGCACTAAGAAAAATCAACTCAGATGTAAACAAAATAGGAGTAAACTCAAATATATTGTTAATTGATACTGTAAATTCAGAACCTAAACGTAAAAATGTGGGATTGTCAAATCCTTGGTGCAAATTTTGAATCACACTTACATGATGGCCTTTTTTAATTAAAGTTAGTTATTTGTATTTTTATTTGAATTTTTCAAATTTCAAGTTGAACTGCATATTTCCAATGGAAAAAATGAATTAACTGGAATCAGATTTGAGATGTTCAAATCCATTGACCATTTTCATTAAGTTTACTATGTTTTTAGAAATTGCAGGATTGTCAAATCCAAGAACCAAATTTCAAATCACTTTTATATGCCACTAGTAAACTCAAATCTTAATTGCAGGAACTGGAATCCAAATTTAATGTACAGTAAGCACACTAGGAAACACCAACTCAAATCAAGAAGCTATACTATGACTAAAATCAAACTAAAAATTCAATATTGATAACCATGTTTAGACATGAAATTAATTGAAATGTAAAACCTTCTAAGCTGAAAATGATGCAATATTCTGCACTCCAAATCTATAATAAAGCAACCACACAACCATATAATAATATATGAGCTACCCTTCTGATGACACAATTTTTTTAAAAAAGTTGTTTGGTCTCTGGCTGCGCCTGGGGCCAAACAAACTTCTTTTAAAGGAAGAAGGAGAGGTGGGAAAGGAAAAACCTCAAAGTGAAACATCACTGGATTACTACACTATGTGTTAATGGATTGCTGTTAAGGATACTTAATTACAGTAGATTTTAGAAAACACTAATAATAAAAAAGAATTATACATTAAAATCTATTTTTATCAATTTGCCTTTTCCTTGGTGTGTGATAGTTCATTTGCTGTTGATAATGTGCTTTCATTTAATTGGATATTTTTACCTCCAGTTGCCTTGGCAATAGGAAATCAATTTGCCTCCCCAAGACCAGCTGTGTTTGCAGCAGCAACTTGATTTCCTATTACCAAGGCAACTGGAGGTGAAACTATTCAATTAAATGAAAGCACATTATCAACAGCAAATAAACTATAACACACCAAGGAAAATGTGAGGATACCAGGAGTACTGTGATGCTCCTGCAGGTGAGGGAGGAGTAGAGGCAGGTACCAGTATGGTCCACCAGATTATGGGACCTAACTTTACTAGATAGAAAAGGGCCTTCCTAGCCATAGCCCAGGATCTGACTTCTGGCAAGGCAGAATCAATAAATCCTGTGAGCACCAGGTATAGTACTCCCAGGAATTGACTACTCTGATCAGCGGCATCAGAAGTGAATGGGATTGAGATGGTTGGTTTGGGAGTTGGGGGTGGTTCCATTGAGACCAAGTAGGCGGCAGGGTTATTGTATTTCACATTGAAGATCAAAGGATATATAGTTTTTTCTCTGCTGTAACAGACAATTTGGTAGGGTTCCTTGAGAGCTTCTGGGCTGGTGTACCACTAAAAGTCTTCCAAGGTCCAGGGTTTGTGATTGTGGTTGTGGGGATACTCAGTGAAGTGAACAGGGCCAAATGCAGCATCAGGAGGGCAATAGTAGTCAAAAGCTTTGGTTTATTCAGCTGTGGCTTGGCTATCAATTCCTGAGGATAGGTGCTGGTGCTTTGGTGGTTTCAGATGGAAGATTATTAAAAATATGTATGAAAACAGATTGGTGAACCAAAGGTTCATAACAACTTTATTGGTAAGGATGACAATACAGAACTTTTTCAAGTGCTTCTGATTTATATACTTACTCACATGCATGTGCCTCTGAGATATCTTCTAGTACTATATAGGTGGCAAGTTTTGGCATCTCAGGTTCTGCTGTTTGGTTGGCTACTTCAAGGTCATTTTTGGGGTATTCAGGAACAGCTGTTTGGCTTGTTGGGGCCCATCTTGGCCTGACTAGTCATTGATGCTGGCAGGTTTGGCTGCAGGTGTGATGGGGTTTTTCCCAATTTGGTCTCCATTTTAGGCCTGGCTAGACAGGCTTTCTTGAGGCAGAAAGAACTTGGTTAAAAAAGGGATTCCCAATTAGGAACCCCAAATTACCAAATGGAGGATGGGCATGAACTGGGAGTTCTGGGCAGCTAAATTTAGCTTGCCCAGTCCGTCCAAACCCACCAAGGATTGGGCATAGCTTTTGGGGACCAGAATGGGCCCCACAGCTACTGCCAGAGCAGGAGTGGTTCCTGCACCTGGATATTTGCTTTTTAAAGCAAACCCAGGTGTTGGAAAGCTCCTGCTACCCGCTACCCTTGCCTAGTGGCTGGGAGTAGGTTCAAAATCCTGCCATGGGATTTGAATTTGTTACATCTGTAGCAAAAAAGGCAAACAATAACAATAGATTGAAATGTATAATTCTGTTTTATTATTAGTGTTCTCTAAAATCTACTGTAATCAAACATCTAAATTTTAGCTGTCCTAAAATGGAATTGAATGATATTTGAGAATGCCTGTGATTCCTAAAATAATTGGAACAAATCCACTCTAGATCCTTTGATTTCCTATTTTAGACTCCCATAAATTATATTTATTTCAAATTCACCTCATTTTTATTTGAAATTTGGTTCTTGTATTTGACAATCCCGCAATTTCAGATTTGTTACTAATTTCATGTTCTTTATAATTTTTTAGACTTACAGAAAATTCCAAATTGTACATTAGAATCCTGAATTTCTGATTCATGTATCTTGTATCTGTTTGATGTTTTTTCTTTAATTAGTTGAGTTATCTGCTCAAGGGATTTAAAATTTGTCATTAAAATAAATCAAAAAAGTCAAATTAAATAGTTGATTCTATTAAATATTTAAATTTTCACTCATCTGAGTTGCCCACAAAAGTGATTTGAAATTTGGGCCAAGGATTTGACAATCCTGCATTTTTGCATTTAAGTTCTAAATTTACAGTATAAATTCTTTTTTTTAATTTTATTTGCATCTGAGTTAATTTTGCTTAGCACCACAGCTTTGAATACTATTTGTCAAGATTTTGTGTTCTTGAAGAAGAAATATTTTTTTATTAAAGGATTTGAAAATTATTTCTGTGTTGATGAAGCTGAATCTGTATGGAGACAGATGTACTTCCAAATGGTGTGGTGATTATTACAGCAACTGGCAGAGTTCTGTTATTGCTGGAGCCAAGTAAAGGAGAGTCCTGTGGTCTTTGGGATACAACACCAACTGTGGTGGTTTAGCAGGATTCTGGAAGTATCAATAATACACTCTTATTGTACTTTACACTACTACTATTCAATTATTAGTAATAATGTTGATGATTATTATTTGTATGCCTTTCCAGTGATCTTGGAAGGGATTTTTATAGCATAAAGGTGGCAGTCAGACTAGCTTCTAACTGCAGATAACTCTTAATAGCTAGTATATCATCCCCAAGCTACTAGTTTTAACCCCCAGAGTTAGATTCTAAACCTGGATAAGGGTTTGGAATGAGATAATATACTAGGATACTAATTTCTCCTCTTCAGCCTGGATATCCCTTGACTTAGTTGAGATCAACTAAGTTGGCATCCATTTGGCAGGGTCCTGTCTTGTGCTTGGTCTAATGCATAATGCTCACAGGCAGTCTTTTGTCCTATTTCTGGTGAAAAAGGATGTTGTAACATCCTGTCTTTATTCCATCTGGCAGAAGCGCATCTATTTTTTGGAATCCCAAATGGCTAGCACTTAATTATAGAAGCTTCTGGATTGACCAATGACCTGTGACCTGGAATGCCTCAGTTATCTTCCAGATTGCAAACTATAATAGTTTTTAATATTTTCTCTGTATTCTGGAATAGATGTCTTGCATCTGGAAGTGGCTTGTCTATTGTTGGCCCATGGCTTAAGTGATGAGAATACAGATCAGTCAACCCTGATAGAACAAGATTTCCTGACACTAAAGTACAAGAAAATTAAAAATGAAAAAGTGAGTTAAATCAAATGTGTGTGGTCAGGTATTTGAGTAAAAAATATTTGAAAAGGCATTTTTGATAATGAGTTTAATATATTAATTGTAATTAAATTAAAAATATTATTGCCTATTAAGCCAATGAAAGTCTCTCTTACCTTTTCAACTTAATTTAAATAATATTTTTGCTAATATCAAGTGTTATATAGCCAAAAAATATCAGATCCTCTTTATTTTACCTAGATGATATAAATTAATTATATGAAACTACATAATGAGCTTACTAAAACTATTATTTTTAAGCATATGCTTGAAATTTTAATATAGTGATACTTTACTTTTCAGAGCTGTTGAGATAGAAAAATTAAAGTTTCTCAAATTGAACTGAATTTATAAATGAAGCAAAATTAAATATTAAAATGATTTGATTTATATTGTTGCAACATCTTCAATTACTCCCTCTCAGGGATTAACGCCCCAAGTAAATCACCAAGCAGCTCACCGAGTGGTTCATTGCCCAGTCAATAAACTGGTGGCACCATTATCAGTTAACCATCTATGACAGGGATCACTCAATCCAGTTCTTAAATGGAACACAACTTGATTAAGCCTCGTGACTCAAGAGGAACATTACTCAGATAAGCCCCATGACCTCCATGACATACATGGACAGCATGTGGCTTGTCATGATACTATATAATATCCTATATTCATATCAAATAAAGTATCATTCTCTTCTTAATCTTCCTCTTTATTTTGTTTATTATACTTCCCAGAAGTATAAACTTGACAGTGGTAGCACAGGTAGGTTATCCATACCTACCCAACTCAAAGAAAAAATTCCTCCAAAGAAAAGAACCCAAGCAATGCCGCTCCCTAACTGTTGGAGAGATTACAAAGTAGGACAAGATCTTCCCCCAAGCCTCTTCATCTAGAATAATCTCCTTGTACCCATTGATCAGTACAACGCTCTCAAAACCTGCAGACTGTTCCCTACCACACCAACCACAACAGCACCTACTCAATCTGAGATACCCAATATTGTGTTTCAACACTTACGTACCGCTGAGATTGGCGCCTTTGCAGGACTGCACTGTGAAATGCTTCTCTTTGGATCACCAGCACTGAGAGTAAGTTTGAACAAGTGAAGTACCCCCAAAGACTCTGGGTCAGCTAAATTGCCCTCCATATCACAGGGACTGCTTCACGCTTTGTTACTGAATGGCTAGCCCAACATCCTGACCAGAAGGAAAATTAGGAAGTGTTCAAGGCCGCTTTCCTCAAAAATTTCTCCATGAAGGACTCAGACATGGTGTTTATGACCAAGCTTTGAACCTTCAAAATTACATGAACCATCAAAGAATACATTGCATCATATGAAGGATTACGTGACCATGCACCCAACACCATCAGCTTTGATGAACCTGGACCTTGCCTGTACTTCTATAATGCCCCTCCCACACACATTAGATGCCAGTTTGACATGACCTGCTGCAAGAACCTCAAGGATATATTCCTAGAAGGAAAACACACAGTTCAGAAGTCTGACAATCTACACGCCACCAACAAGCGCAAGGAAAACCTTGCAGCTAAGAGAGAGCCTCGCCCCAATAAGCAAAACAACCGAGCCAATAGTACCCAGCCTCAAAACAGGGATTACACTGAACAAGCCAACCAGACCAGCACCAATGATACCAACAGGGAGGGAAAAGCTCAGGGGAGTGCTTAGGCGAGCTGCTCTTCCCGTCTTCACAAGACTTGTACAGAGAACAGGACGTGGACTCAATCACCATGAAACAGGTTCCCTCCAGCAATCCTCTACTGTTTGCTGACCAATCTAGAAATAAACTCCTTACCTATCCTTTCTGTTTTTGCAGATACCAGGGCACAGCACTATTTGACACTGGGACTGATCAATCACTCATTAACAAGAGTTTTGCAGACCTCATGAAGTTATCTACCATTAGAAGTAGCATCAAGAAAGTCATCATGGCAGACAACTGCAGAACACCAGTTACCCACAAGACAAAACCTTTCTGGGCCCAAATTGGAGACGTCCAAACAACAATTAGTGGTCCCATCATTCCAATCCCCAAATACAATATCATACTTGGATTAGATTGGATGTGAAAGACAAAGCCTCACATCAACTGGGATAGTGCCACCCTCATCATCCAGCAAGGAGAAGTCCACCATCACGTGTACCTGACACACCTTGACACCCTCATGAGAGACCACATATTTTTAAAGATCATGGAAACAGAGAAAGAAACTAACATCAGCAAAATCAATTAGAACACATGTACATATTAGATCATACACTTCAAAAACACAGAAACTCAACACAAGCAGAACCCAATTAGAGACCAGCTAGTCAATGAATTTCCCTTTGTATTCCAAGAAACACTACCCGGCTTGCCCCCTGATTGGGGTATACAACATGAGATCAACTTAAAAGGTAACGTGTCTAAAGCACGACCCATCTACCGCCTCACACCACAAGAAGACGACGCCCAAGAAAGCTTACCTTGACAAAGCACTCAAGAAAGGCCTCATCAGACCCTCAAAATCACCCTTTAGTGCTGATGTCTTCTTTGTGGAGAAGAAAGATGGAGGCCTCAGCCTAGTCACAGACTAAAGGGCCCTCAACAAGGTTACAATAAAGAACAGGTATCCCCTGCCCCTAATTGATGACATTTTTGATGCCCTGTGGGGTCCCAAATCTTCACAAAAGTTGATTTGACAGCAGGATATTACCAAATTTGCATGAAACCTGAAGACATTCAAAATACTGCATTTCAAACTAAATACAAATCCTTTGAATGTGTTGTCCTCAATTTTGGCATGAAAAACGCTCCCAGTACCTTTTTAATCTTCATGAATAAAGTATTCAAAGAACACATTGGGAAAAGAGTAATCATCTACCTGGACAATATCATCATTTACAGTCCCAACCTGCAACAACACTGGAAAGACGTCCGCACAGTTTTCCATACCCTGCAGGAAAACCAACTGATTGCCAAACCGTCCAAATGTGAGTTCTTTTCAACTGAACTTCCATTCCTTGGCCATATCATCAGCAAGGATGGTATCAAGCCGGATCCAGAAAAAATACGCACTATAACAGAGATGCCAGCCCCAAGGAACAAGAGGGAACTCCACACTTTCCTTAGAATGGTAGCCTATGTACACAGGTTCATCCCTGACTGGAGCGCTCTGACAGCCCCCTTATCAGCCATTATGGGGAAAACAATCAAATTTGTCTGAACCTCTACAAGATCAACATTTCCTCCAACTGAAAGAGCGCATGGTTACTGCCCCCATCCTGCAATACCCAAACCGTGAGGGTATCTATGAGCTATAAACTGACGCCTCTGATTATGCCATAGGAGGAGTTCTTTGTATCCAAACAGCCCAAAAGTACTGCCTCCCCATAGCATATGAATCAAGGAAGCTATCAGACGGCAAACAAAGATACCCTATATGCAATAAAGAATTGGTTGCCATCATACACTGCCTCATGAAATGGTGATGCTATCTGGAAGGAGCCCAGACGTTCAAAGTACTCACCAACCACAAGTTATTGATATTCTTTAAAAAACAACACCACCTGTCAAGAAGACAAGCCAAATGAATGAGTCTCATACAGAGATACCCCATGCAAATTGAATACAAGCTAGGCAGAGAGATGCTTACTGCAGCCGCCCTATCAAGGCTATACAATAAACACATCCTGCGCACTGATGGTGACCTCAACTGGCCCATGTTAATCATGGGGAATCTCCAGGAAGGGTTCCCACCTGGCACACCAATGGACATCCAAGAGAAAGCCCTCAAGAACAAACATCTGTTCAAAAACATATATGGTACCCTTCACTGAATCCTTCCAAATGGTGATACTGTATCCTACATCCTGTCAACACAAAAGATTGACACAATCCTCTGTTATCACAGATACTTGGGACACACCCGTAGCAGAAACTTGCATAAATATCTCAAGACTTGCTACTGGTGGCCCAACATGCTAGATGATATCAGAGAGGTACTGGAACAATGTGAGGTCTGTGAGAAGTACACACAAACCAAAACTCCACCCAAGTCAGTAGTACCTGTATCCATCACACAACCCTTTAAGGTATGGTCGTTGGTTATTATGGATCCTATACCTGGTGAAAGCAAAGGCAAGAAGTACATCATCACAGCCATTGACTATGCAACCAGATGGCTCATAGCACAAGCCACAAAAGAGCACAAAGGCAATGACGTGAGACAATTCATTGGTAAGGAGATTATAGCAAAGTTTGGAAAGCCTGACCTCTTAATCACAGATGGAGGCACTGAACTTAAAGCTATTGACACCAATATCTATCTTGCCAAAAATGGAATAAAACATGAAACAGCTAGCCCATATCACCCACAAGCAAATGGACACATAGAACAACAAAACAGCTCTTTAGTGGAAGCCCTCAGTAAGTTGTCTGCCAAAAATCCAAAAGCCTGGGTTGACATGCTACCAACCGCCCTTATAGTCTGCAGAACATGAGTCAACCGCAATACGGGCAAAAGCCCTTATGAACTTGTCTATGGTCAGAAACCCTCACTTGTCAGTACAATCACAGAACCACAACAGCCACTTGCAAAGAAGATACCAGACAGTAATGACCCAAAAGTACTACAAGCCAGAAAAGACCAAGAAGTGATGGAACAACAAAGGGTTCAGTGAGAAGCAATCTCATTGCAACAAGAAAGGTTCCAAGTCGGAGACAAGATCTGGGTCATCAATCACAACCAACACAAATTAGACCCAGGGTTACGCAGACCAGGCATTGTCATGGAGGTAAAGCCCAATAACACATATCTTATCAAAGGGATTGGAGCTCAAACCAAACTGAAAAGTATGCATCATGACTGACTTTGTTTGTGTAAGGCAAGGACAGCTCAACAAAATTTGAGGCTCTCTGTACCCAACGCCAAACTGGATCAATATCAAGCCTGTATATCAGATACTCTAAAGAAGATTCCCAATGTTCCGCCTTCCAGCACCCCAGGGGGAGATGTACAGAATCTTTGATTACTCCCTCTTAGGGAATTAACGCCCCAAGTAAATCACCGAGCAGCTCACTGAGTGGTTCACCTCCCAGTCAATAAACTGGTGGCACCATTATTGGTTACCCATCTATGACAGGGATCACTCAATCCAGGTCCTAAATGGAACACAACTTGATTAAGCCTCCTGACTCAAGAGGAAAATTACTCAGATAAGCCCTATGACCTCCATGACATACATGGACGGCATGTGGCTTGTCATGATACTATATAATATCCTATATTCATATCAAATAAAGTATCATTTTCTTATTAATCTTCCCCTTTATTTTGTTTATTATACTTCCCAGAAGTATAAGCTCAACAATATTAACAGAGATAAAGTAGTTGATGGGTGAATCAAATCAAACAAACAACATTCATATCAATCACATAGTAATTTCAAGAATGACATTTCTTCTTTACCCAAAACCCAAGGTATGGGACTGAGTTCTAACCTTGAGCCTAATCCTCTGCAGCCCGCCAGTTCAAAAGACCAGGAGCTCAGCTACCTGCAGCCTATTAATAGTAAACATATTATTAAAGTTGATGTCAACACACCAGGATCTGAATCATTGCTAACACCACAGGGTTTTGCCAGCAAAACTCCAGTGCCTGACAATAGAAGTTTTCTCAAAGTGACAACTCACAATACTGACAGTTTGAGTGGTGAAATCAGCAACCCTGCCAATGAGAAATCCCCTATGCCTTCCCCCAGCCTAAGACTATGTGATTGACACTAGTATTACTGACTTGGGAGGTGCCTTGGAGCAGGCGTACTTTTCACAGACTTTTCTTTGGTCTAGTACTTCCTTGATGTTTTCCAGCATGTTGGGCCACCATTAGCGTGTCTTGAGGTATTCATGTAAGTTTCTGCTATGTGTGGCCCAGATCTCTGTGGTAGCAAAAAATTGTATCAATTTTTTGTGTTAATGGTACATATAGTACTGTGTTGCTGAACGTTATATATGTTATTCAACATATTTTTGTTCTTGCAGACTTTCTCTTGGATATCCATGGTGTACCAGGTGGGAAACTCTCTTGGAGATTTCCCATTATTAACATAGGCCAATTAGGGTCTCTATCAGTGCATAGGAGGTTTTTAAAGTATAGCCTTGACAGGGCATCTGCAGTAAGCATTTCCTCGCATGGTTTATATTCAATTGTCATGGGTGATCTTAAAATGACGTTCATATATTAAGCTTGCTGTCTATATAGGTGTTGTTGTGTTTTAAAGAATCCCAGTGACTTGTATTTGGTTAGCAATTTGAATATTTGTGTGCATTCCAAATAGAAACTCCACTTCATGAGGCAGTGCACAATGGCTACCAATTCTTTGTTGTGTATAGGGTATCTTTGTTTTCCATCTGATAGTTTTCTTGACTTATGCGCCACCAAGAGGAAGTCTTTTTCTGCTGTTTGGATACAGAGTACACCTACTATTGCATAGTCAGATGTGTTGGTTTTTAACTCTGATATTCCTTCTTTATTTGAATACTGGAGGATAGGGGTGGTGATCATACATTTTTTAGTTAGTAAAAATGTTGATCTTGTAGTGGTATCCACACAAACTTAGTTGTTTTGCCTGTTATTGCAGATAAGGGAGCAGTCAAGGCGCCTCATTCAGGGATGAATTTTCTAACATATGCTACCATGCCTAGGAATTTACAAAGCTCACTCTTATTTTGTGGTGCTGACATATCTGTAATAGCTCTTATATTCTCTGGATCCAGTTTGATCTTATCCCTACTGATAATGTGGCCAATAAATGGATTTTTGGTTTAGAAGAATTCACACTTGGGGGGTTTGGCTACTAGCTGATTGTCTTGAAGGGAGTTGGGTACCATATGAGTGTTCTTTCAGTGTTATTCTTTGTTGCTTCTATATATGATTATATAATCTAGGGAGAATGTGGCTCTTTCCAATGTGTCCTTGAAGACTTTGTTCATGAAGGTTTCAAAGATACTGGAGGCGTTTATCATGCCAAAGTTAAGGACTACACATTCAAATGACCCATATTTAGCTCTGAATTCTGTCTTTGGATTTTCTTTGGGCTTGATACAGATTTGATAGTATCCTGCTGTTAAGTTGATATTTGTAAAGAATTGTGATCCGCCCAAAGTGTCAAAGAGGTTTTCAATCAGGGATATGGGATACCTGTTCTTAATTGTGACTTCATTAAGCGCTCTGTAGTTGGTAACAAGGCGCAAAACTACATCTTTATTAGCCACAAAGAATACTGTCACACTAAAGGGGGATTTGAAAGGTTGCATGAGCCCTTTTTACAAGGCCTCATCCAGGTATTCCTTCAATGCATCATCTTCTTGTGGTGTTAACCAGTAGAATTGGTGGGTCTTTGGTACACTTCCTTTTAGGTCAATCTTATGTTGGATGCCTCTGTCAGAGCCCAGAATGCCCTGGACAATTAGCTGGCCCTACTAGAGGCCAAAAACCCCACAGCTTGATAATCCTTACCAATTGTCTCCCAGAGCAAGAAAACCCCCTTTTAATCAACAAATGGCCCGGAATTTGTGAGACACATGAGCCTCAAATCCCTGGCTTCAATTCTATTAACAAATTTGGGCCTCTTAATTATCAGGAAATGGTACATTGGGAGCACAATTGTTTGATTTTGCAATAAGGCGCTCAATTAATGTGGGTTCTATAAATAGCTACAGCACCTTGGCATGTTGCAGATCAAGCAAGTTTCATGTTATGCTGACCAATAATAATCCCTCAATAAGCTCTAGTGAGCAATTCCCAGTTAAAATTGTAAGTTTGACTAAAAATGTTTCTACCAGATCCCTAGTGGCACAAAAGGTTGCATCTTTACCAGTAAGTATAAATAGTGAGGAGTAAAAGCCCTCCTCACTGTTGACATCTTAAATAAAACAAGCTTATGCCCAGAATTATTATCTTCTTGCAGAAATTATCTATTTTTGCTCAAATTTAATTATTCTGTTTGCATCTATTTGTGAATCCTCTACTCCATATAAACTTCCATATCTGTACCCTCCTGGCTATACTCCTGCTACCCCAGTCAATCCACTATGTGCTCTTGAATTGGAGTATTTCCACCCTTATCATCTGGATCTCCCTCCTGGTTGTGCTAAAGAGAGCCTCATGCCTGCTATGAAGGATATTCCTACTACTCCCCCCTTACTCAATGTGCCTCCTGCTCAGACTTCAGTAAGTGGGGTTTGTCTATATCACAGTATTTTCACAGTAGGTTCCATCATACCAGGAATTATCTAGCCAAGTAGAAAGGCTCAAAAATCCAGCAAACCATTTACAAAATTGACCCAATTAACGTCTTTAAATCAAACAGTCAATCATTAATGGGTTACAGCTGCTCCAGTCAGCCAGCTGAAACTGGTTCCCCCTTTCAAATTGACATTGTTAAATTGACGTAATTTAAGGGTTACCAGATACAAGCTTATTAATCAGCATGGTCATCAGAAATTGGTCACACAAGAGCTCTTTGCACCTGGACCAGATACTTACTTGACAATGTGGAAGGAATAGGAGCCCAGGATCCAGGTGGTATTGCTTAGTCAATTTTTGATATATAATGAATAATTTTCACTGTTTCAACTCTAATAGTTGAGTGCTCCCAAAAATTTACTCAATAAAAATCAATTATCCCTTGGTCTAATTTACTTTTAAAAGTGCATCCTGTAGTTGGATTGTTGCACTACATTCCCTACAATATGATTATTAGCCAGATCATAACTGGAAGATGGAGCCCTGCAGTTGTAACTTCATCATTGGCACCTCTCAATGTTAATTCAATGCCTGCTAATCTTGGAGTAGTTCCCCCTGTCTTTGAAAATGAAAATTGTGTTGCATCCCAATGTCCTGAATTTTATTCTGAAGATTCTCTGATGCTCTCACAGGCTATTTATCTTGGACTACTTTGGTTAGGATTAATTATTTTACTTAATCCTAGTATCTCATTTGGAAATTTTACAAAACGGTATTTGAAGCTGCGTTGGTGGTTAATCATTAACTCTATGTGAATTTGGGTGGTCATTCCCCACCACTTAGAGACAGCTTCTTACTACCCCGTGATTTCTGCCACATTACTCAACTCTTCAACATATGAGTTTTTGGAAGCAGTTTATCATGAATTTGTGTTTCTTTTCTCCTGCTCCATCAAGATATCTGTGTTTACCATGTTTATTTGTATCAGTTCTTTTATGAGTTTTCAGTTTGGACTTTTCTTTAATTTGTGGTTTCCATCTCCAGTTACAGTTGTTGACACTGGATCTTCTGTTTCCTATTTCTGCTGTGTTATGTCATTTTGGTGCCCAGATTATTTTCCTGCTCCACCTACTGATGAGATTTTGTGTGAAGTTTTTCAGCTTTATCATTATATTCCGTTTTGAGCCTTAGTCACAAGTCCCAAGTTTATAATGTGATGATGAAGGTTTCTGAGGATTCTTGTGAATGGTTGTTGTCTGCAGTGGAGCGCAATCCACGTGTTTTAACTGAAAGTGCATCTATGTACCCTTTGTTAAAAATTTTGTGTGTATCTATTGAGGAGCTCAAAGTATATTGTAAGTTGTACGCCTTCCAACAAGGTACTACTCTACTTTCAATATTCCTTCCTCAGTTTCTGGCCTACTGTCATACAATCAATGTTCCCAAGGTGAATAAACTCTCAGTGTTGTGGTTAGAAGTTAACCAGACTGCCCAGGATCTGACAGTTTTGGATTCCCTGTTAACCACAATTGAGGCCCTGGTAAGCCAAATTCTTTCTCTGGTCTCAAATCTGTTGGTTTCCAAACAAGGTTTGATGGAAGTTGAAGCTAAACCTGCTGCGCGCTCCTGGTTTTCTGGGACTAGTTCTGCAGTGGCGTCCCCCAGCCAGAGTCAGGACTGTTCTTCCCGTGGTTCCTCTCAGTTGCAATTGGCAATTTTGAACAAATCTTTTGAGGTAAATGAGGCGTATGTGGTGTCCACTCCCAAAAGTTCATTAGCTATGCTTCAGTATGTTGTGCCGGCAAATTCTTCTATAGTTGAATCTGAAGAGTTGCCCCTTGTTCCAATCAGTTGTGATCATCCTGTCATTCCTGATGCTGTCTAAGATATGATTGAGCAATATTTTCAGGAGCACCCTGCATCCTTAGCCACTGTCTGTACCACCAAAGAAAAGAAGGATCCTGCCAAGATTGCATTATTTGCTGCAAATAAATCAACTTCTGGTTATTTCTTGTTTTATGGTAACATTGATAATAGTCAAACAATCTATTAGTCAGCCATTCTGTTAGATAAAGATGCTTCTGAGAACTTTATGAGTGTTGAGACTGCTGATTTGCTGCAACTCACGTATCACCTGGGAATGCTTGTTAGGGGTGAGAACTGCCAAACGTTTCCCTCTTTCTAGCTCAAGAAGCCGGTGACATTTGTAGTTGTGGGTCAGTCTTTTACTGCAAGGTTCTTCATTTGCTCTACCCTCATGTATCTTATTATCCTGGGGTGGGCTGGTGGCGCAACTATAATGTATCAACCCTGTTAAAAGAGAATGAGCTACAAGTGGAAACTCTTTGGGCATATCTATCTGTATTCTGTTGTTAGGTATGTCCAAACTAGAGCAGTCCTCTCAGACCATTCAATTGGTTCCTGTTCCTGTCCCCGCAAGTTCAGATTTACCAGCATGCCTTCACACCTGGTCTGCAGCATTTGATGCAACTAGGGGCAAGTTCCTTTCCAAGCACACTCAGTTTGACTTTGAATTTAAAGTTACTGTTGATCTGATCCGTATTGCGTCTCCTATTTACCCTTTAACCTTGAAGGAAGATGCATGTTTAGAAGAGTGGACTCAAGATATGTTGACAAAGGGATACATTTTCAAGAAGGCTTTTTCAATATGATCCCCATTGTAGTTTGTTCAAAAGTCTGATGGGTTGCTTTTTCCTTGTGTTGACTACAGGAATTTGAATAAAATTATGATTCCTGATCCCTATCCCTTACCTCTCAAAGCTCAGATTTCCTGGTGCATCAAGAAGGCAAAGTATTCTTGAAACTTGATCTTTAGAATTCCTTCAATCAAATCAGGATTGCGGAAGGAATGGAATGGTTAACAGCATTCAGAACCAAGAAGGGCATCTTTTAGTTCTGTGTAATGTCTTTCAGTTTGAAGAATGCCCCAGCTTGCTTTCAGCAGTTAATTGATTTGGTCTTGGGGGATCTCCTAGGTGTATGCGCCACTGCGTATATGGACAATATCTTAGTATTCTCTCTGGATGAGGAGTTGCATAAAGCCCATCTGTCAGCAGTTATAGAGCGCATTCTCCAGACTAACTTGATCATTAAAAGGAGTAAATTTGAATTCTTTAAATGTAAGGTTACCTTTCTGGGTAATATTATCTTTGAGGATGGCCACACCATTGCCCCTGACAAGGAAGCTGCAGTTTGAGAGTATGCTATGCTGATGACAGTATCCCAACTCCATAGTTTTTTGGGTACCTGTACTTTCTTGAAGAAATTCACCCCTCACTTGTTCAAAGTGGCTGTGCCTTTATATTCTGCTAGCGGGAAGACAACTCTGGTCTGGATGCCTTAGTGCGCAGAAGCGTTTGCAGCAGTCAAGGCCCTTTTTTTGTCCTCCCCAATGTTGAGACATGTTGTGGGGTTCCTGTCCACCAGTCCCCAAGTGTGTCCTGGATTGTAGCCAGGGACCAGCAGGAAGGGGTTGTAATTCTCTAGTAAGTGAAAATGTATCTCAGAAATATTTATAGGGGTCATAATGGGCTTTTATTCACTCTCAGAAGGAAGATCCCCTTAGAAACCCTCTGGTATTTATCCCAAGGGGTCAAGGAAACAATATGGTTTTCCAATACTTGGAGTCCTCTAACAATATCTTAGACTCTTTGTACTTGGTCTTTGGCTCCTGCTCCTTGATCTTGGGCTCCTGCACTTTGGCCATGTGCTCCTGTACCTTGGTCTTGGGCTTCTGTGTTCCCATCTTGGGCTCCTGCAGTCTGTTCCTAACTCTAGCTTCCTACTCTTGGTCCTTTAATCCTTCTGTAGCTCTTGTGGCCTTTTAAATCCACTTTCTCTGGTCCCTGAAGAGTCTCAGATAGCTCTCCCTTTTATAGCCCCTTGTTTCAGACCAAAAATCTCTCTTAGAACTCTGGTTCTTCTAATCTTAAACTATTCTGTTTTTCTCCTTATATAATATACTAAGCCTTTAAACTAACTTTATCCAATAAAAGCCCTGAATTTTCTGTTTCTTCTCCTCATTTTTTAGGCTTTAACTCTTAAGTTAAAGCCCTTAAAACACTGATTAAATAGACTCCAGCTCACAGCCAATCACACGCCTCAATTAAACGGTTTCACCAAAAAGGTTTCCCCAGATGACCTGTCCTTGACCCTGGTTAAAACCTGAGGCTGTCTTGCTCTAGGTAAACAACTGCTCCACATTTCAAACAGTTTTGCTGTAGTTCCTGTCACGTTTCCCTGGCAAATCTTGAGCGCTTCTACATATGTTTTACTTAAGCAAATTTTGACCCCTCAATTTTTCAACATTTCTCTGTGTTTCTCCATGTTTCTTTCAACATTTCGCAACTTCAAACCTGCTTGCTGCTTGTCCTTTTGCCTCCCCTAGTTGTTCTTGATGAAATTTGCTATTTTGCCCTCACAGTTTCTCTGTTCTGTTTCCAGCTTCTTTTCAGCTCCCTTCTTCTTTAATCCTTCTTTCTAAATAAATTTATAGTTCTAACAAATTATATTTTATTTTTCCTTCTCTTTCTTTTTTATTAATTATTTTTAATCATTTTTTAATCATAATCAGGCAGTATTTAATTATTCTTTAACTGCTTCTTTTTTATCTATATTTCCTCTCAAAAGTCACTAAAATCAGCTCTTCCAGCCTCTGCATCCAGTCTGGCTAGTTCATCCTCTCAGTTCTTCAACACCAAATTCTGGTCCTTTGGCCATCCTGCTTTTTGATCAGCTAGTCCTGCATCCAAAATCTTCCTGTCCTTCAACTTCTCCTCAGCCAGTTCCTAAACAAATCTTCACTAGGAACTTTCTTTGTTCCTCCTTCACACTGAACCATATTGGTTCCCACAATTCAATATGAATTAACAGTCCATCAACTAGCCTTCACTGTGGTTAAAAAGTCCCTCTTGCTAGTCTTCTCTGTTAATTCTGTGAACCACCTTGGTTTTTTATCTCAGTCCCCATTACCAGAACTTGTAGACCCAGTAATGAGTCTACATTGAACTGGCGTTTGACTGGGCCCTTGCAAGTGGCAATCCACTTAGGTCATTCAACCATAGATCAATGTCTATGTGTTGTCTTTACTCACCCAGGTGATTAAGTCTGGGCTTTCAGTTGCAGAGTAATCAGCTCTACTTCCCAGAGGCCTGATCACACCAAGTTCTGCAACTTGCTTCCCTGAGCAAGCCGCCTTAGTGACACCTCTGAGCAAATCTATGCCTTCCAATGCTCATGTTGGGTTCCCCCAAAGCTCCCATAGGGGCATAAACAAGGACACCCTACCTGTTCTTTAGGTAGGGTGCTTGCTCACAGACCGCCTACAAGCGTATTAGGGTATATAGAGCTCTAAAACTCTTCCTCTCCCTGGCAGCCTGTGTTACCCGCCAGGGGTCCAAAACCTACTCCCCCCAGACAGAAAAAGTTCCCTGCTTGCTATTTCAGTCTTCACTCTTCCGAAGCCACAGTTCCCTGCAAAGTGAAGCACTATAGCCCAAAGCAGCTAATTTCTTCTGCTGGGTGGAGGCAACATCTGCCCCTGGTAGTCCTATGTTACCTACCAGGCAGGCCTTACTTACCCTAGTAGACCATGTTACCTACTAGGCTCACCCTACTTACCTCTAGTAGCCCTATGTTACCTACTAGGCTCACCTTCAACAAACAACCAAACCTTTGCTTGGCCAACATTATCCCCGCCTGCAAACCACCAAACATGTGGATCACCACACATGTGGATCCCAAACTTCCTTTTGTGGTTTCCACAGATGCTTCAAATATGCTGTGACTGGTGTGTTGTTGCAGACTGCTGGTGATGAGATAGAGAGACCTGAAGAGTATTTCTCCCAGAAAATGGAGGCTCAAGAACGCAACTACATGATTACAACAAGGAATTTTTGGCAGTCGTGGAATTTTTAAGGCATTGGCATCACCATCTCATGTCAGCACGCCGCCCATTTGTAGTAAGAACTGACCATAAAGCTCTTCTGTACTATCAACAACCCAGGGTTTTGTTGGGTCACTAATCCAGATAGCATGGTGACTTGACATGATACAAGTTCTGCTATAAGTTCATTAAGGGATCTGATAATCACTTGGCGGATGCATTGAGTAGAAATCCTTCTCATCTCTCAAATGCTAGTATGGACGTTGAGTTTAACATGCATACAATGATTCCATACAAGGATGTGGTTCCTTTTGTACTACCTCTGCCAGCTATGCTTGCCACCATGTCCTTGACCAAGGGCGCAGACTTAGACATATATTCCAAAGTCAAGTTTTTACAGCCCCTATCCAAAGGTTATGATAGGTTACTGGAACTAGCATGTACTCATCCGGTTGGCCAGCCGCAATGTTATCACAAGATAGGGCCAATTTTATACCATCAAGGTTGCTTTTGGGTCCCAGAGGGAACTATTTGGGATGAAATCATGGAGGCCAATCACACCTGCCCTACGGCAGGCCACCCAGGGAAGAATAAAACAATGGAGTTACATTGCCAATAGTTTTCTTGGAAAGTTTTGATGGTGCAGGTGATGGCTTACATTTGAGACTGTCTGTTATGTGTTTGGTCCAAGGCAAGCAGGAACAAGACAACTGGTTTGTTGGTTCCACTGCAGCCAGCTGCAGGACCATGGATGTCAGTGTTGGTAGAATTTATTGGAGAAGTTCCAAATTCCATTGGGTTTAATTCAATCATGGTGGTGGTGGTTGATTGCTTCACAAAAATGGCACACTTTGTTCCCTGCTCAAGCACAATTACTTCAGTAAAAACAGCTTGGTTGTTTGTGAATAGAATCTTCTCCCTGCATGGCATTCCAATGGAAATTGTGAGTGACTGCAGGCCCCAATTCATTGCTCAGTTCTGGGAAGCTTTTACTGGGATACTAGGTATCAAATTGAGCTGTTTCACAGCTTTCCACCCCCAATCTGATGAGAAAACGGAGAGGTTAAACCAAAATTTAGAGGTCTACCTATGCTGCTACACAAATACAAGACAAGATAACTGGTGTGATAACCTACGCATGGCAGAGTTCACATATAATAACGCTTCATACACATCAACTCAGGTTTTGCCATTTTTTTGCCAATGTAGGCTACAACCCTTCATCCAACATGAGTCCTATCTTAGTTAGCAATGTGGAAGCGGCAACTGATCAAGCCGCTTCATTGAAGCAAGTCCATCAGGAGCTCCAGGTTACTCCTGCTGCTGCTGTGACAACTTACAAGGAATACACAGATCTCAAGATCCAGAAAGGTCCAATGTACAGGCCAGGTGATCTGGTCATGATTGATGCTTGCAATATGAAACTGAAGGTCCCCTATCTCAAATTAGGTCCCAAGAAAGTTGGTCCTTTCAAGCTTGAACGTCAAATTGGTCCCTCTGCATATCAACTAGATTTACCCCCGGCTTTCAAGATTTTCCACACTTTTCATGAATGCCTTCTTACCCCCTTTAAGGGTACAGAGACTCCTTCTTCTCAGCCCATTCTTGTATAAGGAGAACTTGAGTATGAGCTAAATTGTATTTTGGCTTCCTGTAAGAATCAACACTGTTTGGAGTATTTGGTGTCATGGAAGGGTTATCCTGATTTCAAATTTCATGGGTTCCCCATTATGATTGTTCTAATTCCCCAGATCTGATCCAAGAGTTCTACCAGAGCAATCCCACTACTATTGGCCACCCTGAGTGTAAGAGAGGGGGGCTAAACTAACTAAGCTTGGCTCCCATCCCGGTGAAAGGAGCCACCAGGATGCCGCCCAGTGAAGAAACGGGATGGCCGCTCTAAGGGGGGACCAGAAGAAGGACACAGGGGACAGTTGAGGGAAGTAGGAGTTCAATCCCATCAACACAAGGCCAGTGATCACCCAAGGGGCACAAGAGACAACAGGAGGAGGAATCTAAAGAACCTCAGGGGGGACCAACACGCTCTCATTTATGCTAAAAGGGGGAGGCACAGATGTCTTCTCTCCCTCAGTGGAGGGCAAGATGTAATCAACAACATTCAAATCTAAGTCATCACACGTCAAGCTTTTCACCACGGCCTCTCCAGAGAGGAGGAGACCACTAGGGAAATCCAGAAGTCTAGAGGGGTGGTCCCCCACAAGCTGGGCAGAAGAAGTGATTTTAGACCACAAGTCAGGCGAGGTCAACCAAAGGAGCAACAGGAACAGAGCCAAGGAAAACACAACAAATTTTAACACAGGGAATATCTTGGTTGTGATCTCCTCAAAATTTGGGGAAGATTTGTAAGGTTTTGGTATGACAGACAAATAAAAAATAGGCCAAAGGGGGAGCCACAAGCAGGAGACCAACGGAAGCAGCAGAGCGGGTCTATATGGCTTGGGCGTGATCTCGGGGGTCTTAAGTCACAAGCTAAAGCAAAAACGGGTTCAAAATCAGTAAATTTAATAAAAAAATCAGAATAATAATAGAAGTTATAATGAAATTTAAATAGATTTTGAAGTTCAAAGTTGATTTTTGAAAGTGAAAGCAAAAGAAAACAACAACTATACGCTGGAGCCTATTCTTAGGAGTCCAGAGGAGTTTCCCGGGTTCAAAAGTGGGAATAAAAGGTAAGCAAGACGGAAACCACTAACACTTTAATTTTAGATGATAGAAACCAAAAGCAGGGTTCCACTCAACTAAAGTACTTTAAATAAAACACAAGTGCAAACAAATTCCAAACTTTTAATGAAATTGACAATTGACAAGCAGGGGACATAAAGTCCCCAGACATGGTTAAAAGAGAATGAGTTGCTGTGAAATGATCACCTGACCATTTTGTGTTGCATGTGATTGGCTAGGTGATAAAATTTGCTGGCCAGAGCCAGGGGTGCTGGAGAGTTTCAGATTAATTTCTGTAGGTCCATCTGATTGGCTGGAAGACACCTCAACCAGTTCAGGTTCATTTGAATTTCTGGTCCTAGATGTAGCATCATTTGATTGGGCAGTCCTGATTGTTTTTAAAAGGGGACAACACCATGCTAACAAATAGTCCAAATTGACCAGTGTTTCTTCCCAGGCCGGAGCAGCCAAAGCCAGAGGGTCTGCAGGGTAGGCCAAACAGATCCCTCATCAACAGTATGAGCTAAATCTCCTAGAGAATTGAGTGGCTTGGCTGTAATTTTTGCCCCTTTTTTGGTGCGGCAGGGGAAAACGGTTTGATCCAAGGCCAGAGGTGGCAGTGAATTTACACTGAGCTTACCTTAGCCGCAATAAAACTCCTGCCTGCCCACAATAATTTCTCCTTATCCATCTCCCGGATGGTGGTATTGTGCCCAGGGCTAAAGCAGAGGGTAATGTCACAGTAGGTTCCATCATACCAGGAATTATCCGGCCAAGTAGAAAGGCTTGAAAAGCCAGAAAACCTTTACCTAAATTGACCAAATTAACAGATTTAAATCAAACAGTTGATCAAAAATGGGTTATGGCTGCTCCAGTCTGCCAGCTGAAACTGATTCCTCCTTGCAAATTGACATTGATAAATTGACATAATTTGAGGGACACCAGATATGAGCTTATTAATCAGCATGGTCATCAGA
Source organism: Entomophthora muscae (assembly GCA_014839935.2). Lineage (NCBI taxonomy): Eukaryota > Fungi > Entomophthoromycota > Entomophthoromycetes > Entomophthorales > Entomophthoraceae > Entomophthora > Entomophthora muscae. Next base: position 85,156 of record QTSX02006450.1, on the reverse strand, counting down.
AATTGGTCACACAAGGGTTCTTTGCAACCTGGACCAGATACTTACTTGACAATGTGGAAGGAATAGGAGCCCAGGATCCAGGTGGTATTTCTTAGTCAATTTTTGATATATATTGAATAATTTTCACTGTTTCAACTCTAATAGTTGAGTCCTCCCAAAAATTTACTCAATAAAAATCAAAATATCCCTTGGTCTAATTTACTTTTGAAAATGCATCCTGTAGTTGGATTGTTGCACTACATTCCCTACAATATGATTATTAGCCAGATCATAACTGGAAGATGGAGCCCTGCAGTTGTAACTTCATCATTGGCACCTCTCAATGTTAATTCAATGCCTGCTAATCTTGGAGTAGTTCCCCCTGTCTTTGAAAATGAAAATTGTGTTGCATCCCAATGTCCTGAATTTTATTCTGAAGATTCTCTGATGCTCTCACAGGCTATTTATCTTGGGCTCTTCTGGTTAGTATTAATTATTTTACTTGATCCTAGTATCTCATTTGGAAATTTTATAAAACAGTTTTGAAGCTGCGTTGGTGGTTAATCATTAACTCTATGTGTATTTGGGTGGTCATTCCCCACCACTTAGAGACAGCTTCTTACTATCCCGTGATTTCTGTCACAAGTATTGGGGCTGGCCAACCAGTTTTTGTCCCATACTGGGAGTTGGTGTCCCCTAGATACTGCAGTCAACTACCTGATCAGAATTGCGCCTATTGTGTACATGGCCTTCCAGGCCCAGCCTGCCTCCCCTGTGGGAGGCCATTTGGACTCTGGTATGGGCTATGACAGCCTCTGTCGGATGGTGAGCCTGAAAGCTTCTCCTGTAATACTGAGGGTAATTCTTGAACAAACTGCTGATGTATGGGGTCCTGTTAATGTGATGCTTCTATATCTTTAAAGTGGATGATTTCATATGTACAGGTGTTCCAGTCAATTTCAATGGTTTTTTCTTCTTCTTCTTTTTTGGTAATCTTTACAAATACTTGATCTCTCATGAGGGTGTCAAGGTGAGTCAGATATACATAAGGGGGTACTTCTCCTTGCTTTATTATGAGTGTGGTACTTTCCTAATTGATGTGATGTTTTTTCTTTTTTATTCATTCTAGGCTAAGCACTATATAGTACGCTGGTATTGAAATGATAAGGTCACTAAGGGTAGTTTGAAATCCCCTATCTGTGCCAGGAAAGGTAAACCTCTCTGTTGAAAGGTGTGCTCCTGTTATCTGCCATGACAACTCTTTTGATGTTGCTTTAGATTGTGACTAATTTCATGAGGCTGGAAAATTTCTTGTCAACAAGGAAATGGTCTTCTTCAGTGTCAAATAGTGCTGCACCTGGATATCTGAAAAAATGGAAAGTATAAGTGAGGAGTTTATTTCTGGTTTGGGCGGCAAACAGTATGTGATTGCTGGAGGGTGCTTGTATCATGGTAATTGAATCCAAATCTTGGTCCCTGTACAAGACTTGATAAGTGGGTAGGGTGTCTTGCCCAAGCACTCCACTGAGCTTTCCCATCCTTAGGTGCATTATCAGTACTCATCTGATTCACCTGAGTTGTACATTTTCTGTCTGAGGGTGAGAATTATTGGCTTAGTTGGTCTGTTTACTGGGTTGAGTATCATTCTTTATCAAGGGACTCTATTTTTCTTGTTGCTTGCGTGTAGATTATCAGATTTCTGATCATCTTGCTTTCCTTTCAAGAATACATCCTGGAGGTTCTTACAACATCCCATATCAAAATGACAACTGATGTGTGTGGGGAGATCATTGTAGAAGTCCAGATATAGTCCAGCCTCATCAAAGTTGATGGTGCCAGGAGCTTGATCATGTATGTCTTTGTATGCTGTGATATACTTCTCAATGGTTCCCTCCATTTTAAAAGTTCTGAGTCATTTCATGATCACCACGTCAGAATTTTTTATGGAATACTTTTCCAAGAAGGCTTTCTTGAACATATTTCAGTCTTTATTGTGACCAGGATGTTGATCAAACCATTCACTTACAAAGCGTGAGGCAACCCCATTAACACATAAAGCAAGTTCACTTACCCAGAGTTTTCAGGGATAGCCTACTTGTGTGAACTTATTTTGGGTGCTTTGAATCCAGAGGTTGGCATTTTAATAGTGTGGTCCACAAACGTCCCAAAATCTGCTGAGTGTAGACGTTGAAATACAATGTTGGGTATATCAGGTGGCTGTGGGCTTGTAGCAGTTGGAGGTGGGTTCAGGGGTTTACAAGTGTAGAAAAGTTTGTACTTTTTGGTGGGGACAAGGACATTGTTAAAGATGGTGAAACCTGTAGGGACGTCTTGTCTTTCTTTGTAGTCTCTCCCACCAGTGGTAAGTGTCATCTGCTGGTTTTTTATTGGTTAAATTTTTACTTATAGTTGTGTAGGTGTGGATAACCTACCTGTGCTACCACTGTTGAGTATATACTTCTTGGAAGTATATGAAACAAAATAAAGGGGGAAATTAAGAAGAGAATAATACTTTATTGATATAAATTTAAATTATTATATAGTATCATGAAAAGACAAACACTGTCTATGCACGTCATGATAGTCATGAACTTGTCAAGGTGATGCTTTATTTGGGACTTGTAAGAATTTATCCCCATATAAGATGAGCAGCTGATAATAGTGCCACCAACTTAATAATTAATTGGGAAATCACTTGAGGAATCACTTCACAGAAGGAAGTAATTGTAGATGTTGCAACATTTCTTCTTATAAAGAAATAAGATTTACCACAGTAACCACTTCAATTCCAACACTGTTGTTCTGAGAAACCAAGATTTGACAATATGTCATCATTTTCAGTATTTTAAAATAAAATTAATATCTTAAAACTATGACAAGGATGTTAAATTTTCAGATTTTGATTCATCAGAAAACTGTTATCAGAATTAAAGCAGGTATCATTATCACTAAATTGGGTGAATATAAAGGAAAAATTATTTCATATATATCTGTAATACCCAAGTATTGAGGGTAAAACTTTAGTAACATAAGATGGCAGGTTGGGCAGCTCAAAGCCGTTCAAGGCGTAAACAATTTGATAAAAGTTTATTGCCTGATGGAAGGCTTTGGCAAGGATGTTACATTGTCTAAGGCTGACAGCAAGGTACAGTAGTGTAGCTGCAGGGATCACGTAAGTAGCCAAGTTGGGAGTTGGGCAAGATGACGCCAGAGGTGTCCACGGGTTCAAACCATTGAGTTGAGGTAAGTTGGCTCATTGTATGATATCCCTTTTGATCCCTGTGGTTCAAGACTAAGCTGAGCATTAGTTGTCTGGTTGCCCCCTATCTCAAGGTAAGCTGTCAAGACAGCTGTGAAGATGATGTAGTTCATCTTCTGACTTGGGGAGGGGTAATGGGTTTAGTAAGGTTACTTGCTTATCCTAGGTAAAGGATTGATTGATGTGATAATATTGAAAAGGATATTCACTCAATGATAGCACAAACTATCATTGAGGGGTTTGTCTTTATTTATACTAGTGGACCTGCAAGGCATGATTATTGGAAGATATAGCATTGGGGAATCAAGAGTCTGAGTTGCATCTATTATTCCCTTTTCTGGATTGGCTTGGGTGGTTGGCAATTGAGAAGGTTTGGCAGGATCTCAGTTTGCATTGGCATAGTGCAAGTTGGGCATTCTTCATGCATTCAAATTCATTTACTGAATTTGATGCATGATTTTCACTATTGGAGGGCCTGTCATTCCATTCCCCATTTGATAAGCCCCCAAATTGGGCAACAGTTCCTCCTAATTTTGGCTTTGGGAAAATTGCCTTTCCTGGTTTCCCAATTTGGCTATTTCCCAAAGGAGTGGATGGGAACTGGCCTGCTGGCATGGGAGGGCAAAGGCTGGCAGGCTGGCTCATGGGTACCTGGTTTGAGGATGGCTTGCAGGTGGGGCTGGCAAGAGTGGTGGGCGCTTGTGCAGTGGCAGTGGGCATCTGCTCAATGGCAGTGAGCGTCTGTGTGTTGGTGGCGGGCTTCCGCGTGGTGGTGATGTGTATCTGCTTGGTGGCAGCAGGTGCCTGTGCATTGAAGACGGGCAACAGCTTGGTTGCGGCAGGCTTCTGCATGGTGGCAGCATGTATCTACTTGGTGGTGGTGGGGGCCCGCGTGGTGGCAGTGGATGTCTGCTTGGTGGCGGTGGGTGCCTGCATGTTGATGGTGGGCAACGGCTTGGTTGTGGCAGGCATCCACATGGTGGTGGCATGTATCTGCTTGGTGGCTGTGGGGGCCTGCGCAGTGGTGGCAGGCGCCTGTGCGTTGACGGCGGGCAACAGCTTTGTTGCTGCGGGCTTCCGCATGATGCCAGTGTGTATCTGCTTGATGACAATGGATGTCTGAACGTTGGTGGCGGACGTCTGCTCAGTGACAGTGGATGTCTGCACGTTGGTGGCAGACATCTACTCAGTGGCGGCAGGTGCCTCCACGTTGACAGCAGGTGCCAGTTTGTTGGTTACACAACTATAAGTGCCAGCAATATTCCTGACAATATCATTGGGTTATTCTCTGATCACACCTTATGTATTGTGAGATATAATAACATTTGAGATGTCCTTTTTAGATTCAAAACTACCCCTTCCCCTGCTGTGAGAGAGGTAACCATCAGCATTTAAACTGTCTGCATGTCAACTGCCTGGATGTTGACACTTATCCAAAATTCAGACATCCAACCTGAATTTGACACTTAGGCTACAGATTGCAAACTAATTTCATAATAAGGTACTTTTTTATCATATCATATAGATCAGGAATGACAGTTTCCTCTTTCCTTAACTCAAGGCTTTGGATGTGATTTGACTCCTAGCCAATCTGGACTGCAGGCTACCAGCCTTGAGGATCAGGGGATCACCTGCCCATGTTTTTTGGGATCAAATCTCCCAAGATTTGACCCAGAGATGCCCTTGAATACAAAGAACCTATTTCAAAGTTACTAGTAGTGGTATATAATGAGCAGCACAACCATTTGCTAAATGGAGGCAAAGAGGCCCCTGCTGTTAGGAATGAAGTATGGAAATAAGATTCCATGAGCCACTAGAACTTCAAACCATTGACTACTCCAATTATCTTATCATTCATCCAAGAAGACCCAGAAAGAAACAAGACAAGATAATTCATAAGACAAGGAAAGGAGCAAAGAACCATAAGATTTATTGAAGCACCATAAGGAGAATGATGGATAAGAGTTAAGAGAAAGGGAAAGGTAATTTATACTCATCAATTCTTGAATGTGAGGAGTCAAAGATGCTTCAAGAGGGATATAGCATTTTGAAGATGTATTTTAATATGTCACAGTGGTTAAAAAAGTGGCACTAATAGATTTCTCTTGGTCTCAGCTTTCATGAATGCCTTTAAGCGTCAAGATTGGTTCTCTAGCCGCAGAGATATGATTTTTTGAGGATCAGCAATTATGTGTAAGAAGACAGATAGTTTGAAAGGTATTTGGACTGCAAAAGCACTTGGAAATGGCACAATTGAATTAAGTTAATATAAAAACCTATTTTAAATCAAGTTCAAAATTGATAAAATCAAGTGGATTGATACAAAATGTTGTCAGGATTCTGAATCCTGACACCTGCCATTGGCCTGATGCATATCTTGGTAACTAATGGAAACCAGATACCTGAGAAAGGCACTGACCAGCAAACCACTCTCAAGAATACTGCTCCATAACAGAAGGGTCTTGCAACCCTTATGAAATATTTAGCCAATGAACGCTCTCTCTGTGCCACTTTGCCACCCTTAAACCTAGGTGTTATGCCCATCTAATTTTCTTGCTCCCAATTATTAGACCCCTGGTCATTATATTTGAAGTCTGGTAGTGGGGTACTATATAAAGCCCTAGACCATGTGCCTGACTTTATTACCATTTTGAAATATAGGTTATGAGATATTGTTTCTCCCAATTATTCACTTATTTGATCTCAGTTATCTGCCAGTTTAATTCTAGTCCTCCTGGCCCTCCAGCAGTTTTCTGTACTCAAGGTGCTCCTTACAGGCCTGTCCATTTTATTAAATACCCCTTAAACCCTGAGTATATAGGGTATATCACTGCAAATATATTAGCACAGGATCCCTTGGCCTGAACTAAAGATCTGACCAGATGTAACAGAAAGGGCCCTTGGTTTATTAATGAACCCCAGCTGTTTAAAGATAAGTACAAATTCCTCCCTGCCTACCAACTGGACATGGAGCCGCCCATCACCCCCAAACTGATGCCTGTGTCCGCAACCAAGCTCCCCTTGGACCACACCAATAAGCTATTAAGGATAGTTCAAATTGCCCTTACTGGGGTGTTTGACACTATCCTTCTGACCTCTGGCCTGTGGTCTTGGGTGGAGAAATCTGTCATACCTATTTAAGTTAGTGCCAATTCTCTGTTGGGCTCTGCCCACTAATCACGCAGCCCACCTGATCCCAGAAAATGATGGAGGAGCAACCAAAGTTGGTTCCCTGGTAGTATACAAGAGAAACCTGCTCAACTGTTTTTCTATTTACAGTTCTGGATGTGGTAACCTTTTAAGTTTTTCTTGTAAATTTTGGGACCTTTAGGTTCATGCTCCCGGCTCTCCCAGTATGAGCAGACTGACTATGTGCTTGTGTTGTCACCTCATTGTCAGGCTGGATGTGCTATTGGCTGCTTCATCATCCCCACATACAGAGGCTCTGTTGGTAGACCCTCTTGGGCGCCCATGGCCTTGGCACTCTGCTGGCTGCACTTGGCTGTCATTTGAGCTGCATAATATTTTTCATCAAAGCAAATAAGAATAACTGTTACTAATTTTGTTTTTTTTATTTTGGACTTTTTACACTATTTTGGATATCAATTTTTTGTGTTGCCATGTGATACTCTTATGTGTATCATGTTTCTATATTGGCTTGATTGGCCTATCTTTATAACTTTCATATCTTTTAAGGGATTTCTAAAATATTTGATCAAATTTTACACTCAAAAAGACATTAAGGATATTTCCATCCAATATTTGTTTCAGATTCAATATATCTATTTAGACACCTTAGCACTGAGACAGTGCTGATCATGATATGTTTATGTTTTGGTTTTATGTGTTGTGAGGTCAATTTGCTATGGCTCTGGTTTTTGTGATTGAGCTTTGCATTATAGTGCACAACTTTTGTGCACCTGGCTCAAAGCATAGTAAACATTGTAGAAAATTGGAAAATATCTGATTAGATTGTATTTTGAGATCTTGATCTTACTATGTAATTATGCTGTGTTATGAGTCTGATATGAATGTTGTGTATCTGATTTGGTTTACTAATTAAATGCTGAAAACCCATTAGCTAAGTTGAATTATTTATTTGATGGTATGTTTCATTTTGTGTGCAACTTCAGTTTGCTTTATCTGGCTTTGATGTGTACATCCCAACAACTGTGAAAAGTACAGTATAAGAACTAAAGCAACTCTATCTTGATCTCCAAGCAGAAAAAAGTTGAGTAGAGTGCCTGATGACCTCCTACTAACCTACTGTCATATGATAAGACCATCCTTCAGCCCAGAGGGGTGAATAAACTGCATGGTTGACCCCCTGATAAGGCTTTAAATATTAAAAAACTCAACCAGAGATCTAAGCTCCTCCATCAAGCTAGGCTTCTCACCATTAAACATGCATCATGAACTTACCAAACAAGGATTGGCATTAACTTGTGATTAGGATCAATACTCCTTTAAAGGGTACTGCTGCTCCCTGAGGAAATGAATTATACTATATATTCACTTTCTCTATATCAAAGATATGATCATGTCTTGCAGCATTATTTCTTATCAATGTAATTCCAGGTGATTGATTGTTACGATAATACTCATAATTTTGGCAGTCTGGCATCAGTTGGTTTAAGCATATCAGGCTGGCTTGAGTTTTTAAAAACTTTATGCTTGGATTGATGGCAAGTTAAAACGTGTGGCAGGCGTTGATATCCTTACATCTGGCTTTGAATTTAAAAACCTAAACTTGGATCTTGATATTATAGTTCATGTTTGAATCAACTTGAAATAAAGGCAGCATTTCTGGAGAATCTTAAGCTTTGGAAATAAGCAATGTATTGGATCCTTGCTGCCTTTTAAGGAATTGCAGCCCAGGATTTAAGGAGGGTGCAAATCCGAACAATACTAGGCTTTGTCTTCATAGGACAGACAGTAAGGATTTCAGGCTCGGGCGAAAAGAGACGAGAGCAGGGGAGTGAAGTAGCGGGCACGGCAAGGTATTTTCTGGCCATTTTAGAAAGGTTTGGAAAAGGCAAGGACGAGCGAGACCAGTACTCAAGCTCGCTTCCCCGGTTGGGTGTTTCGGACAGGGTAGCCTCGCTCAAGTATCTTTCCAGCTCATCGATGTCTCTGGGCTTCTTGAAAGTGAATTTCGCCATAAGAGCAGCGTCATCAGCTTCTGCTTTAGCCGAGGGAACTAACGGCCCAGACTTGAATGCTGCGTTCCAGACTCCGATGACATCAGAGCGAGCTTTATCAGACAAATCTTTTCCCCACCCCAGCTCATCCCAGTATTCAAACTTACGCAGAGGATCCATCGCAGTAGTTATTGAATAGACGGTGGAGTTCGTAGAGGTGTTATAGAAGTTGTTAAGAGTATTGTGTGCCCAAAACGCAGCTGTTCGCATGGGATATGAAGATTCTGACTTATTGAAGGCATCAATTCGTTTAATTAACATGTGGTAGGCAGGTATCAACTCGTTTAGTGAAGGAAACCTGTTAACATTTAGAGGAAAGTTAATAGGAGATGTACCTAGTTAAGCTTAAAAATTCAGAGAGCTCCTTGAAGTTGGAAAGAAGAAGGTAAAGCCTTTGGAGATACACAAGGTCGCTTTCATCCAACTTATATGGAACTAAATCTTCAAAGAAGTCGCATGTCTCATTGTATGCTTCCTTAGTTCTTATCACTCTTTCAATAAAGTAGATAGTGGAGTTGCACTCGTTTGAACAATCCAGCTTTAAGGCAAATAGTTGCTTATAGTTTAGTTGGCATAGCGTTTGATAATGATGCACCTTCATATTGGAGCTCCTAAAAAATAAGTTCAGTTGATAGAACCACAAAATAGACTTACATAATACCAGATATTCCGAATCTAGTTTTGGTGAGGGTTTCTATTTCGTGGGAAGAGTTATAAATTTCTTCCTCGGATTGTTGGCTTGGTGATTTGGAAGAGAGCCCATCTGTCAAAGCCTTTTGGATGGCAGATGACATTATAGAGGCAATACAAGGAATGTGTTGGTTTTCCATAGTGAAGTTAAGATCTTCACGCTGAGAAGCTAGAACCTCGAGCTCTTTAAGCATAGTCACAACCATTGGAGAGTCGTCTGAGGTGATCGTGAAAAGATGGCCAGCAACGCCAAAGTCATCTAAAACTCTGACTAGTGAATCTGCTAGGTTAGCCCCGGAATAAGACCCATCAGGATATTCATAACCGATCAAGAATTCTCTTCGGTTCCAAGTGTCATCAATAAAATGGGCAGAGATCTCAAGAAAGTCTTTGTCTCCCGTAGTAGAAATGAGCCTGAGAGTTAAAGAAAGGGACTCTTGGTTTTGAAGAAGTTTAGATACCTTTCCTTTAAAAACATCATATCTAGCCGAAACACTGGCTTGTAAAGAAAAATGCATTAGGCAGTGATAGGGTATCAATAGGGGGAGATCTCTGAGCTGCCCTTAAAACTTCCTTGAATGAGGTGGATTCAAGTATTTCTAAGGGGAGACCGAAATCAAGCGTGAATTCTATCAACTTCCTGTTCAGTGATTCAGGGGAAGCTTTAGCACCCTGGTGGGTGGGGGCAGGAGATTTTCTGGTGATCTTCTGCTCGATGAAGTTTGTTCTCACTTTAATTGCAGAAATCCCGTCTTTGGCTATTCCATGGGCACGTAAAAGATGTCGGCCTATGTTACTGGTGGAGCCATCGTGGGAAGTATACTTTTTACCACACCCAGAGACAAGGCATTCCACATGGCGGGTCGAGTCTTCACGTCGCGTACGCCGAGCGTAGCCCTTTGTAAATATCCAGCTTCGGATAGCTCGACCTGACTGCTTGGATTTTTTGTCAACAGCTGACTCGTCCGTGGGAGGAGCAGATGACTGATCAAAACTGAGGGTTGTCAGTTGATGGTTGAATTCTTCGGTTGACATTATATCCGTGTATAGGTGGTGAGGGTCGGATGAAGGTCCTTGTGAAGGGTAAACGGTACTAACCCGGGACGTTAAACTCGACTCAAGTATAAGACCCGAAATGAATTTTAGAAGGCCTGTGCATTCGAAATAACAAGCGTAAACTCGTTGGGCCTGCCTATTTGCTAAAAAATAGATAATCCAAAATAGATTTTGAACCAACCTTGCATAACTTAAGAAGTGCCTCGTTTCTAGAACGACTTGGTAATTTCGCAGGCAAGTGAACTACCCTATAAAATCTTGAATCGAAGTCGAGACAATCGTTCTTCGCAGCGCGATGCGAAACCACCTAAATCATGGCAAATAGAACTCTTGTCTTGAAGTTGTATGGCATAAAATATTTAATTGTAAATTAATATCTCATAATTAGGGTAGGCTGTGATATAACCAATCCATAACTGAATTTCAGTTCAGCATCACCTAAATTACCCACATTCATCGTTTCACACCAATCTCATGGTCACCCTCAATGTCAGGATTGACAATTCTTTTACTCTTGAAACCTGGGCCCAAGGTTGGGATTCAAACCCTGAACCTGAATCCCCACAGGCTGCCAGCCCTATGAACCGAGGGGCTGCCTGCCCGCATTTTCCTAAGGTTGAGCCTCCGCAAGCTGAAGCCAAGAATTGTCATAGTAGGTTCCATCATGCTGAGAATTATCCAGCCAAGTAGAAAGGCTTGAAAAGCCAGAAAATCTTTACCTATATTGACCAAATTAACAGATTTAAATCAAACAGTTGATCAAAAATGGGTTATGGCTGCTCCAGTCTGCCAGCTGAAACTGATTCCTCCTTGCAAATTGACGTTGATAAATTGACATAATTTGAGGGACACCAGATATGAGCTTATTAATCAGCATGGTCATCAGAAATTGGTCACACAAGGGTTCTTTGCAACCTGGACCAGATACTTACTTGATAATGTGGAAGGAATAGGAGCCCAGGATCCAGGTGGTATTGCTTAGTCATTTTTTGATATTTATTGAATAATTTTCACTGTTTCAACTCTAAGAGTTGAGTCCTCCCAAAAATTTACTCAATAAAAATCAAAATATCCCTTGGTCTAATTTACTTTTGAAAATGCATCCTGTAGTTGGATTGTTGCACTAAATTTCCTACAATCTGATTCTTAGCCAGATCATTACTGGAAGATGGAGCCCTGCAGTTGGAACTTTGTCGTCGGTACCTCTCAATGTTAATTCAATGCCTGCCAATCTTGGAGTGGCCCCCTGTCTTTGAACCTTGAAATTTTGTTGCATCTCAATGTCCTGAATTTTATTCTGAAGATACTCTGATGCTTTCACAGACTATTTATCTTGGACTACTTTGGTTGGGATTAATTATTTTACTTAATCCTAGTATCTCATTTGGAAATTTTACAAAACGGTATCTGAAGCTGCGTTGGTGGTTAATCATTAATTCTATATGGATTTGGGTGGTAATTTCCCACCACTTAGAGACAGCTTCTTACTATCCCAAGATTTCTGTCACATTACTCAACTCTTCTACGTCTGAGTTTTTGGAAGCAGTTTGTCATGAATTCGTGTTTCTTTTCTCCTGCTCTGTCAAGATATCTGCATTTACCATGTTTATTTGTATCAGTTCTTTTCTGAGTTTTCAGTTTGGGCTTTTCTTTAATTTGTGGTTTTCATCTCTGGTTGCAGTTGTTGAGACAGGATCTTCTGTTTCCTATTTCCGCCGTGCCATTTCATTTTGGTGTCCAGATTATTTTCCTGCTCCACCTACTGATGAAATTTTGTGTGAAGTTTTGTCAGCTTTATCATTATATTCCGGATCAAGCCTTAGTCACAAATCCCAAGTTTACCATGTGATGACAAAGGTCTCTGAAGATGCTTGTTAATAGTTGTTGTCCATGGTGGTGCATAATCCACATGTTTTAACTGAAAGTGCATCTCTGTACCCTTTGTTAAAAATTTGTGTGTATCTATTGAGGAGCTCAAAGTATATTGTAAGTTATACGCCTTCCAACAGGGTACTACTCTGGTTTCAATATTCCTTCCTCAGTTTCTTGCCTACTGCCGTACAATTGATGTTCTCAAGGTGAATAAACTCTCAGCGTTGTGGTTAGCAGTTGACCAGACTGCCCAGGATCTGGAAGTTTGGGATTCCCTGTTAACCACAACTGAGGCCCTGGTAAGCCAAATTCTTTCTCTGGTCTCAAATCCATTGGTTACCAAACAAGGTTCAATGGAAGTCAAAGCCAAATCTGCTGCACACTTTTGGTTTTCTGGCACTTGTTCTGCAGTGGTGTCCTTCAGTCAGAGTCAGGACCGTTCTCCCCGTGATTCTTCTCAGTTACAATTGGCAATTTTGAACAAATCCTTTGAGGTAAATGAAGCGCCAGTGGTGTCTGCCCCTGAGAGTTCATTGGCTATGCTTCATCATATTGTGCCTGCAAAGCCTTCAGCAGTCAAGTCCAAAGAGTTGCCCCTTGTTCCCATTGATTGTGATCATCCCTTCCTTCCTGATGCTGTCCAGGAAATGATTGAGTGGTATTTCCAGGAGCATCCTGCCTCCTTAGCTGCTGTCCGTACAACCAAAGAGAAGCAGGATCCTGCCAAGATTGCAACATTTGCTGCAAATAAATCTACTTCTGGTTACTTCTTGTTTTATGGTAGCATTAATAATGGTCAAACTATCTATTGGTCAGCCATTTTGTTGGATACAGGTGCTTCCAAGAACTTCATGAGTGTTGAGACCACAGACATACTCCAAATCAAGTATCACCCTGGAACACTTGTTAGGGGTGGGAATTGTCAAACTTTTCCCTCCTTCCAACTTAAGAAGCCAGTAACATTTGTAGTTGCAGGTCAGTCTTTTTACCGCAATGTTCTCCATTTGCTCTATCCTTATGTATACTATTATTTTGGGGGTGGGCTGGTGGCAAGACCATAATGTATTGACCCTGCTGAAAGAAATTGAGCTGCAAGTAAAAGATTCTTTGAGCATATCTATCCGTATTCCGCTGTTAGATATGTCTGAATTAGAGCAGTCTTCTCAGACCATTCAATCAGTTCCTGTTCCTGTCCCCGCAAGTTCAGATTTACCAGCATGCCTGCAGCCCTGGTCCGTGGCTTTTGAAGCCACTAGGGGCAAGGTCCTTCCCAAGCACACTCAGTTTGACTTTGACTTTAAATTTACTGTTGATCTGATTTGTATTGTGTCTCCTATTTACCATTTAACCTTGAAGGAAGACTCATGTTTAGAGGAGTGGACTCGTGATATGTTGGCAAAGGGATACATTTTCAAGAAGGCTTTGTCAATCTGCTCCCCATTGTAGTTTGTTCAAAAGTCTGATGGGTCTCTTTGTCCTTGTATTGACTACAGGAATTTGAATAACATTACAATTCCTGATCTCTATCCCTTACCTCTCAAAGCTCAGATTTATTGGTGGGTTGAGAAGGCAAAGGTATTCTCAAAACTTGATCTGTTGAATGCCTTTAATCAAATCAGGATTGTGGAAGGAATGGAATTTTAACAGCATTCAGAACCAAGAAGAGCATCTTCCAGTTCTTTGTAATGCCTTTTGGATTGAAGAATGCCCCAGCTTGCTTTCAGCGGTTAATTGATTTGGTCTTGGGGGATCTCCTAGGTGTATGCGCCACTGCGTATATGGAAAATATCTTGGTATTCTCTCCAGATGAGGAGTCGCATAAAGCCCATCTGTCTGAAGTTATAGAGCGCATTCTCCAGACAAAATTGATCATTAAAAAGAGTAAGTGTGAATTCTTTAAATGTAAGTTTAACTTTCTGGGTAATATTATCTTTGAGGATGGCCACACCATTGCCCCTGATAAGGAAGCTGCGGTTTGAGAGTATGCTACGCCTGTGACAGTATCCCAGCTTTGTAGTTTTTTGGGTATCTGTATGTTATTGAAGAAATTCACCCCTCACTTGTCTGAAGTGTCAGCCCCTTTATATTCAACTAGGTGAAGACGGCCCTGGTCTGAACGCCTGAGTGCATGGATGCGTTTGCAACAGTCAAGGCTCTCTTGATGTTATCACCTGTGTTGAGACATGTGGATCCTGAGCTCCCTTTTGTGGTTTCCACAGATGCCTCTAAATATGCTGTGGCTGGTGTGTTGTTACAGACCACTGGTGATGGGATTAAGAGACCTGTAGGGTATTTCTCCCAGAAGATGGAGGCTTGTGAGCGTAATTACCTGATTTACGACAAGGAATTATTGGCAGTTGTGGAATCATTAAAGCACTGGCATCACCATCTCAGGTCAGCACGTCATCTGTTTGCAGTAAGGACTGACCATAAAGCTCTTCTATATTATTGTCAACCCAGGGTTTTATCAAGTTGCCAATCCAGATAGCATGGTGATCTGACAAGATAAAAGTTTTCCTACGAGTTCATTAAGAGTGCTGATAATCATTTGGCAGATGCGCTGAGCAGAAACTCTTCTCATCTCCCAGATTCTGGTATAGACGTTGAGTTTAACATGCACATGATGATTCCAGACAAGGCTTTGGTTCCTTTTGTTTTAATTCTGCCGGCTACACTTGCTACCATGTCTTTGACCAAAGGTGCAGACTTAGACCTATATTACAAAGTCAAGTTTTTGCAGCCTCTGTCAGGATCACTCCTGACATAAGCTCTGAATAAGGATCAAAGCAAAAAAATAAGCACAGTCTAGTGCAAAAGGGGAAGAATCACAAAATGCCTGATTGAGATGCCATTGCTTCATTAAGCACGATGTCATGGTTGCATAGATGACATAATTCATGCAATCATATCTCAGCTCTTAATCAATGGATGCCAATGCCAAAACCTGCATTCAAGAGCTATCAACAGCACTTACAATTTATATTAATAAATTAAGCCAGGTAGAAAAGGCCAATTGAGAGCTAAATTGAACAAAAGCAATCCCCCCTGCATGAACTCCTGTTGCATGAAATGATGTCATTCATGCAAGTGTATCTCAGCAAATACAAAATCAAAATGAATGATCAACCACTCATTTTGAAGCTCTTTGTATTTGAGCATCATTTAATAATGAATAAGTACCCATTAAGAGACCACCTTGCGCGTAAAACCAATCAGAACACAGAACCTTGAGAGGAACCAATCAGATAAGTCCCAGAATTAGGGGATAAAAATAGAAGCAGGCCATGCAGTCCTTGAACAATTCAGGAACAAAATCCAAACCCTGGCCATCAATCCTGGAACCAACCAATGGGGATCCGGGGCCCAGACCACATGGCTTGTTCCAGACTCTTGCCAAACCTTACTACCCAGTCTAAAATTAGATCTTGAGTAAGACTTAGGCCCATTTCCCCTCATGATAGTAAGCCATTGGCTACAACCAAGAATTGAAAATCCAGACCCAGATAGTAAAAGAACAAAGGTTTCACTATATTCCAAATGCCTGATTTCAATCTTCATCACCCAGTCTTTTGAGATTCTCCATTCCCTGCTTGCACTCCCACTTGCAAAACTTTGCACAATGAGAGATACTATAAATAAACACCATATGAATATCTGATAGCTAAGCTATCATTGAAGTTCAACCCAATCTCTTGCTATATATTTTTCTCTTTAATTATAGAAAGTAAGTTCTGCTGTGTCTATACAGCTGGGCTTTACAGCCTCTGTCCAAAGGTTATGATAGGTTACTGGAACTAGCATGTGCACATCCAGTTAGACAGCCGCAGAGTTATCACAAGATAGGGCCAATTCTTTATCATCAAGGTTGCTTGTAGGTCCCAGAGGGAACTATTTGGGATGAAATAATAGAGGCTCATCACACCTTCCCCACAGCAGGCCACCCAGGGAAGAACAAAACAATGGAGTTATTTTGCCGACAGTTTTCTTGAAAAGGTTTGATGGTGCAGGTGGCGGCTTATGTTTGAGACTTCTAGTATGTGTTCAGTCCAAGGCAAGCAGGAACAAGATAACTGGTTTGTTGGTTCCACTGCAGCCAGCTGCAGGACCATGGATGTCAGTGTTGGTAGAATTTATTGGAGAAGTTCCAAATTCCAACGGGTTTAATGCAATCATGGTGGTGGTTGATTGCTTCACAAAAATGGCACACTTTGTTCCCTGCTCAAGCAAAATTACTTCAGTAAAAACAGCTTGGTTGTTTGTGAATAGAATATTCTCCCTGCATGGCATTCCAATGGAAATTGTGAGTGACTGCAGGCCCCAATTCATTGCTCAGTTCTGGGAAGCTTTTACTGGGATACTAGGTATCAAATTGAGCTGTTCCACAGCTTTCCACCCCCAATCTGATGAGAAAACGGAGAGGGTAAACCAAAATTTAGAGGTCTACCTATGCTGCTATACAAATACAAGACAAGATGACTGGTGTGATAACCTACTAATGGCAGAGTTCAAATATAATAATGCCCTGCACATGTCAACTCAAGTTTTGCCATTCTATGCCAATGTAGGTTATAACCTTTTATCCAACATGGGTCCCCACTTGGTTAGTAACGTGGAAGCTGCAACTGATCAAGCTGCTGCATTGAAGCAGGTTCATCAGGAGCTCCAGGTTACTCTTGCCGCTGCTGTGAAAAATTACAAGGAATATACAGATTGAAAGCGCCAGGAAGGTCCAACTTACAGGCCAGGTGATCTAGTCATGGTTTATGCTTGCAATATGAAACTGAAGATCCCCTGTTGCAAATTAGAGCCCAAGCAAATTGGTCCCTTCAAGGTTGAACGTCAAATTGATCCCTCTGCATATTGGCTAGATTTACCCCTGGCTTTCAAGATTTTCCACACCTTTAATGAATTCCTTCTTACTCCCTTAAAGGGTATGGAGACTCCTTCTTCCCAACCCATTTTTGTGGAAGGAGAACCTGAGTATGAGAAAAATTGTATTCTGGCTTCCTGTAAGAATTGACGCTATTTGGAATATTTGGTGTCGTGGAAGGGTTATCCTGATTCCAAAAACTCCTGGGTTCCCCACTATGATTGTTACAATTCCCTGGACCTGATTCAAGAGCTCTACGGGCGCAATCCCACTGCAATTGGCCACCCCAAGCTTACCTTAGCCACAATGAAACTCCTGCCTGCCCACAAGAATTTCTCCTTATCCCATCTCCCGGATGGTGGTATTGTACCCAGGGCTAAAGCAGAGGGTAATGTCACAGTAGGTTCCATCATACCAGGAATTATCCGGCCAAGTAGAAAGGCTTGAAAAGCCAGAAAACCTTTACCTAAATTGACCAAATTAACAGATTTAAATCAAACAGTTGATTGAAAATGGATTATGGCTGCTCCAGTCTGCTAGCTGAAACCAATTCCTCCTTGCAAATTTACATTGATAAATTAACGTAATTTGAGGGTCACCCAATATGAGCTTATTAATCAGCATGGTTATCAGAAATTAGTCACCCAAGGGTTCTTTACAACCTGGACTAGATACTTACTTGACAATGTGGAAGGAATAGGAGCCCAGGATCCAGGTGGTATTGCTTAGTCAATTTTTGATATATATTGAATAATTTTCACTGTTTCAACTCTAATAGTTGAGTCCTCCCAAAAATTTACTCAATAAAAATCAAAATATCCCTTTGTCTAATTTACTTTTGAAAATGCATTCTGTAGTTGGATTGTTGCGCTACATTCCCTACAATCTAATTCTTAGCCAGATCATTACTGGAAGATGGGGCCCTGCAGTTGGAACTTTGTTGTTGGCACCTTTCAATGTTAATTCAATACATGCCAATCTTGGAGTGGCCCCCTGTCTTTGAACCTGGAAATTTTGTTGCATCTTAATGTCCTGAATTTTATTCTGAAGATACTATGATGCTTTCACAGGCTATTTTTCTTGGACTACTTTGGTTGGGATTAATTATTTTATTTAATCCTAGTATCTCATTTGGAAATTTTACAAAACAGTATCTGAAGCTGTGTTGGTGGTTAATCATTAACTCTATGTGGATTTGGGTGGTGATTCCCCACCGCTTAGAGACAGCTTCTTACTATCCCAAGATTTCTGTCACAAGAATGATGGCCAAAATGGTAAAGCAAGCCAAACCAAAGAAATCTTCACGTCAAATGAAGGAGTAATCAAGGCGCCTAATGGAGGCAACAAAACTTTAATCATTAGCTTCATGAGTTTGATGTCTACACTGGTGGTCAATTAAGAGCCATCCCCAGAAGGAGACACGGGCCTGCGGCCCAACCATATGACCACAACTCTAGAGCAAGATAATCAAGTAACCAATTCCAGATCTCTGACCAATGAAAGAACTTCCGGCCTGGGTGCTATTTTGCCGCCTTTGAACCAGAGAACCCAGAAATTCCAGGCCCTCCTTTTCCTATGCCAAGATGAACCCCCCCTTGGAAAATATTAAGTTTGGACCTGGGGTGCTATATAGACCAAAGGACCCTGCGCTTCAAACTTATTGCCATTTTTGAATAAAGGTTTTTTATTATTTTGGCTTATACAACTACTGCCTTATTTTGTATTTGCCATATATCAATTCAGTACAAGATCCTTGAAAAGATCCCTTGGCCTGCATACAATCCGCAGTTAGATACAACCGTCAAGGCCCCTGGATATTCTCAACACCCAAGTTGTTTAGAGGTAAATTCAATTACCTGCCTGCCTACGAGCTCCGTATGGAACCGCCTGTGAGGCAACCGCCAGAATTAACTCATTCCGCAAGTCAACTTACTATATGTCAATAATCAGAATTAAAAATACTTTAATGTCAACAGCATTAAAAAGTCAGAATTAATTTTTAACTCATGCAGACTACTAAATGTTGACACTTTTTTAATAAGCAGAAACCTGTTTCCTGAACATTTTACTTAATAAAAATTAAGCTTCAAAATACTTTTTAGGGTAATGTGACAACATAGATTTTAAAAAGTTCATAGAAAAATATACATGACAATTAAAAAAATTCATAAAAATACACTTTTATTTTATTTTACTATGAAATTAGCTATCTTTACTATAATAATTTTTCCCACTTATAAAAACAAAAAAATCCAATACACAAAAAGATAATTCATAAAAAATTTACATATTATAGCAAAATATAACAATCAGAAACAGTAATATAAAGTTTTTTCTATATTGCAAACTACAAAAAACATATAATTTACTAGTAAAATACCAATATAGGTCATGTAATACAGTCTAAAGCATCAAACTATCAATAGAAAATCAATGATTTTATAAAAACAGTACCATAAATTATTAATGAGTTATTTAGAATAACTATTTATTTAAAAAAATTATACTTAATATATAAGAGCTATATAAAAAATTAGGCAATACTCAATAATTTTAATTGGAAGCTAGACTGTGATCACCTGGTTGCCATTAAGAACTATGGCAATCTTCTTGATGTATTCCCCAATCTCTGAAAGCTTATATTTGGCCTTGACAACTTCCTTGATCTTCTCTTGATATTGTTTCTCCTTGGTGGTTCTCTTCTTCTTGGATGAGCGGTTCTCAATATTTCTGATGGATGCAACAGTCTTCCCCTGTTGGACTTTGAGGTGCTCATAGAAGGTGTTGTATCTGGGCCTGATTCCAAAGGAGGACTTGATATGCTTATGCCAGCCCTCCAAAGATGAAGTAGTTTTCATCTCATCCTTAAGAACTGCCTGGTAGCAGTTCCAGTTGGCTTTGGCTCTGGGATTGCTCCGACGCTTAGTGACCTTACGTCCAATCCACTGTGGTTCATAATATTCAATGAAAGGGTAGAAGGCACCATCATGTTTCTTGGCATATGGATCCTGGTATAGGAGGTCAAAGGCTTGTCCAGTATGCTCTGGCTTTACAAAGACTAGTGCTACAAACTGCTGAATTAAGAACTTGCACTTTCCTGATGTATCTAGACGGTGGAGCTTGCTGAGCTCAGGTAGACCCTTTAGTTGCCTGTTGACAGCCTGTCAATAATGGAAAAACACCCCTGGACCTCTCCATCAAAGGTGTTTACAAAAGCGTTATACTGGGCAGTTTCATAGTCCATGATTATAGTTGAGGGTCCAAGTGCTTTATCTTGAGCTTCTTTTTCTGCAGCAAGAGTGGCTTTATCCTTTTCATCATCATCTGGATTGGCTCTAGTGTTATGGCCAGGGGAACTCTTTCTATTACTGGGTAGGGCTTTGATGCCCTCCTGAAGGATTTTAAAGGCCCTTGTGTAGATCTCTTTGGTTGCCCCAGGAAGCAGAAAGTAGGCAAATGGGAGCACCTTGCCTTCAATAAGGGAATGTACAACCCATAGTTAGTAAAAAGGCGGGGGCATACTGCAAAGGTACCGTCACATAACCAAGTGTCTGAATCCCTCAACTGCTCCAGGTTCTGTTGTGTAGCATAGCATATAATTCTTGCCTCTGCTGTAGGCCCATCATCATTTAAAAGGAATACCTCATCACCATTGAACATCTTTAACTCCTCTGTCAAGACTAAATCTCCTTGGACCATGGCAGATTTCTTATAGGGGAATAGATCACGGTGTTTGTCACATATGTACTTTACTAACTGGTCGCAGTCAGGGATGAGCTTCAGGTTCTCATTACTTAGGTGTGTGGTGGCCTTAACTGCCAGATCAGAAGCCTTGACATCTTTGGAGACTGGGACCATTTGGTAGAGGTACCACTTTAGAAGCTTTTTGATAATATTGATTGGAGCATTGCATGTGTGCTCTCCTTTTTCACTAGTGACTTTATCCCATCCTTCTGTATTGATCCTGGCAGCGCAGCTTCTGTATTCACGTACATAATGCTTGCTTCTTCCTGCTCTCTTTTGATTGTTGCAATTTAAAACATAGCCATCACAGACTAAACTTGCACCTCCTTTGACAGACATTAGAGGCAAAACCGAGGGAACTTCTTTGGGAGCTTAAACTCTCCTTTGACATTACATATATTGTGAACCTTTAGGGGATCCCATGGACCAATTGGTGCTTGATGATAGTCAGACAGGTAATAATCAGGATCTTATTTATTGATACTTGATGAGGAGGATGGAGGTGCAGATCTATTGGGCAGTGGAGGGGAATTATCTAGAGTTGGATTCTTGCACTTTCTGGACTGGGATGAGCTTGATTCCTTGGGACTTGATTCCTTTGAGCTTGATTCATCTGAGCTTGACTGGGGTTCTGGACTCTTGGGTATCTTCTTTCTTCCTTGCTTGTTTAGTGGAACTTCATCTCCTTCTGATTGGTACCAGCTTGGAGAAGAGGGGGGGGCAGGGGTGGGCTCTTTGCTTTCAGGGTCTGGGGTCTTCTTCTTTGTCTTCTGTTTTGTTGAGGGCTCTTTGGCTGGTTTTTTGTTGGGGTAGGGGCTTTGGGCCTTTCCAGAGGCTTTGGGTACTTTCTTGGTTGACTTGGGGTTCTTTTGTGGCTTCTTGGAAGATTTGTCCTACAATAATTAGAGTAGAGTTCATAAAGTAAGAATAATCATGTAAGACATGAATAAAATTAAATAATAATCACTTGTTTTAAATTTTATTATTAAGTAAATAGTTTATATAAGTATAGAAAGTAATTTTAGAGTTAGTTTATTAGTAAAGAATAGAAAAAACCCATGTTTAAATAAAAAGTCAACATTCTGGTAGTCACAATAGTCAAAAATATTTAATTTAGTTTTTCAGCATAAAAAATGCTTTAATTTTGACGTCAATATACTGACAGTCAGCAATTAAGTGGAAAAACACTATGTAAATCACTTATAAAGCTTGGTTAATATTTTCCAGAGTTGGTTTTTTAAGTCCAAAATTGATTATTTTTAAATTTAAAAAATTTAAAGATTTGCATATGTAACTTATGAAAACTAAATAATAGGGATTGTAGAGGGAAGTCTAAAGTACAGCCCTGGGTACTTTGACCTGAATTACCATACCATTGTATGTGTGCTTTTTGTTAAGCGGCAGTGTTTTATTAATAAACAAGTGAAGGTGTCAACATTCAGGCAGTCAGCATTCTTTTATAGCAACTCTCCTATTAAATCTTGCTTAAATTATGTCACTTTGTTTGCTTAGCCAAACCCCTTTGTTGCAATTTAGGCAACACATTGATTTGACACAAAGTCAACATTATAATTACATATATAATTTCTAGTTATAACATATGTGTTTTGGCTTAAGTGGACTTCTGGAAATAAGCTATAGTTTATCCAGTGAGTTTAAAATAACAGTAAATATCTAAATAATACAAAGAATGCTCTGAAAGTTGGCATATGTCTTTGTTCAATGCTTATCTTATTATTTATTTAATAAAAACAGTAGTATAAAATATAAAAATAGTTATTTTTAGAATATTGTATAATTTATTAAGAAACTCATGAATTCTTATTTGGGGTCAACATACAGATATTACTTACTGGAGTTGGCCTTAATGTAAAAGTACAAAGAAACT
The DNA here is from genome assembly GCA_014839935.2 of Entomophthora muscae. NCBI lineage: Eukaryota > Fungi > Entomophthoromycota > Entomophthoromycetes > Entomophthorales > Entomophthoraceae > Entomophthora > Entomophthora muscae. Next base: position 62,597 of record QTSX02006450.1, on the reverse strand, counting down.
TACATTTTCATAGTAAATTATATTAGTTTTTTGGCTTAAAATTAAGCCTTTGTTAAATGGTGTTGACATTATGTCTGTTCCTTTTTAATTTTGCAATTCTGACTTAATAACTCACTATGAAAAATTAGCTTAGTTTTGGAAATGCCCAATTCTTGCGGATAAATACTAAAATAATGTTGACTTACTGAATGTTGACAAATTGCCAACATTCAGTAATACAACTTGCAAAATGAGTTAATTCTGGCAGTTGCTGCCTGTGACCCCCAAGCCTATGTCTGCTTCCTCACCCAACCTCCCACTGACTAAACTGGCAAGCTGTTTGGGATTGTGTACATCACCCTGACAGGGGTGATTGACACTGTAATCCTGGCCGCTGGCCTGTGGTCCTGGGTGGGAAAGTCCTTCTCCTACCTTTTTAAGTTAGCTCCTCTCTTGTGGTAGGCTTTACCTGCTAAAAACCCAGCCCAAATGATCCCTGAAACCAACAGGCTGGCCGCCCAAGACTGGATCCCTGACACTCAATCTACCTCATATACCTCATTATTTTCAGTTACCTAATACTATATAAATTGGCAATGTTATCAAATAAACAACACAAGTGTTGAGTTTATACTTCTGGGAAGTATAAGAAACAAAATAAAGGGGAAGATTAAGAAGAGAATGATACTTTATTGAATATGAATATAGGTTAATTTATAGTATCATGATAAGCCACATGTTGTCCATGTATGTCATGGAGGTCATGGGGCTTATCTGAGTAATGTTTCTCTTGAGTCAGGAGGCTTAATCAAGTTGTGTTCCATTTAGGACCTTGATTGAGTGATCCCTGTCATAGATGGGTAACTGATAATGGTGCCACCAGTTTATTGACTGGGTGGTGAACCACTCAGTGAGACGCTTGGTGATTTACTTGGGGTGTTAATTCCCTAAGAGGGAGTAACCAAAGATGTTGTGACATCTCCCCCTGGGGTGCTGGAAGGCGGATTCTTGGCAATCTTCTTGAGAGTATCTGATATACAGGCTTGATATTGATCCAGTTTGGCGTTGGGTACAGAGAGCCTCAAATTTTGTTGAGCTGCCTTTGCCTTACACAAACAAAGTTGGTCATGATGCATATGTTTCAGTTTGGTTTGAGCTCCAATCCCTTTGATAAGATAGGTGTTATTGGGCTTCACCTCCATGACAATGCCTGGTCTGCGTAACCCTGGGTCTAATTTGTGTTAGTTGTGATTTACGACCCAGATCTTGTCTCCAACTTGAAACTTTTCCTGTTGTAATGGGATTGCTTCTTGCTGAACCCTTTGTTGTTCCATTGTCTCTTGGTCCTTTCTGGCTTGTAGTACTTTTGGGTCATTGCTGTCTGGTACCTTCTTTGGAAGTGGCAGTTGTGGCTCTGTGGTTGTACTGACAAGTGAAGGTTTTTGACCATAGACAAGTTCATAAGGGCTTTTGCCCGTATTGCAGTTAACTTGTGTTCTGCAGACCATAAGGGCGCTTGGTAGCATATCAACTCAGGCTTTTGGATTGTTGACAGACAACTTACTGAGGGCTTCCACTAAAGAGCTGTTTTGTTGTTCTACGCGTCCATTTGCTTGTGGGTGATATGGGCTGGCTGTGACATGCTTTATCCCATTTTTGGCAAGATAGATATTGGTGTCAATAGCTTTAAGTTCAGTGCCTCCATCTGTGATTAAGAGGTCAGGCTTTCCAAACTTAGCTATGATTTCTTTGCCAATGACTTGTCTCACATCATTGCCTTTGTGCTCTTTTGTGGCTTGTACCACAGGCCACCTGGTTGCATAGTTGATGGCTGTGATGATGTACTTCTTGCCTTTGCTTTCACCAGGCATAGGTCCCACAATATCTAACAACCATACCTTGAAGGGATGTGTGATGGATACAGGTACTACTGACTTGGGTGGAGCTTTGGTTTGGGCGTACTTTTCACAGACCTTGTATTGTTCCAGTACCTCTCTGATATCATCTAGCATATTGGGCTGCCAGTAGCGGATCTTGATATATGCATGCAAGTTTCTGCTACAGGTGTGTCCCAAGTCTCTGTGATAACAGATGATTGTGTCAATCTTTTGTGTTGGCGGAACGTAGGGTACAGTGTCACCATTTGGAAGGATTTGGTGGAGGGTACCATATACGTTTTTGAACAGATGTTTGTTCTTGAAGACTTTCTCTTGGATGTCCATTGGTGTGCCAGATGGGAACCCTTCCTGGAGATTCCCCATGATTAACATGGGCCATTCAGGGTTGCCATTGGTGCAGAGGATGTGATTATTGTATAGCCTTGATAGGGCGTCTGTAGTAAGCATCTCTCTGCCTGTCTTGTATTCAATTTTCATGGGGTATCTCTGTATGAGACTCATCCATTCAGCTTGTCTTCTTGACAGGTGTTGTTGTGTTTTAAAGAATACTAACAACTTGTGGTCAGTGAGTACCTTGAACGTCTGGGCTCCTTCTAGATAACATTGCCATTTCATGAGGCAGTGTATGATGGCAAACAGCTCCTTGTTGTGTATAGTGTATCTTTTTTTGCTATCTGATAGCTTTCTGGATTCATATGTCACGGGGAGGAAGTCTTTCTGGGCTGTTTGGATATGGAGGACTCCTCCTATGGCATAATCAGAGGTGTCAGTTTTCAGCTCATAGATGCCCTTGCAGTTTGGGTATTTTAAGATGGGGGCAGTGACCATGTGTTCCTTCAGTTGGCGGAAATGTTGATATTGTAAAGGTGTCCAGACAAACTTGGTTGTTTTCCCAGTGATGGCTGATAGGGGAGCTGTTAGGGCGCCCCAGTCAGGGATGAACCTGTGTACATAGGCTATCATTCCAAGGAAAGTGTGGAGTTTGCTCTTGTTCCTTGGGGCTGGCATTTCTGTTATGGCACGTATTTTGTCTGGATTGGACTTGATGCCGTCTTTGCTAATGATATGACCAAGGAAGGGGAGTTCAGTTGAGAAGAACTTGCATTTGGACGGTTTGGCAATTAGTTGGTTTTCCTGAAGGGTACAGAGGACTGTGCAGACGTCTTCCCAGTGTTGCTGTAGGTTGGGACTGTAAATGATGATGTTGTCCAGGTAGATGATTGCTCTTTTCCCAATGTGTTCCTTGAATACTTTGTTCATGAAGGTTACAAAGGTGCTGGGAGCGTTTGTCATGCTGAAATTGAGGACAACACATTCAAAGGACCCATATTTAGTTCAAAATGCGGTCTTTGGAATATCTTCAGGTTTCACGCAAATTTGGTGATATCAGGCTGTCAAATCAATTTTTGTGAAGAATTGGGACCCCCCAGGGCATCAAAAAGGTCATCAATTAGGGGCAGGGGATACCTGTTCTTTATTGTTCCCTCATTGAGGTCCTTGTAGTCTATGACTAGGTGGAGGCCTCCATCTTTCTTTGCTACAAAGAAGACAGCGGCACCAAAGGGTGACTTTGAAGATCTGATGAGGCCTTTCTTGAGTGCTTTGTCAAGGTAAGATTTCAGGGTGTTGCCTTCTTGTGGTGTGAGGCGGTAGATGGGTTGTGCTTTGGGCACGCTACCTTTCAGGTCAATCTCATGTTGTATACTCCAGTCAGGGGGTAGCCTGGGTAGTGATTCTTGGAATACAGAGGGAAATTTATTGATCAGCTGGTCCCTAATTGGATTCTGTTTGTGTTGGATTTCTGTGTTTTTGAAGTGAATGACTTCATATGTACATGTGCTCCAATTGATTTTGCTGATTTCAGTTTCTTTCTCTGTTTCCATGATCTTTACAAATATGTGGTCCCTCATGAGGGTGTTAAGATGTGTTGGGTACACGTGATGGTGAAATTCTCCTCTCTGGATAGTGAGGGTGGCACTGTCCCAGTCTATGTGAGGCTTTTTATTTTGCATCCAATCTAATCCAAGTATGACATAGTATTTGGGTATTGGGATGATGGGAACACTAATTGTTGTTTTGACGTCTCCATTTGGGCCCGGAAAGGTCTGGTCTTGTGGGTAACTGGCGTGCTGCAGTTGTCCACCATGATGACCCTTTTGATGTTACTTCAAATGGTAGATAATTTCATGAGGTCTGCAAGACTTTTGTTGATAAACAATTGGTCAGCTTTAGTGTCAAATAGTGCTATGCCCTGGTATCTGCAAAAATGGAAAGGATAGGTAAGGAGTTTATTTCCAGATTGGGCAGCAAACAGTAGAGGATTGCTGGAGGGAACCTATATCATGGTGATAGAGTCCACATCCTGTTCTCTGTACAAGTCTTGTGAAGAGGGGAAGGGCAGCTTGCCTAAGCACTCCCCTGAGCTTTTCCCTCCTCATTGGTATCTTTGGTGCTAGCCTGGTTGGCTTGTGCAGTGCAATTCCCGTGTCAAGGTTGGGTACTGGTGGCTCAGTTGTTTTGTTTATTGGGGCGAGGCTCTCTCTTAATGGCAGGGTTTTCCTTGCATTTGTTGGAGGCATGTAGATTGTCAGACTTCTGAGCTGCGTGTTTTCCCTCTAATAATACATCCTTGATGTTCTTGCAGCAGGTCATGTCAAAATGTTGTCTAATATGGGTAGGGAGGCCATTATAGAAGTCCAGGTGTGGCCCAGGTTCATCAAAGTTGATGGTGTTGGGTGCACAGTCACATAGTCCTTTGTATGCAACAATGTATTCCTCAATGGTTCCTGTCATTTTGAAGGTTTGGAGTTTGGTCATAATCACCATGTCTGAATCCTTCATGGAGAATTTCTCAAGGAATGCGGCTTTGAACATTTTCCAGTTTTCCTTCTGGTCAGGATGTTGAGCCAGCCATTCAGTAACAAAATGTGAGGCAGTCCCTGTGACGCAAGGGCAATTTCACTAACCCAAAGTCTTTGGGGGTTCTCCACTTGCTCAAAATTTCTCTCAGTGCTGTTGATCCAAAGCAAGGCGTTCTCACAGTGTAGTCCTTCAAAGGCACCAATCTTAGCAGTATATAAACGCTGAAACACTATATTGTGTATCTCAGGTTGCGTAGGTGCTGTTGTGGCTGGCGTGGTAGGAAACAGTTTGCTGTTTTAAGAGTGTTGTACTGGTCAATAGGTACAAGGAGATTATTGTAGATGACAAGGCCTGGGGGGACGTCTTGTCCTACTTTGTAATCTCTCCAACCGTTAGAGAGTGACATTGCTTGGGTTCTTTTTGTGGGAGGAATTTTTCCTTTGAGTTGGGTAGGTAGGGATAACCTACCTGTGCTACCACTGTTGAGTTTAAACTTCTGGGAAATATAAGAAACAAAATAAAGGGGAAGATCAAGAAGAGAATGATGCTTTATTGAATATGAATATAGGTTAATATATAGTATCATGATAAGCCACCTGCTGTCCATGTACATCATGGAGGTCATGGGGATTATCTGAGTAATGTTCCTCTTGAGTCATGAGGCTTAATCAAGTTGTGTTCCATTTAGGACCTGGATTGAGAGGTCCCCGTCATAGATGGTTAACTGATAATGGTGTCACCAGTTTATTGACTGGGCGGTGAACCACTTGGTGAGCCGCTTGGTGATTTATTTGGGACTATAATTTCCAAAGAGGGAGTAATCAAAGATGTTGCAACACAAGTATATTTCTAAAAACCTATTTTGTTCTTTATAGTTGCTTTGAGCATATTTCAAGTTTTGCATTGAAAACCTATCCAGATAAGATTGTGATAATTGGGGGCAAATTAGTAAGAAACAAAACCTAGCTCTCAAGTACAATAAAATTGCGGCTTCAGCAACAACCAAAAGGTTGTCACTAACAATTCCTTAGAGGCCAAAGGGGGGGAAGAAATTAACTGAACACTAAAGGTAACATAAAAACCAAATGTCCAGAACTAACAAATTTTGAACTTTATTAAGTTAGAGAATGATGAAGCAAGGTCTTTTACAGCTCTTGCATTCATTTAAAGGGGGATAGAATTCAAGTGGGAAGTTGAATATCAAACCTAATTGACCAATGATATGAGGTAATACAGATGCACTTCTTGAGGCAGGAAAATCTGGGAAAATTTAAATGGACAAAATCAAAGAGAAAACTGACTCAAATAAAATTCAGGAACCTGTCTTGGATGCAGTTACCTCTGCTCCCAACTGCTTTTGCACATGATATTTAACCAGGGATGTCTCTTGGGTGGGTTAGGTGAGGGAATCTTCAAACTAATTCTGCAAGTAATAGTGTGAGGACCTTTCTTGGTTTTTTATAAATCTTTGAATAAATATCCAGGCAAAATTTGGCAGAGATCCCCAAGCATTTGATGAGGATTGAAGTAGAGGCCCAAGGGGGAGGCGTAACTTTACACAAATACTCCAAGATAAAAGGCTCTTAGTCTATTGTGTTATAATAGCTCTGATTAAGTGAAAAATCACCTCCACCAACTATCAGCTCTGTTGGCTGGCTAGTCCTGGGTTGTTGTAAGAGAGGGGTGTCAAACTAACTAAGTTTGGCTCCCATCCCAGAGAAAAGATGCACCAGGGTACCTTCCAGTGCAACACTGGGATGTCTGCTCAAACAGGAGTACAGATAGAGGACATGGGAGACAGTTGAGGGAAGTAGGAGTTGAACCCCATCAAAGCCATCCCTACAAGCAGTCAGGGGGTACATTGAGTTCTCAGGCTCCAAGACCCAGGTGCGGGCTGAGAAATGGGCTGGGGCTCTTCCGCTGGGAGTGCAGATGAGGGGGAGTCCTCTTCATGCAAAGGTCCAGGCAATAAATCAAGGAGAGAAGGGTCCAAATCATTGCAGGTGAGACTCTTTACAAAGTGCTTACTATAGATGAGGAGATCCTGTGCTCTTCTGGGCAGGTCTTACACAAGATGCAAAAAATAGGATGAGTTGCTGCTCACACTGAGCATCAAGGAGAAAATCTGTCCCCCAGAGATCTGGTGAAGTGGACCAAATGAGGAATGGCACCGAGGACAAGGTAAAGATAACAAACTTGCAAATAGGGATCAACATTATATTGGGGCAAAATGGAGGTTTTTTAAAGTAAAAGATGTAAAACAAGCAGGGAAAAAAACTCCAAAAGAGAGGAATTTTCTGCTTAATAGTTCAGAGAGAACAACTAGGAACCTTAAACAGAGTTGTTTAATTAAGTCTAAGGCAACAGCAAAGGAAACAAGGTGCTAATGGCCAGGAAAAATCAAAAGCAAAAACCAAATTATAATAGGTAATTATAAAGTTTTGAATTCTAACTATAATCATTCAAACTAGGGATTAAAAGCAAAAGCAGTAAACTAAAGCGTATATACTAACAACAACTCTAGTGACTTTGGAGAAGATGACACAAGCCAGAATACAACAACAAAGGTAAGGGAGGATAGGAATCTTTACCAAATAAACTTTTATGATATTTGAGTGCCAAAAAGGGGCACCTCAAACAAAAAAGTTTAAATTTCTAAGGGAAAGGATTAAAGTTAGGAAGCTTTATTTGAATAGAATGAGCAAGCAGGGGACTAAAAGTCCCCTGTCTTGCTTTAAGGAAATCCAGGTTAATTTTGAAGGTCATCAGACCTCAGCCAGGCATTTGATTGGATAAAGTAGAATATTGCCAGTGATTTCAGGGAGCTTGGATGGTTTCTCATTAATTTCCGGCCTAACCTCTAATTGACTGATGCCTAAAGGACACTTCAGGATGTCATTAATTCCAGTTGGGTGGATTTTGTTGAATTAAAAGAAGTGTGTCCTGATTTTTCAACCTTCAAAAGTTTTAAGTGGGGACAAAACCAACCCAACAAATAATCCAAATTGATCAGGGATTCCTACCAAGTGGGAACAGAATTCAGAGCATCAGTATTTGCTACCTGGGAAGGGTATTCCAACACAAATCTCTTGTCAACTGTGTGAGCTAAATCCCCAAAGAAATTTAGTGATTTGATTGAATTTTGAGCTGTTTTATTTGTACATCAGGGGGAAATTTTCCCTATCCAGGGCTAAAGAGGGGAGTAACTTTACAGTTGTGACCCAGGTCACACTTGGCTCTGCTTGATTAAGCAACTCAGTTGTATGGTGTGTCAAAGAAGAACACTGATGCTGTGAAATTTTTCAAGCAAGCTTCCTTTCAAAATACACCCTCAAGGTTGAGCCCCCTACTGTGTTGCTCTAATGCTACTTCAGTCCCTATATTAGTGTTGTAAGCTAACCTCAGAAATAATGTGAACAGCTGGACTAGCCTCAATGTATGTCATGAAACCAACCCATAGCTTCCAAATTGCCAGCGTCTGGGAACTGGCAGGTTGCAGACTGGGTGGGCAGAACCCACCAGAGGATTGGTGCTAGCATAATTTTTTAGGACATTGACTTGCTCACCCATGACCAAGTACTGGTGGCAGGGATAATAGTATCTATTACTACCATGAGAGTAATGTAAACAATCTCAAATAGCTTATTGGTATGGTCCAGGGGAAGCTCAGCGGCAGAGGCAGGCATTGGTTTGGGGGTGTGGTGATCCACATGTGTGTTGTTTTGCAGGCAAGGGTTAATTTAGCTTCAAATAAAGACAATATGCTGAAGAGTGACAATGTGTGGTTAGCTGGTGACGCTGTAAGCTAGTAGGTAACAGAGGGCTACTAGGGGTAAGTAGGGTGAGCCTAGTAGGTAACATGAGACTACTAGGGTAAGTAAGGCCTGGCTGGTAGGTAACTTAGGACTACCAGAGGCAGATGTTGCCTCCACCCAGCAGAAGGAATTGGCTGCTTTGGGCTATAGTGCTTCACCTTGTAGGAAACTGTGGCTGCAGAAGGGTGAAGACTGAAATAGCAAGCAAGGAACTTTGTCTGTCTGGGGGGGAGTAGGTTTTAGACCCCTGGCAGGTAACGCGGGCTGCCAGGGAGGGGAAGAGCTTTAAGGGCTCTATGTACCCTAATACGCTTACAGGAGGTCTGTGAGAAAGCATCCTACCTAACAGACTGGTAGTGTGTCCTTGTTTATGCCCCCTTGGGAGCTTTTGGGGAGAACCCAGAGTGATCATTGGAGGATATAGATTTTCTTGGAGGTGTCACCAAGGCAATTTGCTTGGGGAAGCAAGCTGCAGAACTTGGTGTGATCAGGACTCTGGGAAGTAGAGCTGATTACTCTGCAACTGAAAGCCCAGACTTAATCACCTGGGTGAGTAAAGACAACACATAGACATTGATCTATGGTTGAATGACTAAGTGGATTGCCACTTGCAAGGGCCCAGTCAAACGCCAGTTCAATGTAGACTCATGCCTAGGTCTACAAGTTCTGGTAATGGGGACTGAGATAAAGAACCAAGGTGGTTCACAGAATTAACAGAGAAGACTAGCAAGAGGGACTTTTTAACCACAGTGAAGGCTAGTTGATGGACTGTTAATTAATATTGAATTGTGGGAACCAATATGGTTTAGTTTGTGGAAGGAACAAAGGAGGTTCCTAGTGAGGATTTGTTGAGGAACTGATTAATGATAAACTGAAGGACAAGAAGATTATGATGCATGACTAGCTGATCATAATACAGGATGGTCAAAGGACCAGAAGTTTGTGTTGAAGGACTGAAGAGCTGAGAGAATGTGAGTGCAGGACCAGGAGATAACCTGAAGGAACTAGCCAGACTGGATACAGAGGCTGGAAGAGCTGATTTTAGTGACTTTTGAGAGGAAATATAGATAAAAAAGAAGCAGTTAAAGAATAATTAAATACTGCCTGAATATTATTAAAAAAGGATTAAAAATCATAAAATAAAAAAGAAAGAGAAGGAAAAATAATATATAATTTTTTAGAACTATAAATTTATTTAAAAAGAAGAATTAAGGAAGAAATGAACTAGAAAGAAGCTAGAAATAGAACAGAGAAACTGTGAGGGCAAAATAGCAAATTTCACCAAGAACAACTAGGAGAGGCAAAAGGACAAGCAGCAAGCAGGTTTAAAGCCACAAAACTTTGAGAGAAACACGGAGAAACATTATAAAATTGAGGGGTCAAAATTTGCCTAAGTAAAACATATGTGGATGCGCTTGAGATTTGCCGGGGAAACGTGACGGGAATTACGGCAAAACTGTTTGAAACGCGGAGCAGTTGTTTACCTGGAGCAAGACAGCCTCAGGTTTGAACCAGGGTCAAGAGTGAGTCATCCAGGGAAAACTTTTTGGCGAAACTGTTGAATCAAGGCGTGTGATTGGCTGCAAGCCAAAGTTTATTTGATCAGGTTTTTAAGGGCTTTAACTTAAGAGTTAAAGCCTAAAAAATGAGGAACAGAAGCAGAAAATTCAGGGCTTTCATTGGCTGAAGTAACTTTTTAAGTTTAATATATTATAGAAGGAGAAAAACCGGATAGTTTAAGCTTTGGAAAACCAGAGTTCTAAGAGAGGTTTTTTGGTCTGAAACAAGGGGCTATAAAAGGGCGAGCTATCTGAGACTCTTCAGGGACTAGATCAAGTGGATTAAAAAGGCCACAAGAGCTACAGAAGGAGCCAAAGACCAAGAATAGGAAGCCAGAGCTAGAACAGACCTCAGGAGCCCAAGACCAAGGAGCAGGAGCACAAGAACAAAGAGCAGGAGCCAAAGACCAAGTACAAGGAGTCCAAGAGATTGTTAAAGGACTCCAAGTACTAGCACAAACCCTCATTATTCCCTATCCCAGGCCATATATCAGAAGGTTTCTAAGGAGATCTTCCTTCTGACCGTGAATAAAACGCCTATTACAACCCCTAACCTAATTTTCCGTGTTACAAAAGAAAATCAGTTCTATGAGTCAATTACCCCACTTTTCTATCCTAGCCCAGGGGACAAGGAATCTCATTGCCTAGGGTGCAGGAAGTTTGCCTCTAGTAAGTCTTCCCAGGAGGAGTGGGAAAATGTGACTAGGCATCTTGAAAAGACGGATAGAGGGAGGGAGTTTATTGGGGGAGAGTTTGCTAGACTGTTACAGGATTGGTATTGGCCTACAGAAGGGCTGGTACCTGCTGAAGTACAATTGTATGGAGGAGACACTTGCCTAGTGATTGGGAAGGTACTGTAAGAGTTTGCTCTTATGCAGGCCAAGTATAAGCTCTTAACCAACCATTCACCACTGTTGGAGAATTACAACTCCTCCAAGATGGTCCCTGGCTATGACCCAGGACACACTTTGGGGACTGGTGACCAGGAACCCCACAGGGTGACAGGCAGTTCCATGTCTAATTGGTAGTCAGGGAGGAAGTTGTATTTATCTCTGAACAGGTGAGGCTTGGTAACGTGCCAAGGGCCCTTCCTGTTGTAACTGGTTAACACTTTAAATTGATTCAAGGAACCCAATGCTAATATCTTGTCTATGGTATAGTCCTTGGGCTTGGGATTCAAGGGGTATTCTTTGAAATAGACAGGATCAAATGGGGCACTTGTCAGAAAATACATAGCTGGCAGTTGGCAGGAGGTTCAAATGATCTTTGAGTTACTGGAAGTTGACAAGGATAAAATACGTCAATAATTGGGGAAACTAATATCCCATAAACTTTATTTAAAAATGACAATGGGGATTTGTGATGGTCCACATGTGAGCAGTTTTGCAGTCAAGGGTTGATTTGGCTTCAAATAAAGACGCTATTCTGAAGACTGACAGTGTGTTATTGGTTTGTTGCAGGTAGAGGCCTAGTAGGAAATAATGGCTACTAGGGAAGGTAAAGCCTGGCTAGTAGATGGAAAAAGACTACTAGAGGCAAATTTTGTACCCACCTAGCAGGAGATATTGGCTGCTGTTGGTGTCAGGCACCCACCTACTAGGAATTAATCTTCTTAGGTGATGAATGATGGCAGAGGGATTTAATCTGGTTACCAAGGATCCTACAGGCAAGGACACCATTCCTAGATGGAATAATTCTCCAAACACTTGATACCTGCCCAGCAACAGGTTGAAACGTCCCAAAAAGAAGTATGCCCCCAAGTAACAAAGGAGAAAGGCAGAAGCCAAAGGACAAAAGACTTGGGGCTTGTGGATCTTGGATGCAGATTGATAGTTATTGGTCTCTTCTCTGAGAGGTGGGTTATTAGATAAAGGTGTAGCAGTATACCATACTCTTGGTATAACCTGGCACCAAGAACTGTCAAGGAATTGTGCTTCTGGAGAGGTGCCTGAATCTGCGCATGAACCCATCAAAATGCTGGCCAACACAGCCAGCATCAAGATTATCTAAAACAACCATTTATACCCAAGAGACTCCATAGGAAGAGTCTTGGGTAATCTCATGGTTTTGGATGTTATGGCTTTAAGTCAAGTTTTTGTAGTATAATCAAATAATTCACAGTGAGTGAATGTAGACTTTATTGATTAAACAAGTGGAAGATCAAAAGCTACCAGCATTATATAGCATGGAAGCTAAAGGATAATCTGGAGATAAAATAAAGGAACAGGATCTGTTGGAGATAGAATTGGGGAAGTTTGGGAGGAAACCAGAGATTCTGGTGAGATTAAAATTTAAACTAGGATTATTTGTGTTACTGAAGCAAAACACTAACCTCAGCAATACAAAACAAACATTAATTGTTTTACATAATCATGTCTTCCAAAGGATTGGCAGGAGGAGCCCAGCTATTCCCCAGATAGAACTGGGGAAGGAGAACAAGAACCAGCAACAGAACCAGAGGTCAACAGGTCAACCAGACCTAAAACAAGGTTGAAACAGATCTGGTTGTCATCAAGGTGCTTAAATAAACCTAACAGTTTTATTTCTGTAACCTCTGATTAGCTGGAAGCCAGCTTGGAAGGTATTGATTTGCTCTGAACCAATTTACTAATTTTTCTATTGACGCAAATAGGGTCAGGGACAAAAGAAGACCCAGGTTCAAATCCCGTTGACATCAAGGTTGACTCTGGAACCCGTTCTGGAGTTAATTCAACAGGTAATGAAGAAAAGATACTGCTAACTAACCCATTGTTTTTAGGGGACCCAATTAACCCCAAAGAAGGAAGTATTTCTTCTGTAACAAGGAAAGAACTTTTGTCAGCAATGTCTAAAAGAGTATTCCTGAAAGTGGGCTAGAGGTCCTCACCCAGCAGGGAACATGGCTGCTAGGGGTGAGTAATAAGATAGCTCATCAGAGAACTTTAGCTGCTTGGGGTGGGGAGTGATTCAGCCTGGTAAGTATTGTGTGCTACTCAGGCTGGGTGTTGTTTAGACCCTGGTTGGTAATGCAGGCTGCCAGGGTAGGAAAGTATGCTAGCATGGTAGGCAAAGTGGCTACCAGGACTGTAAGTTTTGGAACTCTGGAAGGTTACGCGGGCTACCAGGTAGGAGATGAGCTTTGAGAGCTCTACATACCCTGATACTCTTACAGGAGGACTGTAAGCAAGCAATCTACCTAACAGACTGGTAGGGTGTCCTTGTTTATGTCCCTATGGAAGCTTTGGGGGGAACCAAAAGTGAGCATAGGAGGGCAGAGATATGCTCAGGGGTGTCATCAAGGCAGTTTCTTGGGAAAGCATCTGCAGAGATTGGTGTGATCAGGCCTCTGGGAAGTAAAGCTGATTACTTTGCAACTGAAAGCTCAGACTTTATCACCTGGGTGAATAAAGACAACTGCATAGACTTTAATGATCTATGGTTGGATGGTCTAAGTGATTGCCACTTGAGAGGGCCCAGTTAAACGCCAGTTCAATGTAGACTCATGCCTGGGTCTACAGGTTCTGGTAACAGGGACTGAGATTGAGAACCAAGGTGGTTCATAGTGTGGGATCAGCAGTGAAGAATAGTAAGAAGGACTGTATGATCACAGTGAAGACTAGTTGAGGGACTGTTAGATCATGTTGAAGTGAAGGTGTGGGGTTCCTGTCCACCAGTCCCCAAAGTGTGTCCTGGATTGTAGCCAGGGACTGGCTGGAAGGGATTGTCATTCTCTAGTAAGTAAAAATGTATCTCAGAAATATGTAAAGGGGTCAAAATGGGCTTTTATTCACTCTCAGAAGAAAGATCCCCTTAGAAACCTTCTGGTATATGGCCCGGGGGTCAAGGAAACAATATGGATTTGCCAATACTTGGAGTTCTCCAACAATATCTTGGACTCCTTGTACTTGGTCTTGGACTCCCTCACCTTAGTCTTGGACTTCTGCTCCTTAGACTTGGACTCCTGCTCCTTAAACTTGGACTCTGGTGCTGCGCTTAAGATCCAGCTTCTTATTATTGGGCTCCTGCTCTTTTATCTTGGGCTTCAGCTCTCTGTATATCTTTAGTGACCTTGGTATTCCACTTGTATCAGTCCAATCAAGCTCCTGCTGATGATCAAAAGGCTTCCAAAAACCTTTTAGCAGAAACTCAAAAGGCCTTGGAAAGACCCCGTCAAAGACCTGGAAAGACCCTGTAACTTTCCAGCCAGCCACCTTCTTATAGTGTCCTTTTCCCAACAGTTCTGCCTTTGAAATGGCTTTCTTCAGAAGCTTAAATCATTGCTGCTCACTTTTTCCTATAATAACTTAAGCTTTTGAGAAAGTAAGTATGTAAGCTTAAAGTATTAAACCACTATTTCCTTACTTATACTTTAAGCTTTTGGCTTCCAACCAATAATTTTCATCAGGAAACCTGCCAGAACTCAACCAATGAACTCAGAGTGCAGAAATAGACCATTTATGAAGTTCCACTGGGATCCAACTAGGAAAATAATTTCCACAGCTCAAACCACTCAAAGCAACAACTCTTCACGCACCAAAGTGTTAACTGGTCCATTATTCTGGCACCAGTTCTCCCTGCATTCAACCTAAACCCCTTTAAATATTAGAATACTACTTAAACTGTTCTTTTTGGACCTCTTTAACGTTTTCCCCATATATTTACAAATCTTGTAAAATCCAAAGAAAACGTCCCACCAAAACAACTTTGTATCCAGCTCTCATAGCAACACACCTTCATCTATCCTAGGAAATTAATAAATAAATATCTTACCCACACTTCTATCCACATTTCTTCTTGAGTTTACTACTAAAACAAGGCAAAAATTCTACATTTTCCCACTTTGGCAAATCAATTCAGCAAAATCTTGGCTCATTTCTTTGGACCACTAGTTCTTCACCATCATCTTTTGGTTCTTCAGCCAGCTCTTCAACCACATCTTCCAGCTCTTCATCTTAACCAGCAAACAGTCCATCTTAGTTCACATAACATCTCCTTTCCAGTCTTTAAACAGCCTATCAGTCCTCTGGCTACCCCTTTATCATGACCAGCTACTTCTGCATCATGATCTTTGAGCCCTTCCACTTATCCTCACTAGGAATTATCTTGGTTCCACCTGCACAATGAGCTATTTTGGTACCAAACTTCAATATGAACCAACAGTCCTTCAAATAGCCCTCTCTGTGATCAAACAGTTCCTCCCACTAGTCTTCTCTGCTGATTCTGTGAACCACATTGGTTCTGTATCTCAGTCCCTGTTACCAGAACCTGTAGACCTAGGCATGAGTCTACATTGAACTGGCGTTTGACTGGGTCCTCAAAAGTGGCATCTCACTTAGGCTATCCAACCATAAATCCTCAAAGCCTATGTTGTTGTTTTTACTCATCCAGGTGATTAAGTCTGGGCTTTCAGTTGCAGAGTAATCAGCTCTACTTCCCAGAGTCCTGATCACACCAAGTTCTGCAGCTTGCTTCCCCAAGCAAATTGCCTTGGTGACACCTCCAAGAAAATCTATATCCTCCAATGATCACTCTGGGTTCTCCCCAAAAGCTCCCAAGGGGGCATAAACAAGGACACACTACCAGTCTGTTAGGTAGGATGCTTTCTCACAGACCTCCTGTAAGCGTATTAGGGTACATAGAGCCCTTAAAGCTCTTCCCCTCCCTGGCAGCCCGCGTTACCTGCCAGGGGTCTAAAACCTACTCCCCCCAGACAGACAAAGTTCCTTGCTTGCTATTTCAGTCTTCACCCTTCTGCAGCCACAGTTTCCTGCAAGGTGAAGCACTATAGCCCAAAGCAGCCAATTCCTTCTGCTGGGTGGAGGCAACATCTGCCTCTAGTAGTCTTTACACCTACTAGCTAGGCCTTGTTATTCCTAGTAGCCATCATTCACTACTAGGCCTCTACCTGCAACAAACAACCAAACTTTTGCTTGGCCAAAATTAGCCCTGCCTGCAAACCATCAAACATGTGGACCGTCACAGAAGGACTAGCTGATCATGATGCAGGAATAGATGATCATGATGAAGGATTGGTTGAAGGACTACAGGATCATAATTCAGGAGTAGCTGTTCATGAAGCAGGAATGGCCAGAGGACCAAAAGAGCAGGATGCAGGAGTAGCTGAAGGACTGGTTTAAGGGGTTTGGTGACTGAAATGAGCTACTTGGAGACTGAAATAGGCTGTTTGATGACTGAAAAGGACTGATTTCTGGCTATACTGAAGAACTATAAGATGTGGTTGAAGAACTGGCTGAAGGACCAGAAGATAATGATGCAGAACTAGTTGAGGAACTTGAAGATGGCTTGTAAGGTTTATCTGGACTAAATACAGGAGCTAGAGTGTTGGTTTTGGTTTCTTGAGAAAGAGAAAATTATAAGAAAGAAGCAGTCAAATAATGATTTAATGCTACCAATAATATGATAGGAAGAAATAATTAATTATCATATTACTTAAAAAAGAGAGGGAAAGAAATAACTTACGGTGTTTAAACTTTATTTTTATTAAGATTTAATTGAGTGGAAAAAAGCTGGAAGAAGGCCAGAAACAGAACAGAGAAACTGTGAAAACAAATAAGCAAATTTTTCCAAGAATGACTAGGAGAGGCAAAAGGCAAGCAACAGGAAAGTTTGAAGCTTTGAAATGTTGAAAAAAATGCGGGGAAACTCAGATAAACGTTGAAGAATTGAGGGTTCAAAAATCCCCTATGTAAAACATAGGCAAAAGCGCTCAAGATTTGCTGGAGAAACATGACAGAATTACGTAAAAACTGTTCAGGACGCAGAGCAGTTGTTTACCCAGAGAAAGACAGCTTTGGGTTCAAACCATAGTAAAGAGCAAGTCATTTGGATGAACTGTTTGGTGAAACTGTTGAAGTGAGGTGTCTGATTGGCTGTGATTCAAAGTTTAAATAATTAATGTTTAAGGGCTTTAACTGAAGATTTAAAACCTAAAGAATTAGGTGCAGAAGTGGAAAATCCAGGGCTTTCATTGGCTGAAGTAAGTGAAAAAGTTTAATATATTATAGAGAGAGAAAAACTGTATAGTTTAAGCTTTGGAAAACCAGATTTCTGAGGGAAATTTTTGGACTGAAACAAGGAGCTATAAAAGAGAAGCTATCTGAGGCTTTTCAGGGACTAGATCAAGTGGATTACAAAGGCCACAAGGACTACAGAAGGAGATAAAGACCAAGATAAAGGTGCAGAAGCCCAATATAAAGGATCTAGAGCTGGGAATAAAGAACTGGAGTTGGAGCAAAGCGCAAGAGCCCAAGACTAAGGAGCAGGAGTCCAAGACAAAGGAGCAGAAGCCCAATACCAATTACAAGGAGTCTAAGAGATATTTGGAGGACTCCAAGTATTGACAAAACCATATTGTGTTCCACACACAGGCAATATATCAGAAATTTTCTAAGGAATATCCCTTCTGAAAGTGAATAAAAGCCTATTTTGACCCCTGCCCAATTTTTCCAGTGATAAAAACAAGCCCTCTGAGTGAGTTACCCCATATCTTTTACCCTAGTCAAGGGGAGGAGGATACCTATTGTCAAAGTTGTAGAATATTTGCCACCATTAAGTCTTGCCAGGAGAAGTGGGAGAGATTAACTAGGAATCTTGAGATGACAGTATCAAGGGTCTGGATGTACTAGCATTCTGGCTACTGCCAACCTACTTAACATCCAACCATCACCCAATTTAGTCCCCTTCCAATATACCGTTTGACATACTGAGAATGGTAACCAAGCAATATCACCTGACTGTCCAAGTATCCAGTGGCTTGAACCCATCTAGCACATGACCAACCTCTAGGTTTGATCCAAATAAATCCCCACCACAGTCAAGTCTATATAAGTCTAAAGTATTATCCAATAAAATATACTTCTCTTCTTTCTTAATTCCATATTTGAAGCTTCCCCAAAAGGCGCTCCTTATCACTGGTAGCAGCTACAGTTTTTTGACCACACTCATGAGAGAGAAAATAACTGACCAAAACCTGCTCATCTTTGCTCACGTACTCAACCAGGCCACATCCCAGGGGACCTGGAAAACGTACTTCCGCGCCCACAATATCAACAAAGGTATACCTAGTGGATGGACTGTATTTGAAGGTCTGGTCATGCCCAAAGCATGCACCAAGATTATTCAATACAGTTGCTCTCTTCAACCATAAACAAACACACAACCACCTATCACAGGTGAAGTGACCAACACCAAATACATTGGTATCAACAAGTTCTTTGGTAAAAACAAAGAAAATGTCATCAACTGGCTAGACCACTCAGCCACTAAACTCTGCGCCAGCCGCATCATGCATGAGAAATGGGTCCAGGAAGCCAGCAAGCGCCTGTACAAGGCTGCAGATAACTGGTTTGCCACCTGGGTTGGCTCACAAACTGACAACCAGCTTAACAACTGGGAAGAGTTTAAAGCAGACATCACCCACAATTTCTGCGTCACCAAATCCCTCCAAGACATTGCAATACAGCTCAGTGACCTTCCTCAGAAGACCACTATCACAGCTTACGCCAACAAATTTGAGGAAATACGCTGTAAAATTCAAAACCCAGCACAAGCTGACAACGTACACACTAGAGCCTCATTCATCAACAGAATGAAACCCTCTGTTGCTGCCCTCATCTGCCCAGAGGCTAATACCTCCATGCCTGTGCTCATTGCAGAAGCCAAGCACACAGGAAAACATGCAAACATGGAATATGCTGCACGCAACAGCAATTGCTCCTCAAATGGCAATGGCAGAGAAAACCCCAATGGTAAAAAATGCCAAAACATCAATAATAGCAACAACAACTCCAATCACAACAATGGCAATCATAGACAAATCACAAACTGCTCCTGTCCCAAGAAAGAGGACACCACCAAAGTAAACAATGCTGAAACAGCAACCCGCTATGAATCTGACCCCATATTCTCTGACCTCAAAGGTCTCAAAACAGAGGAACAGGGAAAAGAAGAGGGAGAACAGGCTTAAGTGCCCCTGTCTCCCCCCAACTTGACAAGAAACTGTACCAAGGCACAAACTATGCTGCGCGCATCCCATGTGTCCCGCAATCCTCCATTTTTATGAACTTAAAAATTAAAGATTTCTCACAACTTCTTGTATACCCATGCACCTATAAGTCTCATACAAATAAAATTTTATTTGACTCTGGTGCACAACATACCATGGTTAGCAAACCATTTGTAGCCAAATACAAAATACCAGTTTTCAAATCAAACTTCAAATACGCCAGAATGGTAGACAAATCAAAAGTCCTATTCAAAGGCAAAACAACTCCCTTCAGAATTGACCTCCAAGGCATACAAACGTCCATCAAAGGACTTGTCATGAACAACATAAACTACAAAATTGTAACAGGCATGGACTGATTCACCCAAGTGAACCCCAGTGTATGTTGGAAAACAAAAACCATGACCATCAAATGCAACAGAGTTAATTTTAACATCCTCAAAGAACCCAACAACCTCATTTTAAGAGACACAGTATTTGTCCAGATCATAAACCAAGACAACTCAGAACGTCTAACCAAAGACAGTACTCTCCACATAATGAGATACACCAAATTCAATAATATGCAAACAACCAAGATTCAATGCCCAAAACTTGCGGCACTCCTAAACAAATACACTCATGTATTCAAGGAAGAGCTCACAGAGTTATCACCCAAACAGGAGGTCAAACACAGCATCAACCTATGTAAAGCCATGCCTAAACCTGCACCCCTTTACAGACTCTCCCCCATGTAGACCCAAACCCTCAAAACCCATATTGAGGATAATCTAGCCAAAGGATTCATTTGCCTGTCGGAATCCCTGTGGGGGCAGCAGTGTTCTTTGTAAAGAAAAGGACGGCACTCTTTATCTAGTAACTGACTACAGAGCACTAAATGCAAGCACAGTAAAGAATAAATATCCCCTTCCACTCATAGAGGATCTGTTTTCAAGACTCTCTGGAGCCAAATTTTTCTCTAAAATTGACCTCACCTCAGGTTATAACCAAGTTGAAGTAAAAGAAAAGGACATACCAAAAACCGCGTTCTGTATGCAATTTGGATCCTTTGAATGTAGGGTAATGAACTTTGGGATGGCCAACTCCCCCTCAACGTTTGTCACCATGATGAACCAAGCATTGAATGGCCTCACAAATAAATTATGCTACCTCAACAATATCATAATATTCTCAAAAATAAAAGAGGAACACCTCACGCATGTCCGCAAGACACTTGATTGACTTGCAAAGCACAAAATTTATGCAAAACCAAGTAAGTGCCAATTTATGGAAAAGGAACTCCTGTTCTTGGGCCACATTGTCTCTAACAGTGACATCAAAGCAGATCCAGATAAAATTAAAGCCATAAATAACATGCAACGCTCCACCTCTGTTAAATTAGTTAGATGCTTTCTTGGAATGGTAGCTTATCTAAGGAAATACATCAAAGACTGCAGAAAGCTCACTGCATCAATCAATGAATTAACCAAGGGTAATGCCAAAAAGAAATTCATCTGGACACCAGAATGCAACAATAATTTTCAACTATTAAAGCAAGCTTTAATCAAAGCACCAATTTTGAAATACCCTAATAACAACGGGTGCTACAAGCTCAATTCAGATGCCAGTGACACCGCCATTGGCGCAGCCCTACGCATCTGCCAGCCAGGGCAGCAAGACTTCCTGCCAGTATGTTACAAAAGTAGAAAAATAACCAACACTGAGCAGAGGTACCCAATACATGATAATTAATTGCTAGCAATATATCACGTATGCAAAAAATGGATGTTATCTAGAAGGACATTTAAACGTCTGAGTACTAACTGACCATAAATCCTTAATCTACTTTAAAACTCAGAACACATTTTCACAGCAACAAGCCAAATGGATGTCCCTGCTGGAGCAGCTCTATTTGGACATCCAATACAAAAAGGGGGCAGAGCTGGTCATAGCTGATGCTCTCTCTAGGCTATATCAGCCAAGAGAGGATCACCCTGACCACCTAAACCCTGACTGGCCAAACCTATACAATACTGAGTATAAAAACAAAGGGAAAGACCCCTCAACACACCAACTAACCCACAATACGTTATTAAGAAACAAAAAATGTTTCCATGTATCAAATGGCACTGTATACCAAATTATTAGCATCAAACATGTCTCTTACATCCTGCTTTCATAAAGAGTTGACACCATATTAAGACATCACTGCCTACTAGGACATACAAAGACTAACAACCTATACCTCACGTTAAAAGAGATAGTATGGTGGCCCAATCTCAAACAAGATATAATTGATGTTCTGAAAAATTGTACAGTGTGCAAGAAATACACCAGCACAAAGGCTCCCCAGCCAACAGTCAACCCAGTACCTGACCCTGAACCATTCAAGGTTTGGGGACTGGACATAGTGGGCTCCTTCCCAGAAACAAAGAAAAACCAATGTTTCCTAATTGTAACCATCTTATCACTACACGCTGGCCCATCTGCTGGGCAACAAAGGACCACAAAGCAGAAACCATAAACTGATTCATCAACAAAGCAATCATAGCCAACTACAGCACTCCAGACTACATCAAAACTGATGGAGCAAATAAGTTATCAGGTCATGTAGTAAACAACAACTCAAAATCCAAAATCCAAAAACATTAAACATTCCACAACCTTGCCCTACAAGCCACAGGCCAACAGCAGAGTTGAACACCTAAACAGCAGCCTTATCAGAACCATAGAGAAAATAATGGATGGCAAAGCCAAAGACACATGGCCACTATACGTGAAACATGCATTACTAGTATCCTGGGTCCACACCAATCAAGGGGCAGGCTACTCACTGTTTGAACTAAAATACAGATACAAACCAGAAGTAGTTACCCGCAACAAGCAACCATATATAAAGATCCCCCCGGGGAAACCCCCCCACAGTAGAACAAGTACCAACTCTACAACACATACGCCTCAAAGCCAAAATAGTAGAAATTAAAAGGCTCAAAACACAAAAGGTAACCTCTACAGAGCAGCCACTTCCCATTGGCTCCCCTGTCTGGGTCCTAGATGAAAACAAAAAGAAGCTAGAATCATTACACAGAGGACCAGGAAGAATGATCAAGTACAGACCAGAGCAAAACACCTATCTAGTAAAATTCTAAGGTGCCAAACCCCCTGTTGTCAAGAAATACCACATAACATGTCTCTGCCGTAGCAAAAGAGAACACTTGACCAGAATAGTACCAACTAGCAAACAACTCCAGAAACATCAGGTGGCAGTCATCAAGACTAAGCCCCCTTCTGATGTACCAGAGTAACCCCTTAAGGGGGTGTCAAGGATCTGGATGTACAAGCATTCTGGCTACTGCCAACTCACTTAACATCCAGTCATTGCCCAATTTGGTGCCCTTCCAATATACAGTTTGACATACCAGAAATGGCAATCAAGAAATATTACATGACTGTCCAAGTATCCAGTGGCTTGAACCCATCTAGCACATGAGCAACCTCTAGGTTCAATCCAACTAAATCTCTGCCACAGCCAAATCTATATCAGTCTAAAGTATTATCCAATAAAAATATTTCTCTTCTTTCTCAATTCTATATTTGAAGCTTCCCCAAAAGGTGCTCCTCATCAATTTTTACTTATGATGGCTACAAAAAATATTCTGGGCTGCAGGTTACACCAAATTCACAGGTTCTCCTGTAATTTCCTAACATTAGAAGGTTTATTATACCAACTTGGTGGACAATGAAATACCATGGTCCACAGATTTCTGACAGACATTTATAAGCTTCTAACTTATCAGAGAAGTTAAAGACTTTAGTCAACCAAAAAGATACCTTTTAAGGTTTTGCTACTCCCAAGGAAACTCTGCCAGAGGACCAAATACCAGCGCCTTTTAGGCAGAAGTTACAACAGATGTTAAATGAACCCAATTCAAACCCAATCACCCAATTAAATCTACCCTTGCAGCATAAGGAGATCTCAGTAATCCTCAGGGAGTTATTGATCATTGGTTCCAATAACACCTCAGAGCAATATATTAAAACATCTCAACTGTCCTTGACCAAGAAATTGATTTTCTGGGAACCAGTTTTAAGGCAGCTAACTATAAGCTTCCACAATTTTGGTTAGATACTAATACACTGCCAGAAAAAGATAAGGTTTTAAAAAACCTTCTTATCCCAACTAGGCATATAGAGATAAATAATGGTATAGCATTTAAGTATAAAGACAGAATTCCTCCTTTAATATAATTAGTGATTACTTACAATTTATCCTGTACTTTTCAGAGCTATTGGAATAGGTGCACCAAACCAAGTTCAGAGAGCACTTAAGCTGTGTAGTAGAAATCCCACAATGGATTGACTTCTATTAATAAATAATATTTTTAATTATTTATTTTGTCTGATGTCAAGTATATACTTCTAGGAAGTATAATAAACAAGATAAAGGGGGAAATTAAGAAGAGATTGATACTTTATTGTATATAAATATGGGATAATATATAGTATCACAGGAAGCCACATACTGTTCATATACGTCATGGGAGTTATGGGGCTTATCTGAGTAATGTTCCTCTTAAGTCATGAGGCTTATTCAAGTTTTGTTCCATTTAGGATCTGGATTATGTGATCCCTGTAATAGATAGTCAAATGATAGTGGTGCCACTGACTTAATGATTAGTCAGTGAGCCATTTGGTGACTCATTAAGTGAATCACTTGGTGTGTCAATTCTCCCAAGAGGGAGTAATAAAAGATATTGCAACATCTCCCCCTGGGGTGCTGGAAGGCGGAGCCTTGGGAATTTTCTTAAGAGTGTCAGGAATGTGTGCTTGGTATTGATCCAGTTTGGTGTTGAGAATAGAGAGTCTGGAGTTTTGTTGGGCTGTTCTTGCTTTTTACAGGCGGAGGCAGTTGTGGTGCATGTTTTTTAATTCAGTTTAAGCGCCAATTCCTTTGATGAGGTAGGTATTTTTGGGTTTGGCCTCCATGAAATATCTGGTCCATGTAACCCTAGGTCCAACTTGTTCTGATTGTGGTTGTCAACCCAGATTTTTTCCCAAACTTGGAATCTTTCTTGTTGTAGTGGGATTGCTTCTCTATTGACTCTTTTTTGTTCCATGTCTTCCTGATCTTTTCTAGTATGCTGCACGTTGGTATTACTGTCATCTGGCACCTTTTTTGGCAGAGGTAATCATGAACCTACAGTTGTACTAACAAGGGCAGGCTTTTGCCCATAGACAAGTTCATACGGGCTTTTGCCCATGTTGCAATTAACCCAAGTTCTGCATACCATGAGTGCTCTGGGTAATATGTCAACCCAGGTTTTTGGATTGTTAGCAGATAACTTACTGAGGGCCTCCACTAGTGAGCTGTTTAGTTGTTTCACTCTTCCATTTGCTTGCAGATGATAGGGACTGGCTGTGATGTGTTTTACTCCATTCTTGGCAAGGTAGATGTTGGTGTTGACAGACTTAAGTTCAGTTCCTCCATCAGCAATCAGGAGATCTGGTTTACCAAACTTAGCTATGATTTCTTTGCAAAATAAAATGCTTCACATCATTGTCTTTGTGTTCCTTTGTGGCTTGTGCCATAGGCCACCTAGTTGTATAGTTAATAGCTGTTATGATGTACTTTTTGCCTTTGTTTTTGCCAGGCATTGGTCCCACAATATCCAGTGACCACATCTCAAAGGGTTGTGTGATTGATACTGGTAATACTGACTTGGGTGGTTGTGATGACTGTGCATCTTACCCTCACTCACCCATGAGGTGAAACATGGGGGTATAGTTCTGTCAGCTAACTGGGATGATCCTGATTACTACTGGATGAAAAGTAGTTCAGTTTATTCTCAGGTCTCTTCCCCATTCCTGCACAATTGTTTATGTGTAGGAATAATACAAGTATATAACAAATCTCTTCCTTTACAATAAACATATCTTTTATCCACACTACTTTGCACTTCAAGCTTTATCTTACTTTTCTAATAAGACTCAAGCTTTTAACCAGACTCTATTAGACTCTGCTTTTCTTGTTGCCTTCACTACTTCAGATAACAAGACAATCTTCCTGCTGTGCTAACAGTTTAGAGTTAGTGCCCTAGGCTTGATCTAAGTGCTACCTACTGTCTCCTGCAAACCGTAGCCCAGTAGAAGTAGCTCTTAAGCTTCTCAGTAAGAAGCTCATTAGAGGTCACTCTCACTCTCCTCACCAATCTCCCATTAGCATCACAGTGGTGCTTTGGTTTGGGTGTATTTCTCACAGAATTTGTATTGCTCTAGTACTTCTCTGATATCATCTAGCATGTTGGGCCACCAGTAGCATGTCTTGAGATATTTGTGCAAGTTCCTGCTATGGGTGTGGCCCAGGTCTATGTGATATTGGAGGATTGTGTCAATCTTCTTGTTGACGGAACGTAAGGTACAGTGTCATCACTTGGGAGTATTTGATGCAGTGTGACATATACGTTTTTGAACAGGTGTTTTTTGTAAGGACCTTCTCTTGGACGTCCATGGGAGTGACAGGTGGGAACCCCTCTTGGAGATTCCCCATTATTAACATGGGCCAATTGGGGGGCCCATCAGTGCGTATAACCTATTTATTGTATAGCCTTGATAGGGCATCTGCAGTAAGAATTTCTTTGCCTGGATTGTATTTAATTATTATGAGGCACCTTTGAATAAGGCTCATCCATTTGTCTTGTCTTCTTTACAGGTGTTGTTGTGTTTTAAAGAGTATCAATGACTTGTTGTTGGTTAGCACTTTGAATATTTGCACTCCTTCCAGGTAACATTGCCACTTCATGAGGCAGTGTATGATAGCTGCCAGTTTCTTGTCATGTATTGGATATGTTTGTTTGCCATCAGATATCTTTCTTGATTTGTATGCCACAGGGAGGAAATCCTTCTCTGTAGTCTAGATCCAGAGTACACCTCCAATTGCTTAGTCAAAAGTGTATGTTTCTAATTTAAATATCCCTTCATAGTTTGGGTACTGCAGAATAAGGGCAATGGCCATGCTCTCTTTGAGTTGTCTGAAGTGTTGGTCCCTTAGTGGTGTCCATATAAGCTTGGTTGTTTTGCCTGTGATGAATGACAGGGGGCAGTTAGAGCACCCCAGTCAGGAATTAATCTCCTAACGTAGGCCACCATGCCCAGAAAGATACATAGTTTTCTCTTATTTCTTGGAGCTGGTATTTTGGTTATGGCACGTATCTTTTCTGGGTCTGGTTTGATTCCTTCCTTGCTGATAATGTAACCAAGGAACAGGAGTTCAGACAAGAAGTCACATTTTGAGGGTTTGTCAATGAGTTGATTTCCTTTGAGGGTGCAGAGGACTAGGCAGATGCCTTCCCAGTGTTGTGCTAGAGTTGGACTGTAGATGATTATGTTTTCCAGGTAGATGATTGCTTGTTTTCTGATTTGTTCCCTGGAGACCTTGTTCATGAAGGTTGCAAAGGTGCTGGGAGCATTATTCAGACCAAAATTGAGAACCATACATTCAAAGGACCCAGACTTGGTTCTGAATGCCGTCTTTGGGATCTCTTCTGGTTTCACACAAATTTGGTGATAGCCTGCTTGCTGTCAAGTCAATTTTTGTGAAGACTTGGGACCCCCCAGGGCATCAAAAAGGTCATCAATCAGGGGCAGGGGATAACTGTTCTTAATTGTGACCTTGTTGAGTGCCCTGTAGTCTAAGACTAGGCAGAGTCCTTCATCCTTTTTTGCCACAAAGAAGATAGCAGCATCAAAAGGAAATTTGGAAGTTCAAATGAGGCCTTTTTTAAGGGCTTTATTGAGATAGGCTTTAAAAGCATCATCTTCCTGAGGTGTGAGAAAGTAAATGGGTCATGCTTTGGGGACACTTTCCTTGAGATTAATTTTGTGCTGTATGCCCCAATTGGACGGTATTCCTGGTAAAGTTTCTTGTTAACAGAAGGGAATTCAATGACTAGCTGTGCTCAGATTGGGTCTCTCTCATGTGTGGTTTCTTTACTTTTAAAGTGGATAACTTCATATGTGCAAGTGTTCCAGTTGATTTTACTAGTATCCTTTTCCTCTTATGTCTCCATAATCTTTACAAATACATGGTCCTTCATGAGTATGCCAATATGAGTTGGGTAGACATGGGTCATTATTTTTTAGATTAAGCCAAGGCGCCAGCTTAAGCATTTTAAAGACTTTTAACTTCTTTGGTATCATTTAAGTTGTAAACTTATGTTTTTGAACATTGATATAATGCTTAGTTTACCAAAGAAAAGTTTAAGAGTGTAAAATATACAAATAATAAAAATAAATCTTATTTCTATTAACTGTATTTTTTTGCTAAAAACCCTTTTTCTATTTTAATAAGCCAAGAATCAAATATATGAGTTGCATGGGAGAGTAATAGCAGCCCCAAAGCCATAATTGCTATTACCCTATCTTTGGCTCATATAATTAATTTGTTATTTATTTTTAGAAAAAAAGTTGTTGTATTTAAAAGACTATTTGCCCTATGTGAAATATAAGTTTTTGTTATGCGTCCAACTTCATGAACATGTCCTACTAATCCTTTAGTAGTATCAGCTCTCTTTGTTTCTCTGTCATCTGTGCAGAACTTTGCACAATAATTTATTTTTGAGTACTCCTTAACATCCTCAAATATCAAAGGTGAAACATACAGCTCATCATCTTTCATTAAATATGAAAGATTAACATAAAATGCTTTGACTTCAAGCCAGCTTTTTTTAGGCCTAGATTTTCTATCATAGATGTGAAAAAAGGTTTTTTGGGAAACATCTGAAGTATTTACAAGTGTCTCATATAAACCCTTTATTTCTTCCTCTCTCTCAAAAACCATTTTGAGATCATTTATATTTTTTATATACATCTCATTTTCCTTTTGTTTAAATATTTTAGATAATACACCAAAATGACCATTAACAATACTTTTGCCATGGCACTCAACAAATCTATTAAACTTAATTGTTCCTTTTATAATTTTAGGTACCTCTTTAAAAAGATAATATAAGAATTCATAAGATCTGAAATGATTACCATTATCAGTCCAAACTTTAATATTTTAATATCCTTAAATTTATTATTTTTAAGCAGACTTATCAAACACTGACCTGAAAACAAAGAGTCATGAGATAAAATTTCAGATAAAAAGTCATGTTACTCATATTTAATTTTCTCATTTTCTTTAAAAGCAATTGCAAATCCTAATAAAGAAATAGGTATTTTCTCATAAAAACAATTATTTGTCTCTATAGGACCCCCACCTATTTTAAAGTTTTCTTTATAGTCTATTACTATAACACATGGATTATTATCAAGATTATTTATATCACTAATAATTCTTTATTTTGATGCTTATAAAACTTTTCATGTAGGTCAATAGATTCCAAATTTTCTTTAGTAGATTTAGGCAATGGCAACTTCTTTATACTCAAATCCTTTTTCTCCATTTCTAATGATTCTTTAAGTTGAAAATGTTACACATATCAGTTTGCTTTTTGTTTTTAATTATATTATTAGGAATAAGCCTATAGAAAGTGGAAAGTGAAATAGAAATATTGTTTTTTATTTTCATATCTTCATAAATTTCTTTTTTTGTTTTCAATAAGGAGTATTTTATTTTAGTTGAGTATTCACTCAATTCTTTTTGTAATTCTTCATAAACCAATCCAGGGGATTTTTTAGTGAATTGGCTGGTTGGAAATGAATTTTTTAATATATGTTTTAAAATATTTTTTATGTTTCCTTTCTTTACTGAATCATTTTTTCCTTTTTTATTTTTTGAATTTAATGATGCTTTTTTAGCATTTTCTATTTTTTAGAATATGAATACTCATTTTTTGTCATTTTAAATCCACAATCCCAAAGCTCTTTCAGACTGTAGCTTGATGTAACCAATGCTCTTAGGGAAGAAAGGTGCTTGGCAGGGGGCTCTGACATCAATTCCTTTAGGTTGTTAAGGAAATCATCTGTCTTAGAATTTTGTATGACAGGTAAGAAGGTACTTTTTCAAAACTCTGTTTTTAATAAGAAATGCTCAACAAAGCTGTTAAGATCACTACCAGCAGTAAAAAGGAATGCTTGTCTAAGCAAAGAGATTCTTTCTCTCTTAGTAAAAGCCCCCAGTGAGAAGAAGGGTGCCATCTGAGGTGCAAACTTGATAGGTTCCATAATGATAGTGGTTGGGTTCCTTGGCTTGGTTCAGGCAGTTCTTGCTTGGAAATAGATGTGCAGTTATCAGAGAGGAGTAAAGGTGTGGATTGTAAAGTAAATTTCTGTA
This sequence comes from Entomophthora muscae, assembly GCA_014839935.2. Taxonomy (NCBI): domain Eukaryota; kingdom Fungi; phylum Entomophthoromycota; class Entomophthoromycetes; order Entomophthorales; family Entomophthoraceae; genus Entomophthora; species Entomophthora muscae. Next base: position 33,225 of record QTSX02006450.1, on the reverse strand, counting down.
AAGTTGAGCTGTTTAAATACCATGTTAGCTGAGCTTTTGCACTACAGGCATAAATCCCCAACTGATCTGCTTAATTTATCAATATCACCCCTGAAGTCTGATATCATTGTTTATTTATCCCTTTTTATATTCTGGTTAACTGTTGATATCTCAGCAAATAGTACTTTAATCTTGCTCAAACTAGTATCATTAGAAAGTCCTTAATCTCAGCTTTTGGGATTATGCTGCAACTCTATATTTTAATACCAATTTAGTATCTTGGGTGGCTTTGAATGTAAGCTTATAAAATTATTATTTGAAATAAAATATGCTAATTAACTCTTAAAGTATGATATTTTAATCAGTAAACTAAATTTAAAGTATAAAGTATTATTTAGCTTACTTCTAGTAACCAACTCAAAAACCTTTTGTTTAAATAAACTTAAGTTTATTATAACTTTTAACAGTTCTTAAAAAATGAACTTTATATATCTTAAATCTATCAAAACAAAAATGTTATTTTTAATCACATATAAATATTTGCTTGTATAATTAAAGATGTATCTTATTTTTATAGATACAATGACTAAGATCATTTTCCATTTAGTTTAAATAAATTTCAACCTTTATAAAATTTAATTAAATAAAGCAAGATTTTGATAGATTCTTTTTTATGTTTGAATTTTTTATACATATTATCTCTAGCATACAGTATAAAGATATAATTTTATTAAATAGTTGTATAAAGCTATTTTATTAATATTAAATACTTAAGAATTTGAAAAGAAAAACTTTTACTCTCTTATAAGTTCTTATTATATGTTTTCTATAAAATCTGGCTTAAGAATAAATTACTTATGCTAAATGAGATCACTGAAATTTCAATAAAAGTTTAGTTTTAATTTTAGTTTTAGTTTTTTTAACTTTTTACTAGATTTTTTTATAAAAAAATCCAAAATTATTTAATATTTATTTATTAAATATGCAAAAAAGCTGTCTGCCCTCTTTTTAAAAAGAGGGATTCAAAAATTATTATATTTTAAATTAAATATTTTTAAAAAGGCTAAGATTTTAGGCAACAATTTAATTTCCAACAAAAAGCATCATATCAGTTTTTATTGTATTTTTATGTTTCTCTTTTTAGAATGATGTCATTTTGTACTAATTTGCTTTCAAGAAATAATGGTATATGAAATAAGATTGTTACTAGCTTTTAATACAGTTTAATTTAGCTGTAAGTAGAAAATAATTAATTTAATATAGGTTTTTATATTATAAGGATTAAATAAGATTTGTTTTGATAAAATTGTTGTAATTATTTAAATTTATTGATAATAAAATTAAAACAAAATTTTAAAGTGATAAGTAGCACAGTTAATAGGAAACAGATTAATCTAACAAATAATGACCCACATGGTGGTGCACCTCACCTCATTTTATGGTGAGGGTAGCGCTGTCCCAGTCAATATGAGGTTTGGTCTTTCTCATCCAGGCCAGGCCAAGTATAACATGATACTTGGGGATTGGTATGATTGGTCCACTAAGCATAGTCTGCATGTCTACTATTTGGGCGTGGAAGGGCTTTGCTTCCTTGGTGACTGGTGTGCTTCTTTTATCTGCCATGGCATCGCTCTTGACATTACTTCAGACTGTGGGTAGTTTCATGAGGTAGGCAAATTTTGTGTCAACAAGATATTGGTCTGCACCAGTGTCAAACAATGCTGTAACTTGATACCTGCAAAAACAGAGAGGATAAGTGAGGAGTTTATTTCCAGTTTGGGCGGCAAACAGTAGAGGGTCTCTGGAGGGGACTTGGATCATGTGATAGAATCCACGTCTTGGTCCCTGTGCAAGTCTTGCAAATTGGGGGAGGGCTTGCCTAAGAACTCCCCTGAGCTTTTCCCTCCTTTTTGGTGTCATCAGTGCTTGCTTGGTTAGCTTGAGCAGTACGAGTCACGTTTCAAGGATGGGTGTTTTGCTTTAGTTGTTCTGCTTATTAGGGCAAGGGTCCTTCTTGGCTGTAGGGCTCTCCTTGCGCATGTTTGTTGCATGTAGGTTTTCAGACTTTTGATCTGTGTGTTTTCCTTCTAGGAACACATCCTGAAGGTTCTTGCAGCGTGTCATGTTGAACTGATGTCTAGTATGTGTGGGAGGCCATTGTGGAAGTCCAATTGTGGTCTGGCTTTGCCAAAGTTAATGGTGTTGGGAGCTCAGTCAGTAGGTCTTTGTATGCTGCAATATAATTCTCAATTGTTCCTGTCATTTTGAAGGTTCTGGGTTCTGTAATGATCACCACATTGGAGTCTTTCATGGAGAGCTTTTTGAGGAAGGCGGCTTTGAACATTTCCCAGTTTTTATTTTGATCAGGGTGTTGTTCAAGCCACTTGCTTACAAAACAGGAGGTGGTTCTCATGACACAAAGGGCAATTTTGCTGGCCCAGAGTCTCAAGGGGTAGCCCACTTGTGTAAATTTTCTTTGTGTGCTATTAATCCAGAGATTGGTGTTTTCCCAGTGTAATCCTGCAAACACCCTAATTTCTGCTGAGCGTAGATGTTGAAATATGATGTTGGTTATCTCAGGCGGCTGCAGGCTTGTAGCAGTTGGAGATGGGTTCAGATGCTTACAAGCATGGAGAAGGTTGTACTGTTTGGTGGTAACAAAGAAGTTGTTGAAGATGATGAAACCTGTAGGGAGATCTTTTCCTTCTTCATAGTCTCTCCAGCCTGCGGGGAGGGCCATGTGGGTCATTATTTGTTAGATTAATCTGTTTCCTATTAACTGTGCTACTTATCACTTTAAAATTTTGTTTTAATTTTATTATCAATAAATTTAAATAATTACAACAATTTTATCAAAACAAATCTTATTTAATCCTTATAATATAAAAACCTATATTAAATTAATTATTTTCTACTTACAGCTAAATTAAACTGTATTAAAAGCTAGTAACAATCTTATTTCATATACCATTATTTCTTGAAAGCAAATTAGTACAAAATGACATCATTCTAAAAAGAGAAACATAAAAATACAATAAAAACTGATATGATGCTTTTTGTTGGAAATTAAATTGTTGCCTAAAATCTTAGCCTTTTTAAAAATATTTAATTTAAAATATAATAATTTTTGAATCCCTCTTTTTAAAAAGAGGGCAGACAGCTTTTTTGCATATTTAATAAATAAATATTAAATAATTTTGGATTTTTTTATAAAAAAATCTAGTAAAAAGTTAAAAAAACTAAAACTAAAATTAAAACTAAACTTTTATTGAAATTTCAGTGATCTCATTTAGCATAAGTAATTTATTCTTAAGCCAGATTTTATAGAAAACATATAATAAGAACTTATAAGAGAGTAAAAGTTTTTCTTTTCAAATTCTTAAGTATTTAATATTAATAAAATAGCTTTATACAACTATTTAATAAAATTATATCTTTATACTGTATGCTAGAGATAATATGTATAAAAAATTCAAACATAAAAAAGAATCTATCAAAATCTTGCTTTATTTAATTAAATTTTATAAAGGTTGAAATTTATTTAAACTAAATGGAAAATGATCTTAGTCATTGTATCTATAAAAATAAGATACATCTTTAATTATACAAGCAAATATTTATATGTGATTAAAAATAACATTTTTGTTTTGATAGATTTAAGATATATAAAGTTCATTTTTTAAGAACTGTTAAAAGTTATAATAAACTTAAGTTTATTTAAACAAAAGGTTTTTGAGTTGGTTACTAGAAGTAAGCTAAATAATACTTTATACTTTAAATTTAGTTTACTGATTAAAATATCATACTTTAAGAGTTAATTAGCATATTTTATTTCAAATAATAATTTTATAAGCTTACATTCAAAGCCACCCAAGATACTAAATTGGTATTAAAATATAGAGTTGCAGCATAATCCCAAAAGCTGAGATTAAGGACTTTCTAATGATACTAGTTTGAGCAAGATTAAAGTACTATTTGCTGAGATATCAACAGTTAACCAGAATATAAAAAGGGATAAATAAACAATGATATCAGACTTCAGGGGTGATATTGATAAATTAAGCAGATCAGTTGGGGATTTATGCCTGTAGTGCAAAAGCTCAGCTAACATGGTATTTAAACAGCTCAACTTTACAGAAATTTACTTTACAATCCACACCTTTACTCCTCTCTGATAACTGCACATCTATTTCCAAGCAAGAACTGCCTGAACCAAGCCAAGGAACCCAACCACTATCATTATGGAACCTATCAAGTTTGCACCTCAGATGGCACCCTTCTTCTCACTGGGGGCTTTTACTAAGAGAGAAAGAATCTCTTTGCTTAGACAAGCATTCCTTTTTACTGCTGGTAGTGATCTTAACAGCTTTGTTGAGCATTTCTTATTAAAAACAGAGTTTTGAAAAAGTACCTTCTTACCTGTCATACAAAATTCTAAGACAGATGATTTCCTTAACAACCTAAAGGAATTGATGTCAGAGCCCCCTGCCAAGCACCTTTCTTCCCTAAGAGCATTGGTTACATCAAGCTACAGTCTGAAAGAGCTTTGGGATTGTGGATTTAAAATGACAAAAAATGAGTATTCATATTCTAAAAAATAGAAAATGCTAAAAAAGCATCATTAAATTCAAAAAATAAAAAAGGAAAAAATGATTCAGTAAAGAAAGGAAACATAAAAAATATTTTAAAACATATATTAAAAAATTCATTTCCAACCAGCCAATTCACTAAAAAATCCCCTGGATTGGTTTATGAAGAATTACAAAAAGAATTGAGTGAATACTCAACTAAAATAAAATACTCCTTATTGAAAACAAAAAAAGAAATTTATGAAGATATGAAAATAAAAAACAATATTTCTATTTCACTTTCCACTTTCTATAGGCTTATTCCTAATAATATAATTAAAAACAAAAAGCAAACTGATATGTGTAACATTTTCAACTTAAAGAATCATTAGAAATGGAGAAAAAGGATTTGAGTATAAAGAAGTTGCCATTGCCTAAATCTACTAAAGAAAATTTGGAATCTATTGACCTACATGAAAAGTTTTATAAGCATCAAAATAAAGAATTATTAGTGATATAAATAATCTTGATAATAATCCATGTGTTATAGTAATAGACTATAAAGAAAACTTTAAAATAGGTGGGGGTCCTATAGAGACAAATAATTGTTTTTATGAGAAAATACCTATTTCTTTATTAGGATTTGCAATTGCTTTTAAAGAAAATGAGAAAATTAAATATGAGTAACATGACTTTTTATCTGAAATTTTATCTCATGACTCTTTGTTTTCAGGTCAGTGTTTGATAAGTCTGCTTAAAAATAATAAATTTAAGGATATTAAAATATTAAAGTTTGGACTGATAATGGTAATCATTTCAGATCTTATGAATTCTTATATTATCTTTTTAAAGAGGTACCTAAAATTATAAAAGGAACAATTAAGTTTAATAGATTTGTTGAGTGCCATGGCAAAAGTATTGTTAATGGTCATTTTGGTGTATTATCTAAAATATTTAAACAAAAGGAAAATGAGATGTATATAAAAAATATAAATGATCTCAAAATGGTTTTTGAGAGAGAGGAAGAAATAAAGGGTTTATATGAGACACTTGTAAATACTTCAGATGTTTCCCAAAAAACCTTTTTTCACATCTATGATAGAAAATCTAGGCCTAAAAAAGCTGGCTTGAAGTCAAAGCATTTTATGTCAATCTTTCATATTTAATGAAAGATGATGAGCTGTATGTTTCACCTTTGATATTTGAGGATGTTAAGGAGTACTCAAAAATAAATTATTGTGCAAAGTTCTGCACAGATGACAGAGAAACAAAGAGAGCTGATACTACTAAAGGATTAGTAGGACATGTTCATGAAGTTGGACGCATAACAAAAACTTATATTTCACATAGGGCAAATAGTCTTTTAAATACAACAACTTTTTTTCTAAAAATAAATAACAAATTAATTATATGAGCCAAAGATAGGGTAATAGCAATTATGGCTTTGGGGCTGCTATTACTCTCCCATGCAACTCATATATTTGATTCTTGGCTTATTAAAATAGAAAAAGGGTTTTTAGCAAAAAAATACAGTTAATAGAAATAAGATTTATTTTTATTATTTGTATATTTTACACTCTTAAACTTTTCTTCGGTAAACTAAGCATTATATCAATGTTCAAAAACATAAGTTTACGACTTAAATGATACCAAAGAAGTTAAAAGTCTTTAAAATGCTTAAGCTGGCGCCTTGGCTTAATCTAAAAAATAATGACCCATTTGTTGGATCCTTTTCTTAGGAGGAATTTCCCTTAAATTTGTGTAGGTGTGGATAACCTACCTGTGCTATCACTGTTGAGTATATACTTCTTGGAATTATAATAAAAGAGATAAAGTGGAAATTTAAGAAGAGAATGATACTTTATTGTATATGAATATGGGATAATATATAGTATCACAGGAAGCCACATACTGTTCATATACGTCATGGGAGTTATGGGGCTTATCTGAGTAATGTTCCTCTTAAGTCATGAGGCTTATTCAAGTTGTGTTCCATTTAGGATCTGGATTGTTTGATCCCTGTGATAGATGGCCAAATGATAGTAGTGCCACTGACTCAACGATTAGCTGATGAGCTATTTGGTGACTCATTTGGTGAACTACTTGGGGTGTTAATCCCCAAGAGGGAGTAATTGAAGATGTTGTGACACTAGTGTATGCCTTTTGTGCACTATAAAATTGGTTTGATTTATCTACCCAAAATATCTCTGAAAAGTTAATTTCCCTTTTCTTGTTAAGTATACCTTACCCAGATGTATATTTATAGCAGTATGCTGATTTTTATTGTGCAATAAATTGAATAGCATATTTTTTATTTCCAATCATGCTTTTGAACAAAAATGGCAAAAACTGGTAATCCCACAACTATTTGTTTAGCAACAGTGTTGCAACTGAGCTAATGATGGCTCAGTATTGGCTTTGGGGAAGACAACAGCCTAGAAATGGGACAGGAAAAGATAGGTAATATGGTAATATTTATTGATAGTAATTGAGATTCTTATACCAAAGTAGTAAGCCATTAGGTCACTAAGAGTGGTGGCACAGGTGGCATGACCCAAATAATGTATGAACATGGGCTAGACAAGGTCATTTATGGGATTGTCATCATAATTAGGTTTGCTCATTATGTAGAAATATGCTATTCCACTATCTTGAGAGAATCAAGAGGAGATATAATATTATACCTGTCATGAAGTGACTGATTGAGCACTCCTGTGTAGTGTGAGATATGGTGGCAGCTGAGATGTTGAATCTAGTTGCAACAACAGGATACCCCCAAGCCAGAGAAACTTGTGATTAAAATCAATAGATCATATTATTTAAATTTTACTTCTTGCCTATCAACTTTTACTTTATTAGGGGATTCTTCAATACTGGTCCATTTGATAACTAAAATATTTTTGAGAAGTATTATGTATGTTTCTTTTATTTGGGTATTATGGAGGTATTTTATAGGCAATTTTTTTGATTAATTAAATAAACAGGAGTGAGAGGAGGGACATATATCCTAGGATCAGCGAGGTAGGTATTGGTGCCGATGAAGTCTGTATCGCCAGGTCTTGTGGCTTGCTATCAGTAGGCCGGGTGAGGTTGGTTCGGACTTTATAGCCCAGGCATTTAATGACGTTGACCAGGGCAGGTCCAAAGCTTCCTTTGATTAGACCTACTGGAGGGGAGGTGTCGTTTGAAGACTTGGAGGCATTGGTTGTCATGTTTTCAGAGTACAGCATTTGGCCATAGGAAGCAACTGGTCGCATTAGGAAATCGGCAGTATCTTGATAGAGGAGCAGATCCAAATGGGAGATGGAGGATCCTGGGATAAATTGAAGTGGGGTATGTAGGGTGATTTTGGTTCTTGAAATTTGGTTCTCATCCTGTTGGTCTCCAATTGATTTTATTCCAGTGCTTTCGTCTTCTATTAGGCCAACTGGGGAGTCGTTACGTGCCACAAGTTTAGTTGGCTGTGAGCTCCCAGGAACCCCAATCAAGAAAAAGAGAGACTGAGGGGAGGTGGCTACATTAAATAGTTCCTTAGCCAGACGCCCACCTGTGGAGTTTAAAAAGGCAATCTCCCATGCCGCTCGATTAAGTCCTTTGAGGCGGAACGAAACCTCTGTCATGATTTGCACCCAATTATCAACACTAGCTTCAGGAACAAACCCATACGCCAGATATTTATCGAAAATGAAGGGTCGCTTAATGCCCTCAACAATACCAGTTGAAGGATTGATCTTTAGTGGCGGCAGCAGTGCTTCCTTGTTTCTTTCCAGCTGCTGGTCAAAGGAAGAGAGAAACCCTGAGTTCAATTAGTACTTGAGTTGCAAAAATATATGCATTTTGATAATTAAATTGCACCAATTAATTGTAAATAGTGCATTAAAGGAATGACTTTAAGTTACCTAAACCATGAACAAGCTCATGAAGGACTAAAAAGTGTTAGAGGTTAGATTAAAATGTTATTACCCAAATACTCAAATTCGTACTGTTCCTCTCCAATGGCTTCGTCTCCCTAGAATATGAGATAAGATATACATGATAAGTACCTTGAACCACATGCGCTTGCGTTGCCTAGAATCGTGCTCTATAATGTCAGTAATATCAAGGAGGGTAATTACCTATAATAATATCGAAGGGAAGGAAGTTGAAGTTTGTGGTATATTGCTTCACCACCGACTGGGGATACATGTATTTAGTATCCAACTTTGGTGCGTCATCTGGGACGGTAAGGTTATCAACGGCCCAGAAGGCGGAGGGACTAGCTTGACCCAAAGTGGAGCGTGAGCAACTCGTCTCTGCTGGACACATGTCTTTCCAAACCACCTGTAGGTCGATTGGCTTGACCAAATCCAAAATCATCGACAGTCTGGCCGTAGCACTAGCATATGATGTGCGGATTTTTGCACAGACGTCTTCGCCTGCTGTGACATTGCATTGGAAGTCGGTGACGCGGAACATGTTTGACGTCACCTTGTCACTGGGCTGCAGTGGCGTATCACCCTCAAGTAGCACGCGGCTCACCCGCTGCGATAGCGTGCTGGCATGAAGCAGCATTTCGTCCTCTAGAGCTCCTGTCAGGTAAGCGATATCCCGGATTGGTCGCACCTGATCAAGCTGCTGGTAAACAGGTATCCCATGAATCGACAACAGGCTGACAACAGGAAAAAGGTGCTTTAGTTCACGCATGCTCCAGTGAATAGAAAGCACCCTTACTATTATTCCAAAGTCTTCTGTTTACCAGGGGTGTGAAATCACGATCTCCCCGACTCATCTAAAGATCCAACGCCTGGCGCCGCTATTCTCACTCCCTCTTTGTTAATTTCCCTAACTGCTCATTATTCTTGTTACTTCCCACGTGGTGCCTATGCCAAGATGATTAGTCACTCTCTGTCCCTAAACAGAATACCAGCTTCATATCTAACCGTCACTTGAAGCCAACTGCCGCCTTACATAAGGACGCGTGAAATAAACACTGCACTAGCATCTTGTATCGGCTGGAAAGATAATATTATACTTTGAAACACGGAGCTTGACTCAATTACACTTGAGCTTAAACGGAACCCATTCCTTTGTAAACCTCGCCATCAGACAAGCATTCACGAGTAAATGTTTCCATGTTTGAATCCTTTCGACTTGCAGCCAAAGCCAAGCAAGCATTCACTCAGCGATCAATGAACTAAACTTGACATTCAATCCTATCGAAGCAGGAAATATAAATTCCAATCCAACCGCTGACAGGCAAATCTAAAACAAACTCTATACCGTCAACTAGGAACATTCCGGAGGATTGCTAAAATGACTAATCAACCACATCTAGATCAAAAACATACCTCCATTTCTTTAAACCATACAAAAACCCCTTTAACATCTCAAAGCAGAACCCAACTTTGAACTTAAAATTCCCAATACATCTTAAAAAATAACTTTATCCAATGTGAATCTTAAGCAGCATCGACCTAAAGAAATGAAAGCCATACAAAGCAGTTCAGCTATGTGGCCAATTGCTGACGGGTTAGTTGTCGAAATCAAAGTCCCAAAATCGACCTACTTTTCAATCTTATTTCTTTTTAGTAAAATAGTTTACCAAAAAGACTAATTGCCCTTTCCATCTAACTAGTAGCTAAATCAATCCCCTCTATTGGGAGCGATGTTTACTCAATTCAGGCCAAGGGATGGATGTGAACCTGCCAACTTTGGATTTTTGATGAGATCCTCGTCTTTACTTGGGCTTTTACCAGCTTTATCAGTACCCTGTAGCTGATAGTTAAATACAGCCAGTGAAGGGATACAAGAGTTATACTTTAAATTATGTCACATTTTATTGGCTGTATGCGCCTGGGCAATCGCAACAATGATTTTGTTACCAGACCCCTGCCTATGTCGTGGTACTATAGTAAACCCCTTGGCACATCCCATCTAACTTGATCGTACTATCATATACCTATCTCTAAACAATACACTTAAATATAACCCCAACTATATCTCCTTAACAAAAAATCTATTGATATAAAATCACTCACTGGGAGTATTAAAGGGGAAATCAAAGGCTATAAAAGTAGAATACCTCAGCTCAAATATTTATTAAATGGTTAAAATACAGTGTTTAAAGAACAGCTGTACTAGGATCCTGAACTGAATGTATTGCCCACAGCCCTTGTGAACTCCCTATTGGCCAAAGTGAAGGGATGAGACTGGAATGTCTAATACATGATGGGGCCACACATATCATATAGCTCACAGCAGATGCCCATGGACAAATTTCACCCATGTAGGGGATCACTGATTCAGCAAGCCCTAACAAGGTCATGCCATTAAAACTGTACTTGCTATAATCCTGATGAAAAACCACCAAAAGAAGACCATTTTCTATAGGGGAGGTAGTAGATTAAACATCAGAACATAATCTGGGGTCAGAAAGTTGGCAGAAGAAAGAGTAGAAGGATTAACCTCTATTTTAGGAGAATTTGAGAAGTAACAGGCTTCTGTCATGGACATAGCTTTTCCAAGTATGGCCAGGCCAAAGCGCTGCCACCCAGAAACCCTGGCTCAGAAGCCCTGCCCGCTTGCGGCAATAATAGATTTAAATCTAATAATTGATCACAGGTGGCTGGTTGTTATGTCCAGTTCTTACAAATAGTATCCAAGATGACACAGCAGGGAAATATTTATTAAAATAGGTTTGAGGGTTGAAGCTAGCCTGGGGTTAGCCTTCAGGGCAAAATTAAGGGGATATATATTAATTTCCTGAAAAGATAAAATAGTGTTTACTTTAGCAGAAAGAAAAGGAAATTTTGAAGAATATAAAAGTTAATACAAATATGGATCAACTTGCCTTTATTTAAAGAGATAATTCTACTTATATGATAGACTGAGAACAGGGATAATTCACCAGATAGACAAGGGGGCTGGTTAGGTTTGTATTTTTAACAGGATCAGAATAGCATTAATGGCACAATTTACAAAGACAGTGGCAAAGAAATTTGAGTCTGAGCAGGGTGTGGATGCCCCACACTCAATTTCCCTTCAAACCATTGCTTATTTCTCAAGTTCTGACCTCCTAGGAGGTCAGGTGACACCTTGAAGAACTAATATTGGTGGTATCTGTAAGTTGAGTAAATACCAAGCACAAGGAGGCCACCTCATCAAGATGCACCCAAAGGCTTTAAGTAACAACAATTTCTGTTGCAGCATCTTCAATTACTCCCTCTCAGGAAAGTAATTTCCCGAGTGATTCCCCAACTAGTCATTAAGTTGGTGGCACTCTTATCAATTGCCCATCTAATATGGATATCAAACTTTTTGAACCCTAAGAGGACCACTTACTTGGATAAGACCTCTGGCTATCATGAAATTCATGGACAGTATGTGGCTTCTCATGATACTATATAATACTCACTCATAATAATAAAGTAGCATTCTCTTCTTAATTTCCCTGTTATTTTGTTTCATATACTTCCCAGAAGTATATACACAACAATAATAGTGAAGTTTAATAAAAACACACTTATTTTTATTTCACTATAAATTTAACTATATTCACCATAAAATTGTTGTTGCTAAATAAAAATCTTACATGCTAAAAATAGTACATAATTTTTCATAATGCAGGAAGATATGATAATCAGAATTAATATATTTTCCTCAATATTTAACACTAAAAAATACATATAATTTACTCATAAAATATAAACATATGCCTAATAATACAGCTCAAGCCATTAAACGGCCAACTAAAATCTTAATTATAAAATGGTATTTGAAATGACTTGTCAGGATCTTGGGATATTGTCTTTAACTGAGCCAACCCATAGCTGTGGGCGCGCAGATATGGGGACCAAGGATGGATCCTACAAAAAATGCAGGCAACCGGGCCACAAGATCAATGGTCCAATAAAATTCTGGCATTCACAGAATTGCTGTCCCTGATTAACAATTGAAGCACACAGATGTTTCACAATTAATTTGTCCACCTATACACCCACCCAAATGGCAACCATCAGAATTTACGCTGTCTACATGTAGCACCCTCCATTCTGACAATCCCAAATTTAATTTTGGCTTCACTTTTTTACAATTTTACTTTAAACTTAAAATTAAAATCAAATTTAACTTATAAAATTAGGAACAATTATTTAAGGTAAAAAATCAATAAACATACTTTCAGAATGAAGTATAGTGAGAGCTTGTTATAGCCAATCAAATGGGGATGTACACAAAAATTAGGATGACATTACCAATAAGGAGAAGATGGTGCATATGTATTCTGAAATTCTAACCTTTGAATAGGGAATATGGAAAGATACAACAGATGATAATGCATAGGGTCAAGATGAAGACTTTAATTTGGTTCAAGATCAAATAATCAGCTGCATAGATAGGCTCATACTCAATTTTGAGGACTTCAGGAATCATTTCATCAGTATAAAGAAGATTTATGTGACAGAAATTTTTGGATAGTAAGAAGCTGTCTCCAGGTGGTGGGGAATCACCCACCAAATCCGCATAGAGTTAATGATTAACCACCAACGCAGCTTCAGATACCGTTTTGTGAAATTTCTAAAAGATACACTAGGGTTAAGCAAAATTATTAACTCTAACCAAAGGAGTCTGAGAGTAAATAACCTGAGAGAAAATCAATGAGTCTTTGGTGTAGAATTCAGGACATTGAGATATCACAAGAGTTTCAGTTTCAATGGTAGGAGGAACAGCTCCAAGATTGACAGACATTGAATTAACATTTGGTGGAGGCAACAATAAAGTGCCAACAGTAGGACCCATTTCCCCGTAATAATCCGGCTAAGAATTAGATTATAGGGGATGTAGCGCAGCAGGCCAACTACAGGATGTATTTGAAAATAAAGTTAGACCAGGGGATATTTGATTTTTATGGAGTAAAATGTTGGGAGGGCTCAACTCTTAAGAGTTGAAACAGTGAAAATTATTCAATATATATCAAAATTTGACTAAGCAATACCACCTGGATCCTTGGCTCCTATCACTTCTGCATTGTCAAGTGATTACCTAGTCTAGTTTTCAAAGAACCCCTGTGTGACCAACTTCTGATGACTGTGCTGATAAATAATATCATATCTGTTGACTCTCATATTACATCAATTTATCAACATCAGCTTGCAAGGGGGAATCAAATACAACTGGCAGACCAGAGAGGTTGTAACCCATTTTTGATCAACTGTTTGATTTAAATCCATCAAATCAGTTAATTTTGTTAGCAGGTTTCCAGATTTTTGAGCTTTCTTACTTGGGCAGATAGTTCCTGGCAAAATGAAATCTACTGTGACAATTTCCAGGAGATTTTAATGATGAGAACACAGAGTCTAATAATCTGGTTATTACACATTGAATTGGCAGATGTTGGAATAAGTGAATTATGATGCAAGATGTAAGGTCTTGGGTGTTAGGGTAGATTATTATAAGCTAAAGCTTTCAAGCCAAGGATATTAATGTTGGTTAAATAAAGAAAATTAGGCAAAGTCTGCAATAAAAGCTGAACTAAAGCTCCTAATAGCTTATAAGAAGTAAAATAAGGGCTAAGGCAATTTATCAATCCCAAGAAAATAAAGTAAAGTCCAGTCTTAAGGACTGAAGACTGTTTCAAAAACTCTATCTCTAAATTTGGGTATTGTTCACCACTAACTGGGGATTGGAACTATCAACTAAAAGGGTTTGAGTCCAACTAAAAATATTAACTAGCTGATAAACAAGGTAGTCAAAAGGAATCATAAAGTGATAGCTAAGATTCAAAATAAAATAAGATGTAAAACTAGATTTCAGGGAAAAAAGAAAAAGAAAACAAGCCACAAAACCTAAAAAGTACCTTTTTGGGGTGCAAGTCAAAAAATCTCAACTTAAGTTGAGACTGAGTAAAACTCAGGCTATTTATTAAAGTCTGAGTGATTGAGGTGAATAAAGGAGAACACAACCTAACCAAGACTGGTTAATTTATCATGTGGAAATAAAAGCAAACACATAACTGTGTTCTAACTTAAAAAGGGTAGATTGACGGTAAAGGAGCAACAAGGAGCAGCAGACTGGTGTTTGGCTAACTCAAGTTTGAGCAAGAGCAGCAAAAGATATAAAAACTCAATCCAAAGATTGATTGAATAAAGCAAAAGGAATGTAGCTGAGATTGATTAAGACTTGATTAAATTAACCCTATTATTTAGGTCCCAGGTTTGAGAATCATTGACAACCAAGGTAAGCTTCAAAAAGTGATTTAACCTTAAATTTAGGTTGGATTTAGACCATAGAATGATGAGAGATTTAAGGAAATTTAATAAATTAAAAATAGTTGATTTTCTGGATTGAATAATCCATGAAGTCCATTGTAAAAAATAATAAAGCTTCATAATAGCAGTGAATATGTTGATCCTGACACAAGATATGTATGAGAAGAAAATATCAAGAGACTGGAGTATTTTGTTGAAAATGGTTGTTACTTAAGGCTCTTGAGTGCATCTTGATGAGGTGACCTCCTTGTACATGATATTTACTCAGTTTACAGATACCACCAATGGTGATTCTGAAAGCTGTTACCTGCCCTTCTTGGAGGTCAGGATTTATAGTCCACCAAGTGATTTTTTTTTGGAAAAATTGAGCACAGGGCATCAGCGCCTAGCTCAGAATCAATTTCTTGCGCCATCACGCACTTGCAATTGATTATTAGATTTAAATCTACAATTGCTGCAATCAGGCAGGGCTTTGGGGCAGGTTTCCCCAGGTGGCAGCGCTTTGGCCTGGTCACACCTGGGAAAACTATGTCTGTGATCTATAGCTTGCTGACATTTATTTATATGTATAAATATATGTTATATTCAAAAGAAAAGGCTGTGTCAGGGCCCACCTATCACAGTAAGTTCCATAATGCCGGGGATTATTTGGCCAAGTAGGAAAGATTGGAAAGCTGGAAACCTTTTAACAAAACTGACTGCTTTAACAGACTTGAATCAAATGGTTGATAAAAAATGGGTTATGACTGCTCCAGTTTGTTGGTCAAATTTGATTCCCCCCCGTAAGTTGGTGTTGATAAATTAATGTAATTTAAGGGTCATCAGAAGTTGGTCACACAGGGGTTCTTTGAAACCTGGACTATATACTCGCTGGAAAATGTGAAAGGAATAGAATCCCAGGATCCAGGCGGTATTACTTTGTCAAATTTTGATATATATTGAATAATTTTTACTGTTTCAACTCTAATAGTTGAGTCCTCCCAAAAATATACTCAATAAAATCAATTATCCCTTGGTCTAATATTTATTTAAATGCATCATGTAGTTGGCCTTTTGCACTACAACCCCTACAATTTAATCCTTGGCCCAATTATTACAGGAAGATGGGGGCCTTCTGTTGGCAATTTGTTGTCGTCACCACCAAATGTTAATTCAATGCCTGTCAATATCGGAGCTGTTCCTCCTACCGTTGAAGCTGAAACTCTTATGATATCTCAATGTCCTGAATTTTATGCTGAAGACACTCTGATTCTCTCAAAGGCCATTTATCTAGGGCTTTTTTGGTTGGGGTTAATTATTTTACTTAACCCTAGTATATCATTTCGAAATTTCAAAAAATGGTATCTGAAGCTGCGTTGGTGGTTAATCATTAACGCTATGTGGACTTGGTGGGTGATTCCCCACCACATGGAGACAGCTTCTTATTATCCCGCAATTTCTGTTATACCACCCTGCTGGAGCAAGCGCCCTTCCAATTGCAGCCAGAGTCTGTGAGTGTGGGTAGCCTTAAAGGGGTAGTTGGCCTGCTCTCCCACTGCAGCACCCCAGCAGACAAGAGCTCAGGTCAAACCTGGGACCCAAAAGAGATCTGACCTGAGTCCCTAAACTATCTGTGAGCTTGGAACTCCAGTGTATCAAGCAGAAGACCCCAAAAAAGCAAGTGGTTAGGTTGGCCCAATGAGCTAGATCCAGCTGGTTCCCCATCCTACCAAGAGGCTCCCACTGTTGCTGGAGGCTCCTGAAAGTACCCCCATAAGTAGGGAGTTTATCTAGTTCTGCTCCTGCTTAGATGCCCAAGGATATCTCCAGTCAGACCCATCTGAGAGATCTTGTTCCAGTGTCAAAAGTGATAGTAATTTATTACTGATTCTCAAGTTGGAACACTATTCCCAGGATTTGAACCCTGAACCCCTACAGGCTGCCAGCCTGCAGGCCCCACTGCCCGTGTTTTCTGGGCTAGAGCCAAGAACAGATTCAACTTCATAGAAACCTATGAAACCTACCTATGAGGCTCTTTTCATGATTGAACTTTGCCCTCTGAGAGATCCTCTTAGCCTAGCCAATAGAAGCACTGACACAAGCAATATTGTCAGGGCCCAGAATGCCCTGGACAATCAGCTAGCCTTCCTAGAGACAAAGAAACCCACAGCATGGGAAACATTACCAACTGCCTTCCAGAGAGAAACCCCCCTTTTGAATTGTGAATGGCATGGGATTCAAGAGTCCTACAAGCTGTGAATCCCTGGCATCAAATCTAATAACAAATTTGGGCACATTTACTATTGGTAAATGTTACATTGGGAGGGTGATTGTGTGATTGTGCAATCAGGCACTTGATTGCTTGTGGGATCTAAATATAGCTATGACACCTTGGAATACTGCAGCCAAACCAAGGCTCATGTTATAGCAGCCAATGCCCTGCCACCCATAGGTCTAATTGTTCAATTTTCAGGCCAAATAACAATTATCACTGGTAAGGATGCCACCAGAGGCCTGGTGGCACAAAGGTTAATTTTCCCCAATAAGTATAAATAGTGAGGAGGAGAAGACTTCCTCGCTGTTGATATCATAAAATAAACAACTTTATGACCAGGACCCATTATTTTCTTGCAGGAATTATCTATTTTTGCATCAATATAATTGTTCTTTTTGCATCTATTTGTGAATTCACTACACAATACAACTGTAAATACCCAATGATTGGGGAGTATTATAGCTAAATATGATCCCAAGTTTGCAACTTGGAACCCAGTGAGCGCTGTTACAATAGGGTAGACCGTCATTATCCATTGAAACACTTTTGAATGAACATTAAATTGACCAAAATTACTGGCAAAATATGTAAGTACATAGTAAATCACTGTGTAGATTGCTATGGATTGAGTTGATTGGGGCAAAACCAGGGTGGGCCAGGAATACTGATCTGAAGAGTTGAGTTGTGCTGGCTCCTTGTAAAAGTACTCATTGGTAGGATCTTTAAATGTCCTGTGCTGTTGATAGTGTTGGTGGCCCCCAATCCCAAGGCAGGTTGTGAGGACAGCCAAGAAGATAAAGTGGTTCATCTCCTTAATCCTGGGGAAGGGTATAAAAAGCTTAGTGTCTTGACTTCTTGTTGTTAAAGTCTGTTTTAATTTATGTGATACTATTGAGGGGTAATTTCACTAAATTATAGCACAAACTATCATCAATTGAATGAGCTTTATTATATACTATCAGCATTGGTGAGGCATGAATAGTAAAAAACATTGAACAGGAAACCCCAAACACTTGGTGCTGTCTATAATTCCCTTTTGTGAATGTTATTGGGGGGTTTTGCAGCTAATGAATTGTTAATCCATGATTTTCATTGGTTTGGTGAATCTGTGGATGCTTTCATGAATCCAAATTCAGTTTCTGCAGCTACTGCATTAATTGTTTGGCAGGGCATCTTGTCAGCCCCATTCAAATTTGGTAGATTTCAAATTGGAGAAGCTGTAAGGTCTGAAGGCTTGGGGTAAATAATTGTAAACTAAAGCCTTCAAACCAAGAATATTTATATTTGTTAAATATAAAAAAGTAGGTAAGGGTTGAAACAATAACTGGAGAAAAGCTCCTAATAGCTTTTATGAAGTAAAGTAAGGGCTAAGGCAATTTGTTAGTCCTAAGAAAACAAAATAAAGACCAGTCCTAATGACTGATGATTTGGTTAAAAAGTCAATTTCTAGGTTTGGAAAATGATCACCACTAGCTGGTGGATTAAAACTATCCTCAATCAAATTGTGATTCCCACTATAAAAATTACCTAGCTGCTGAAAACTTTAATCAAATGGTGTAAAAACAGCAGGCTCAACCCGCCAACAAGATTTTGAGTAAAGGGGTTTGTGACCCGCAATCCAACTATCCTGTCACTTGGAGCCAGACTAGGAAGTTAACTTGAATTTCCAAATCCAACAACATGAACAAATTATGATCCCTTATGGTGGATACCTTGTTTTGGCGGTTTACTCATTACCGGGATCAAGCCATCCCCTTCATCATCCCACTGTGTGATCAACACCATCATGTTCCTGTTATCCACAATTCACAATGACTATATAATACCTATCTCTCAATAAATAATATTATCTAGTTTCTAAATATTTTCCCCTTGTAACTCTTCTAAAACAGCACAGTTACAACATTGGTAGCACAGGTAGGTTCTCCAGGCTACCTTATTCCTCAAAATTCAGCTTGTTGCCCGTACTTGCTGCAGCCAACAAATCCTTGATAGAATCATGTCTGGACTCCCAGCAGACTGGACACCGTACGCACCTGGTGCCAAGATACCTGATGGGTTTGTTCTCTACCAAAATATGATGATACCCCTTCCCACATTCAATGCCCTGTCCACCCAAGGGTTCTTCCAGGATCCCTCCACCATGCCTTGTGCAACTGACAAAAATACCATACCAGCCTATGTAGCCCAAATACTTCAAAGCACTGCCCTGGAATCCTTTTCTGGGGCCAACAACAACAACACTGCTGCATGGATTCAGTCCGCCCAAAGCAAACTGGCCCAAATGGAATGCCTGCAGCAATTCTGGATTGCAGAAATCTCCATCCAGCTGACTCACAACACTGGCACCTGGTGCAACAAGTGGCATGAAGAATATACCAAAAAGGACTGGGATACCTTCAAGAAGGACTTCTTGGCAAGATTTGTGCTAAAAGACATGGCACTCATGATCATATGTCAAGTAAAGAACTTAACCCAGACAGGCACTGTGAAGAAACTCACCCACACCTACAAGGAACTCACCTACGCGCACTCTCTGACATGGCTTTTGACACCCCAGCTACACACCTCATGTACTATGACGCACTCAAGTTGCATGTAATGAGACATGTGAACCTGGATCAAGTGACCAATCTACAGAGTCTGTATTGCAAAGCGGAGAAAGCAGAACAAACATCCAATACTCTCCACAAAGTGCAAACCAGAAAA
The DNA here is from genome assembly GCA_014839935.2 of Entomophthora muscae. Lineage (NCBI taxonomy): Eukaryota > Fungi > Entomophthoromycota > Entomophthoromycetes > Entomophthorales > Entomophthoraceae > Entomophthora > Entomophthora muscae. The sequence goes on along the minus strand of QTSX02006450.1, from coordinate 13,471 downwards.
CAAAAAAGACCCAAAGACTCTCACCCAGTTGGGCGCTCCAGTCAACCACCCCCTGGGAACAACAGCAGCAGCACAAACCATAAATCCACAGGTTCAAATGGACATGGAAACAGGAACAATAGCCAGTAAAATTGTATCCATGTCCATATCACTGCCACAAAAGGCAACCAAGACAAGGAAAAAGCCCAGGGAAAGCATTAAGCAAGCCAAGCTCTCCCTGCACAACTCCTGACTTGCCCAATGATGAGTACCAACCTGAGGACGTGGACCAGTGTCCAATGATCCAAGTGCCCTCAGATGATCTGGTGCTTTACACCATTGCCAGACACCCCAATAAACTGATGTCTTACCCTTTCTGCTTTTGTAGTTACACAGGCTTGGCACTCCTGGACTCAGACGCGGATTGAACTCTAGTCAACAGCAGCTTTGGGGACAAGTTCAAGCTAGCCACTAATCCTTTGCGGATTAAAAATGTGGTTTTAACTGATGAACATCACATTGCCGTGATAAAGGAAGCCGCCCCCTTCTCTGTCATGCTTGAGAACCTGCACTCTACCATCCAAGGCCCTGTCATTGAATTTCCAAAATTTGACATAGTACTGGGCTTGAATTGGCTGAGAAATAACAACCCCATGTAGACTGATCAACCTTGGTATTGACCATCAAACGCAAAGGCGTCAACCACCAGATCTACCCTGACTCAGTGGACCAAAATTCTACACAACCACATCTTTGTACAGATTACAGAGACCCTGGACAAAAGAGAGAACCTCAAGACAATTGACTGGGACTCCTGCCAGTACAAGATCATACACTTCAAAGATCACCAGGACATCACTACACTGCAGGATCACAAAATTGTAGCCCGCCATCCAGAAATCTTCAAGGAGGCTTTACCTGGATTACCTCTGTAAAAACATATCCAACATTCCATTTAACCCAAGGGAGCTGTACCTAAAGCACAACCCATCTATTGCCTGACCCCAACTGAAGACAGTGCCCTATGTGCCTACCTCAAGGAGGCCTTGGAGAAAAGACTTATCTGTCCCTCACAATCTCCCTTTGGGGCTGCCGTATTCTTTGTGGCCAAGAAGGATGGCACCCTGCACCTAGTCACGGATTACTGAGCCCTAAACAAAGTTACCATCAAAAACTGTTATCCACTGCTGCTTATTAATGAACTCTTTGATGCCCTGGGCAGTGCCACAGTCTTCTTCAAGATTGACCTAAATGCAGGCTACAATCAGATCTGTATCAAGGAGGAAGATATCCTCAAGACAGCCTTCTGTACTAAGTATGGCTCATACAAGTGTGTGGTACTCAATTTCGATATGACAAACACCCCGTCAACGTTTGTGACCTTCATGAACAAGGTGTTTGCTCCCCACATTGGCAAGCATGCCCTGGTATACCTAGACAACATCATTGTCTACAGCCCCTTGGTAGAGCAACACCACAAGGACCTGGAGGCAGTCTTTGCTACCCTTGTTAGAGCAAAACGGTGAGCTGCATGATTCAAGGACAAACAATGAGGATATATTAAACAAATTGTGAGTTGCTTGAGCAACAGGAGACCAAATTTGGAGGACAGTTTAATCATCTTGGCGCCAGTGGTCATGTAGCAGAAGATGGAGGTAAAAAATGTCAGGATGCAAATGATTTGCAGGAGTAAATTAGAGAAAGAATCAGAGGGCGTCAACATGTAAAGGGAGGACCAAGGCGTGGCCATGGCATCAATGGCAGCCTTGAAAACAATAAACACTAATCTGTCAAAGACAGGGACAAACAGCCCCAGATGAGCCAACATTTTTTTGAAAACTTTCTTTTATTTTAGTGAAATTAAGCTATCTAGAAACAAGTTTCTAGAGGGGAAATAGGGAAGTCTTAAGGGAGTCCAGGATGGGGCAGGAGGGGATTCCAAGGCTTCTGATTGGCTGGCAAGAATATTTTCAGCAGTTGGTGGTCCTGCATTGGAATTTGAGTCAATGATGTCATAATTTGGAAAAGTTTGGCAGCCAGCTGGTTGAGCGCTGACATCCCCAAATAGTGTATAACACGTAATTTTCTTGTCATAATTATTTGGAGAAAAAATAAGGCAGGTCCAGATTTTTGAGGGCTATTTGGGCAACTCCAGCTTTGACCCATTTTTTGTCTATGACAGCATTTAAGTTGTCAATTTCTTTCAGGGGTTTGGCTGTGGTTCTTTGCAGATTTTGTGTTTTACAAGGGCGCACTATCCCTTCCATATGATTTTCTACCGTAACAACCCTGGCACAACACAAGCTGCTAGCCAAACCCTCTAAATGCCAGTTCTTCCGCAAGCAACTTCCTTTCCTAGGGCACATAGTCTCAAAAGATGGCATCAAGCCCATCAGTCAAAAGATACAGTCCATCTTCTAGATACCACCACCCAAAGACAAGTCAGAACTCTGCAGGTTCCTAGGAATGGTGGCTTTTGTACGCCGTTTCATACCTGACTGTGGCGTCTTGACTGCACCCCTATCTGCCATAACTGACGCCAAATCCAAGTTTTTATGAACCCCCCAACGTTACCTCTGCTTTAGATGCCTCAAGGAGAAGCTCACAAAAGCACCAATCCTGCAATACCCTAAACGCAATGGGGAGTACCAGATGGAAACTGACGCCTCAGACACATCCATTGGGGGAGTACTCCAAATCAAAAACAATGATGGTGACTTCCTGCCCGTAGACTATGAATCACAAAAACTGACAGACAGCAAGTGTCAATACCCTATCCACAATAAAGAGTTTTTGGCCATCGTACACTGCCTAGTCAAATGGCATTGTTATCTAGAACAACAGGAAGAATTCACGGCACTGACCAACCACAAGTCGCTCATATACTTCAAAACCCAAGCAAATCTATCTTGCTGCCAAGACCACTGGATGGAGCTCTTGGAGAGATTCAATATGCTCATACAGTACAAACCTGGCCCTAAGCTTGCCATGAAGACGCCCTCTCACACCTATATGTCTGTGCCACAAGAGGGGAAAACAGGCTTGACCCAGGCTGGCCTCTCTTGGTGCTACAAACAAAGGACAAGGGTTTCCCCTCTGGTACAACCAACATAGCAAAGGAAACAGTCATCAAAAACAAACACCTATTTGCTGACGTGTATGGGACCCTGCACAGAAAAATGTCTGATGGTACTACCATCCCTTATATCTCCACGCACCAGCAAGTAAACACCATCCTACAATATCACAGAGACCTCAGACACACCAAGAGTCAAAACCTATATGAGTTCCTTAAATACAAGGCCTGGTGGCCAACCTTATATTGAGACGTTTAGAAAGTCTTAGATCAATGTGAGGTATGCAATAAATTTGCCAAGAGCAAAGCCCCTCCAAAGTCAGTACTACCCATCTGCACACAACTACCCTTCAAGGTGTGGGCCCTCAACGTTGTTGGCCCCATGCCAGTAAAACACAAAAATAAGAAATACATCATCACTGCCATAGACTTTGCTACAAGATGGCCAGTAGCCCAAGCAGTAAAGGCGCACACTGGCAATGACGTACAACAATTCATTGGAAAAGAGATAATCAGCAAGTTTGGAAAGCCAGAACTCCAAATAACCAATGGAGGGAAAGAATTGACCTCCAAAAAACACCAATGTATACCTGGCTAAAAATGGGTCAACCATATTGTGACAACACCATACCACCCACAGGCCAATGGACATGTAGAACAGTTAAATGGCAGCCTTGTATAAGCCTTAGCTAAGCTCACTGCCGGGAGACCTGAGGACTGGTATAAGCAGCTACCAGCTGCACTACTTGTATGCCAGACTTGTGTGAACAGATCCACCGGGAAAAGCCCTTTTGAGTTGGTATATGGCACACAGCCCAATATCATCCAAGCATTATCAGGACACAAGAAGGAAATTCCAAGCAAGGTTCCCCCTCGTTCAGATCCCCAGGTCATAGAGGCCAATGGTGATCAAACAGAGAGAAAAAAACAAGCATCTACAAAAGACATTCATCCCCATCCCAAACAGACATGAGGTTGGTGACAAAGTTTGGGTCATGAACATTGACAAAAGTAAACTACAACCCAAGAAAGTAGGTCCAGAAATCATCTTAAAGGTAAACAAAAATAACACTTACCTCATGCAAGTACTTGGGAAATGTAAACAAGACAAGGTCCTCTACCATGATTGCCTGAGACCCTGAAAGGCAAGACAGAGACAGTGTGAGATCATCCTAGCCGCCACGGAGCAACAGTTAGTCCAGTATGGCGCCTGGGCTCCTGAAAACGTCCCTGACAACCTGCCCTCAGAGAAGGCCGACCTTCAGTTAGGGGTGTCAAAACAGCAGGCTTGACCCACCAATAAGGTTTTGAGTAAGCAGATTTGTGACCCGCAATCTGAATATCCTGTCACTTGGAGCCAGACTAGGAAGTTAACTTGAATTTCCAAATCCAACAACATGAACAGATGATGATCCCTTATGGTGGATACCCCATTTTTGGCACTTGGCTTATTACCAGGATCATGCCACCCCCTTCATCATCCCACTGTGTGATCACCAATCATGTTCCTGCTATCCATTGATTCACATGAACTATATAATACCTATCTCTCAATAAATAATATTATCTAGTTTCTAAATATTTTCCCCTTGTAACTCTGTTAAAACAGCACAGTTACAACAATAGTATCATGGAACTAAGATGGATAATGCAAGGGTAAAGGAAAGAAAACACAAGCCACAAAACCTAACAAGTACCTTTTTGGGGTGCAAGTCAAACAATCTCAGCTTAAGTTGAGACCGAGTAAAACTCAGGCTTTTATTTAAGTCTGTTTTGAGGTGAAAGATAAAGGGGATGAAGGCTAACCAAAAGTAGTTAGTTGGGTTTAGAATAAAGAGCAAAACGCAAACACATGTTATTGGCATCCTAGTCTTAAAAAGTTCAGCACAAGGTTAGGAAGGAGAAAGAAAACAGCAGTTAAATGTTTTGTTTGAACTAAAAGAAGAGCAGAGGCAGAAGCATGGGAAAACTCAGTCCAAACTTCTGACATGAGCAGGAAGAGAAGTAAAGCAAAAAGCAAAAGTTAATTGGTTTTAGACTTGGTTAAACTAACTTTGCGCATAGGTACCGGGTTTTAAAATTGTTTGTGAAGAAAAAGGTAAGCTTGAAGATGAAACTAATTGTTAATGTGGGTAAAATCAACCAGTATAGCAAGGGGATGAAAGGGAAAAGAGTTGAGGATTCAAAATTTATTTGTGAATTGAACCAAAGGCTTGGATAAAATAATCTTGTGATCCTTAAAGATGCTAGCAGCAAAATTAAAGAAGGAGAATCCTGACAGCAGCAGTTCCCCTCAAATCAGGTGTTGGGGAAATTGCATTTTTGGTTTCTGCTTTGGAAATTTGCCCATTTAGCATGGGTGGACAGCACTGCTGTGGGGGGCGTGCTGCCTGCTGCCGGCTGGCTGGCGGCAGCTGTGCAGACTGTGATTGGGCTATAAAAGCCATAAATTGAAGAATTAAAATTCTTTAATTCTTTTTCTTTTTGTTCTGCAGCAGCTTCCCTAATCAGGGGGAACTGTTGCAAATTTTTTTCTTGAGTTTTACTCCTTGTTGAGCAACTTGGGTTATTGCTGGTATGTTTGAAGCTACAGATAGATGTTAGCCTTGCCAATGTACTCTACCTAATCCTATGCAAGAGCACTACAGACTACAATAGAATAGAACTTTGAAGATAATTATGTTTATTGAAACTGGAGTACAATCTAGCCAGCAGCTGCAATCTATCCAGGTGTAACTAAGAACTTGTTGTTATCCTTTCAGGCGTCTGTATCAATATATACTGCAACAACCCTTGTTATTGTCCTTTCAGACAGTTATCAGTGGCTATCTTCACAATAGATCCATCTTTTCTGGCTGCGCCTATCCTGATTGGCTTTCCTTGGCATGTGTGTTGCTACTGGCCTTAGCAGGTGTACATAGAACTTCAGCTACAGCCTACGCTCTTCTTGAGCTAGCCTACTGTCATTTATCAATTGGCTGTAACTTACACACATATTATTGCGCTGAGAAACTATGACATATTTAGTTGACGCTTATAAATGGTCCTTAATCTGTCTTCCAACATTGGAAGGTAGAATTCTGGTATTCCATTTGTAGGACTTAATCAGCGGTCCTTTTCTGGCTGGCAAGCCTTCTGCTTATTAATGCAACAGGTCAAATTGGAGATGATACACCGTATAATAGCAGACTCAATCCAATATCAACTTGTAGGTAATCCGTCGTGTAATGCTGACCCAAACCAATAAGGAACCCAATTATACACTGTGTAATTCTGATCCAAACTCAGTATTTCTTAGCCATATGCACATCACTTGTTTTATATACTCATATATATCCATCAGGTTGGATGGGACTGAGTTGATACAACGTCCAGTAGGATGGAATGAGCAATATACAATTGATGATTACATGATTACACGGCGTGTAATCAGTGATAATCATTATATTGGCTAACATTTATATGGTGTATAATGCTAATATCAATTATAGTAAACTGATATTATACAGTGTATAATCACTATACATTAGAATGATAATCAAGTGATCATACGGCGTATAATTGTTGCATCTATCATAATAAACTAACAATTACACGGCGTATAAAAGCCATATTCATTATAATATATTGGTGATTATACTGTGTATAATAGCTACGCTTAATAGGATATTAGCCTGGTAATAATATGGCGTGTAACTGATAATGATCTGCGTGAAAAGATTAGCCTGATTATTTGTGGTCAATCAGCCTAATCTCACACTCCTAATTATGATCAAAATGTCATCTTTTGGTATGGTGTTGTCAGGAATATTCCTGACAACAACTCTGCCTATCTGTTCCCTCCTGGCTCTGCTCCTGTCACTTTAGTTAAGCCCTCTCACGCCATTGACTTAGGGTTCTTCTATCCTCATCACCTGGATCTCCCTCCTGGCAACCCTTGAGTTACCATTCCATCTATCATGAAGGAGATTCCTCTTACTCCCCCCTACCCAACGTGCCTCCTGCCCAGGACTTCAGTAAGTTGGGGCTTGTTTACATCACAGTATTGGGGCTGGCTGATCAGGTTGTGCCTCATACTGAAAGTTGGTGTCCCTTAGCAACAGCTGTGAATTACCTTGTCAGAATGGCACTAATTATGTACATGGCCTTTCAGGCCCGGCCCACCTCTTCTGTGGGAGTCCAGCTGGACTCTGGTATGGGCTGTGGCAAATATCCCTGTAATAACTCAGGCCATTGCCAATGGAGCGCTGCAGGATTTTCCCCAAGAATAAGGGCTATCAAATGACAGCAAATCTTATGTATCAAAGAAGGAAATTGAAATTTCCCATTTTAGCCCAGCCAATGATGAATTGTCTACGTTGGATGCCACTGGGGATTTCCAAACCCTGATAAATGCTACCACCCATCCCAAAGGATTGTGAAAAAGTTTTCCCATGGCTGATGGGCATACCTATACTCTGGGGCCACCAGAAAGTTGCTCATCATCATTTTTTTACGCTAAAGTGTTATGAACCATTGGTTCACTCAAGTCATATCATACCTAATTTTAGCACTTTTTCATTTGCAGACTGATTTCTGCGACTGCGTCCCCTTCATCAGCCAACCCCAAGAAAAAGCAGACAATATGTCTGAGTTATACCCTCTACCAGTAGCACCCTTTGGCCCAGTACATTTTACGGAATATCCCCTAAATCTGTAATGGTGGAGTTGCTGCAAAATTTGGAAGTGTTCACAAAATGAGGTATAAAATACCAAATGCCCAAAGAAATGAGAATGAGTAAAAATTGTAAAGTTGGAATGCGCAGGAAAGATCTCCAAGCAAAGGCATTGGTAAAGTGCGGCCTAAGGAAACTAAAACAGACAACAAAAAATCAGAGATTGGGAAATGGTCACTAAATTTTTCAAGCAGAGAATCTTGCAAACTGGTTTGACAATTTCCTCAATTTCAAGATCAGGAGCGTCAAAGAGCAGCGCATAGGCCGCAGACACCGCAAAATCAACGCTACAGCCAGCAAGATATCTCACAGGTATGTACAGGAGGAGAAGCTCCATTTTCTGCAAAATCTGTAAACCTTAAAACTGGAAACTAGTGGTAAGTTATGATGTTTATTGAGCTACTGCAGCAGTCCTGGGAAATTTTCAGGTGATGTTGGGCTTTGAAATAATGCTGATGTGGCAGGGGAATTTTTGTCACCAGGCCTCCAGTATTGACCAAAAATTTTGTGACATCATAAATTAATTTTTGGGCCAAAAAACACCAAGCTACCTGGTTTTGGGGTTTTTGGGCCTTGGACAGCAGCTTTTTGGGTCCTGTTTGAAGGTGCACCTTCTTGGCTACCACCCACTTCCTGCCAATTGCTTGATTCAGGTCAGTGTAAGTCTTAATTGGTGTTTTCTGTCTGAAAGCTCCTTTTTTGGAGTTTCTTGGGGTGAGTGATGCCAACCAAGATGTCTTTATCCTTGACAAAATCCTGCTTACTCCGAGTTTACATTAGAAAAAATCTAATTTACAACCCCAAAGCCTATACCAGAGATTATGAACTTATTGGACGTGAAGGCACCTGGTACACCAAGCAGCCACTATTATTTCACAGCAAATACAACTACCTGCCTGCATACTTAGTACCCATGACACCTCCCCTGACCCCCCAACCTGAACGCCCGCAGGGAACAGTGGCCACTGCTGAATCAACCTCCACCCAACTATTTGGTTTTCTGTATATAACACTCACAGACCTGGTTGATGCCATGGTATCCACCAATAGTCCCTGGGCCTTGCTCAGAAAATATCTCTCCTATATTGTAAAGTTAGCTCCCATCTTGTGGTGGGCCCTCTCCACTGGGCATGTGGGCTGTCCACCAACCAGTTCTCCTGAAACTGCCACAGGCTGGCTCCCTGGCACTTACCCAGGCCTGAATGCTGCAGGCAATCCCTCATAATCAAGCCAGAAGTGGCAGGAGAACCAAAGTTGGTCACCAGATCAAGCCTGGCCTCTGGGACAGTGCCTGGGGTTGGGCTTGATCTAGCTAACTTTCCCTAGGGCACACCTTAGAGGAAACTAACCAGCTACTGGTACCTTCTGCTACTCTCACAAAAATTAGTGATAGCTACTCCTTGCCTGCTGAGCTTTCATCACCAAAGATCTCTGTGGGCCAGTACAAAGACACCTACTCCTGGGTTATCCAAAATGGATAACAGTATGTCTCATACCCTGGTTTCATAAATGGCGAGTAAACCCCTGACTGGTTCATGACCTCCTTGTCTCCAACACCTCCTCCCAGCCTGCAGGTGGACATCACTGCCACTTCTTATAGGCTGTCCCCCTGCTGTCTCCATGACACTTGAGCCTACTCTACTTGTCAACCACTGGTCTAGTGGACTTCATCTCCCCTCATCTGGGCAGATAGACTCCCTTGGACCATACCCTTCTATAGATTATGAAGTTAGGATTGGCACTATACTAGCCTCACTACCCCACCACTTCTAAGTTATCCCTCTAACCAGCCCAGCTCAGGGATATCCCTGGAAGACCGCATTGGATTGTATGATAGTTATTGGTCACCGCTCAAGAACTTTCAAGGTTGTGTAGTGGGTTTAGCAGCAGGTCAAAAACTTTGGCAGTTATAAAGGTGGTTCCCAAGAGAGCCACTGACCGGATCTGTATAGATGGGGATGGATATAACTGTAAAAGCCATACAGTAGATCCTAATGGGTAAGGGTTGGTTATTACATGGATTGTGACCATTTTGGTGCTGGTCTCTGCTCTAATTGAGCAGGTGCAACTTATGTTTATGTAATGGGAGTGCAGCTGCTTATGGGGACCATATCCTTACCCAGGAGGTCCATGCCAGGAAGCATGCTAAGATGGGTGGACTAGCTATTGTGTATTTATCATCATGGGTAGTTACAGCTATAAAGGAGTAGCATTAGCAGAGCCACATCTAATCCAAAGGGTACATATATGGTTAGAGTTCCTTTATTGGGTGTCAATTTAATTTCCTACAAAGTCTCATCTGTAATTTTTAGGAGCGCAAATAGGTCACTTTAGCCAGTACAATTAAAAATAAATTTACCCCTTTAAAATTTGGCACTTGTTCTGATGCAGGATTAACCCAAAAGCTATATGATTTGGGGTATAAAGGGCCATTGAACATGATGCTATTAAAAAGAAACGGGGAATAAAATATTGCTGCTTTGGAAACATTTCAGTAGTTCCAATTTTTTGCGAGGCAGCTCAGATACTATCAAGGGGTTTTTGAGGTATATTTACCTTGTCAGTGATTCCTGCATTGTCCTTATACTGATGGTGAAGTAGTATGATTTTGAGCCATGTTGGTATAAACAGGGTCTGGTTGGGAAAATAGATGATTTTATTGTAATTATCTGAAATCTAATGTACACAATACGTCCAAACTGATTGGGTAAGTCTGTAATGAGAGACATAAGACATCTGACATTCGGTTAATCGGACTGGGATAGTGATTGTTGTTTTCTTGCGGAGGGTATTCTAGAACCGAAAACCCATTGTGCAATGATGGCCTTTGGACGGCCATCTTGAGCTTCGTATCCACCCTCTGTGCCCTTGCGATAATCTCCAAAGTCCAGGGTTTCGTGGTACTTGTACTTGCAACACACTTCACGTTGAGGCATGAATCTTATCATCAGCAACTCCACAAGGAAGGTGGCAAGGCGAAGAAGAGCTGAACCTGCCACCGTTGATTAATAGCGTTTGGAGGTCAAAGGTGCCGATCTTGCCAACCTGCCGAACCTGAGGTCTTATTCCGTTCATTTTGGACAACAGTTAGTCAAGTCCAGAATCTGGCTGTCTGACTCCTTCGCTATTGAACCTTGGGAAGGGGTTCGCAAAATAATTTTGTATGGCCTCGAATCATCAATCTCAGATCGAAAGACGGCTTATTCTCAAAGCTTAAAGCACCGCGGTGGTTGAGGAATTGTACTTGATATACACCCAAGAAACATGCCATTCTCTTCCAATTGGTCTTCCAGGCCAAACCCCCTGTTTCCGGATCCATTTCAACACTTGCAGCTTTGAGCAACTTACTGATAGGAATGATATAGTGGCTAGGGGGTTGGTTCTTTCAAAGCTTGAAGAAGTCAGATCTTCAGAACTCTGGTTAGTTCGCCCGTCATATTATTTGAGCTCGCAGTAAAATCATCCAAAAGCCCAGCTACGGTGTGCGTATCATTATTCCATATTCTTCAGTGATGCCTCAAGAAATACTTATCTTTCTTCTATGGTGATAAGCCATATTAGGGATAAGATGCAGTCTAAAGACTGGGCCTGGTAGACAGTTCTTTACAGCCAGGAAAAAGAAAGGGAACTTTTTGAACGCTGTAGGAAGTCGGGATAAAGGGAAGGCTCTGATCAGTGTTCAATCCAAGGGAGCTATAATGTAATTGTATCCAGGAGTTCTGCAATATGAAGGAATGCCTGCACTATTGTTGTTGAGGGGGTTGATATCAACGCGGATATTCCCTCCTTGAGGACTTTCGGTGAGGAGATAGCCCTGCTTGATAATGATCTCCTAAAACGGCGTATATGAAAATAATCAAATAAGAATGGTAAATCGCACCAAGATAACGGTCGCGGACGCGGACGACGGAAGGCGTGTCAAAGCTCAGTACGGCATCAATATCCTGGGAACGTATGGTAGTCCATATCTCAGAAGCCCACATCTTGAGACCACTAGATATCTGCGGAAGGCCGCTTGGGGGTTGGGTAACCATACTTTCTGAGATGGACTGAGGCGGAGCGCATTTTAATAGTCCTACAACAATGAGTTTTATCAAGTTTAAATCCCCATAATTACGATGACTTCATAATTTAAACTTTTATTTGAATTGATAAGAAATCGATTCCTCAAAGACAAATGGATTTTCTGAAATTCCTGTTCCAAACTGGATCCCTCCAAAACCCCAGTTCATGATTTAATGGCTCAAATCAGCTGCAGCCAAAACTATGCCCATGAATTATCAAGTTCCATCCAGGGTGAAGCAAGTCTGAACCAATAGCGTAAATGGATCTATTCCGAGTGAAAGCCACATCTGCTTAAATTTGGAGGCTTTGAAAGGTCTCCCTGTGATTCAAATAATCTAGCTTTAGATTTAGCATTTATATAAAAACGGTTGAAATTGTCCATTATTCATATACCCAATACATGCATACAACAACGGAACTTGCTATTTCTGATTAGTCTCTGGAGCTCTTCCAGATTTTTTTTAGAAAAAATGGCTATAACTGTATGCAATATAGCTGATCCAATTTAAATAATATATGCTTATAAGTACAGCAGGGGATTTCAAATCTAGCAAAAATATCATAATATAATATACGCCAGAGTTCATACCACTGCCAATAGACGCTGGAACAGGGAAGCTAAGAGATAATTGAAACTGGGAATGCTTTATTTATTTAGATTTACCAGTTTATATACTACAGTGCATAACCAAAGAATAATAAATATACTGGATCTGTCTGAATGTGAAGAGGATCACAAATACTCAACATTTCCATTGCAGATTAAACTGAAATATGATTTGTTACTTCACAGCCAGCCTGAATTGAACCCAACCAGATTTTCTACCGTGAAAGATAATGCTATGCTCATAACATGTAGCAAATCCGATCTACATGATTTACAATATGGATCACAAGAAGCTCAGTGGATATAACATGTATTTCAACAAAAGTTAACGATTAAATCCTGTATAGTTTTGTGATATTTAAAGTTTTGAAAATCCTAAATCACAGCTGGTAAAACAAGCAAACTAGTTAAATCAGTTGAGACAAACCTGCCAGGGCCCGCTGCCTGACATTAAACCTACAGCCAAAGCTGCATGCTAAGAAAGAAGATCCAGTCAGGCCCCAATCTGTTTATAAAGGGTCAATCTGAGTTCAAACATTTGTACAGGGGCTTGAAAACCATGCCCCAATGTAATAAAAGGCCCCAATTTAAAGAATAAACCTGCCTGGGGCTCTGACCTGACCTCATCCGAGGTAGCAGGTGCACAATAAAGATGGGGATATCCTAGGTAGCTCCAGAACCATTCTTCTTACCGTCTTAGCCTCAGAAATAGAGCCTGGGGCTGAAGTAAGTCGCACCAAAGCTGCTCAGCAGAGTTACAAGGGGGGAAATATTTTGCAACTAGATAATATTTTTAATTGAGAGACAATGATTATATAGTTATTGTGAGTTATGGATAACAGGAACACGATTGTGTTGATCACATGGTGGAATGGTGAAGGGAGTGGCTTGATCCTGGTAATGAGTCAAGCGCCAAAACAAGGTATCCACCATAAGGGAACATCATTTGTTTGTGTTGTTGGATTTGGCAATTTGAGTTAACTTCCTAGTTTGACTTTGAGTGGCTGGGTAATTGGATTGCAGGTCACA